>JASVER010000205.1:2136-110409 GCA_030449065.1 Oceanodroma leucorhoa
CCCGCAGGGGCAGGCCCGCTGGGTGCTGCCGGCGAGGGGCAGTGGGCAGAGGCAGGGCTGGCGGCCAGCCCGGGCCCTCGGGGTTGCCCAGGCCACGGCGCTGTGGCCGAGACCCCGCTGACACAGAGCTCTGGCCCGACTGAGTACGACACTGCAGAAGCCCACAGCCTCACTGCTTACCCACCAGGGAATTGCCCTATGGTGCCATTTCATTCCAGGAGGTCTTGAGACAATGCCTCACTGTACTSAGAAACTGGCAGGACCCGGCCTCGCTGCCCTGCAGTCTGCATGGTGCTGCTGGGAGAGGTAACGGCTCCCATCCAGGCCAGCCCCAAAGCCTCCTGCACCTCCTGTGAGGCAGGGTACACCCCCAGACAGTCATTCCCAGCCCAGCTACAACAGCAGCAACCCATCTCATTGGAGTAGCAGGATAAGCATCTCTGTTGCCTGTAAGGGTCTGTTGCTGTTTGCCTGCCCAAGATCAAACCCATCTGATTTTCCAGCAAGGCAGCAAGCACCCAGGGAAAAGGGGTCCATGGTTGCAGAGGCCTGCTTTTACACACGACTGCCCTGCAGACCGTGTGCAAGACAGGCGAGCWGCTGAGAGCGCATCTTGCTTGCTTTCTTCCAGAATATTTACCCCCCCAGGCATCTGTAGAGGTTTTCTCCCCTGCTGCATTCATTGCCTGGGAGCCCAGTTAGGCTGCTGGCTGCCAGCCCATTCCTCAGCTCCCGGCTTGCTGTTGCAAAGATCGGCAGAGGGCAGGGCAATCCCACCAAAGGGTGACTAAGGACAATTMCCAGGAGCCAGCGCATCCCACCGCAGCACCATAGATGGCGGCTGCGGATGAAGAGGACGCCAGGGTGCCCAGCCGACCTCCTCCCTGAGGAGGGTGCAGCCAGCCAGGCAGGGTCCCTGCCAGAAAAAGGCAGGGTGGCAACAAAATTGCTCTTGGAGGTGCCAGAGATCCTACTCTCAGCTTAAAACCTGCATCCTTTGGGGGACAGGGAACAATCCTATCCTGGGTAAAAGGCAAGCAGCACAGCCGTGCTCTGGCAGCTCTTCCGGCCCGTGCGGAAGGTCCCCAGAGCAAGTGCAGGAGAGCCACTGCCTCTCATGCTCCAGCCCTGACCTGCTTTGCAGGAGCTCACTCCCAGCTGTGCTGTGTGTGGGTAACAGGGTCTGTCAGCAGCCACAGCAAGAGGATGGACTGGGGCCAAGGTCCAGATAGGAGCAGCAGGAGAGGGCGCTGGAGGCAACATCGGGAGCAAGGCTGCAGCATGGACCTGAGAGCTCCATCCAGGAGATGGGACCAGGCACAAAGACCAGCTACTTGTGATGTCTGTCCAAGGGCCATCCAGCAGATGGGTGTCTACCACGCAGGTATGAGGTCCTCACAGGAAACAGCACCTGAGATAAGCTACCTGTTACAGAGGTCCAAGGTCCATTTGGAGACAGAGGCACCAATAAACACATCTTCACAGAGCTCAGGCCAGGACTAGGTGCTCAGGGCTGAGCTGAAGTGAGCACAGGGCCCACGGCTGGAGAATGTGTGGCTGGGTGTCCCTGGTGAGGCTGTTCAGGGTCATCAAGACCCATTAGTGCCCTCAGGAGCCAAACACTTAGAGCAACCCAAGGTTTGAGCACAAGGTGTGGGCAGTGCCTCAGGGGTTCAGCTCTGATTGGTGCTACTCCTCAAGGTGGGGGTTGAGGGGATCTGCACGGTGATGGTGCCCATCCCCTGTGTGATCGTGGCCAACTACCTGTAACCTGTTTCCCCATACCTCTCCTCCGAAAGTGGAGTTTGTGGATGTTTTCTGGGGGTCATCTGCTGGTTCAGGGAAGGAGGAAGAGCTGGGTACCGTGTTTGTAGAGATGCTCCATCAGAGCCCAGAGTAGCTCCAACACTTGGCATCTTTGCTTCTGTGAAATCCCAGATGCACCTGGGTCACCAAGCTTTGGAAAACGTCATTGGGTGGCCAAGGCTGACTTCATCATTTGCTCTCCTGGGTGCTTGGCTTTCAAGGGGCCTTGGCACTCTCCTAGTGAATGCACAGAGGGGTTGCATCCCCTGGAGATGCTCTTTTGCCTTCCCAGCGGACAGGCAGGAGAAAAAAGCCGACTTTCCTACCTATGAATTGTAGCCAGAGAAATGAAGCAGATGAGTGTCCAGYTGTGTTGCTGGGGCAATATGCCAAAAAGCCAACTTCAGGGGCTGGGGGCCAGGCTTCTCCAGGGGCCTTGGGGAGGCTGGGGAGGGGGAAGGCGTGAACCCACAGCACAATACACATAAGCAGCCTTCTTTCTGCAGCTGGCAGCCATGCTCATAAATAGCAGGAAGTTTCAGGTACCCGGACAAGCAATTTCAACTGCAGTTGGTTTTGCCACATGCATGGGGTGGTTTGGTATCCATGCCTGGAGGGTGTGCTTCTTCTCCAGCTTGCCAAGCCTGTCTGTCCTCTGCCAGGCCAGGGCACTCACCATGCTCCTCTGCAGGGGTCTGTGCCTTGCCAGCAAAAACTCTGCAGGACTCGCTGAGTGGGAGCAGGTGGAAAGCATGCCTGTGGGGACACATCGGCAAGTGTCTCCCCATGCCGGGAAGGCTGGGGATGGGCTTTTGTGGAAAAGCCTAGTGTCTTGCCTGAGCATGTGAGCCCAACAGCTGGAGCTTTGAGAAGCAATTTGAGATTAAAAAAAAAAAAAAAAAATCACAGGAGGCAAGGATAGCAGCAAGTGCCCAAGGATCCCCCAGCCCCATGCAGCCTGCACATCAGGAGCCTCCTCTTGCCTGCTACCGACCGCCCAGCAGTGCCAGGCACTGCTTTGAGAGCAGAAAGGGGAGCGCGGAGAGCTGCAAACCCCCACCTGTGTCTTMTAGCTGCTGCGTTTGGGGAGAGCTGTGACACCTAAAGGTCTCTCTGGGAGAGATAGGGCAGGACCAGTCCTTTCCCTGGTGCGTTCAACCCAGGCATGGGAGGGGAGTGGAGAGGGGCCCTTCTTCCCCAGCTCCAGTGGACATAAGGGCAGAAGTGGAAGTGCACAGCAAGCCTTCAGGGTCCAGGTTTGCACCTTGTTTCTCTGCCGGGGGCTGTGGGGGTGGGAATTTGGCAGCTCACCCTCTTTGGAAAGGGTCCAGCTGCCTTAGGAGAAATTCCTCACATAGCTTTGCTGTGAAGAAAGTGCTGACCTGTTCGGGGGCGTTTGCTGAGCAAGTGGAGAYGAGCCAAAGGCAGCTCCTAAGTGCTGGGAGAAAATGGCCCATTTTCTCATCACCGGGGTTAGGTCAGGCTCTTTGGGGAAAGCGGTGTCTGGTGGCAGTTACTTTGTATGACGTAAGCAACCCCACCAGGATGCCCTTATCCTTGCTGCCTTCACACACTGCCAGGGAGATGCTCCGACTACAGCAGAGAAGCTGATGGTACCACGCCATGTGGTAGGTGAGCATTGGAGTGTGAGCTGACAGCTACGCCTGGGCTGCTTGGCCAGACACTGGTGCCCAGGACCTGCCTGTGGTGCTCTCTGAAACCCTGCCAGTCCCAGGGGTGAGACCCAGGAAACGTGCGGAGAGCTGCAGACTCAGGGTGGGGATGAGACGGTGGGTCAGAGWGGGGGAATTTAACTATGGTATGACTTGGGGCACCTCTTGGGATGCTAGGGACATGCACAGGACAGAGATCCTGTTCCTTCATCATAACAGAAGCAGGCTGCTGGCACTGATAACTGCACTACCAGACAGTATTTAAACCAGAAGCAGGCGGCTGGGGAAGGCACCTGATCTGGCCTGATGGGACTGACGTGGGGAATGCAGCTAATATTCAGTACACTTCTGAAAATGTCAGCAGGAAAATAAACAGTGTAACTGCAATAAATAAGGAAGGCAAATCAGATCCCCTGCAGTGCCAGGAGAGCAGCCAGCGCATGTTTGGGCAACAGAGCAATAGCAAACCTACAAGTGCTCCTGCACCAAGTCCAGACATCTAAAGCCAGATACTTAGGGATTTTAGGGGAGTCTATAACAAGGGGACACTTCAACTACGCACTTGTGGACTGGATCAAAGTGTCAGGGGACAAGACGTAAGGATAAAACCTTTGAATGCGGTACGTGGTGCCATCCCCCCAGAAGCAGTCTGAGAACCACCAGGAGAAGATACTTTTCTGGATCTGCTCTTGCACAGCACATGGGACTTAGCTTGGGAGGGTCTAGACCAGCTGTGATACCACTTGGTTTTAATTTTATGGTAAGGAAGAGCAGGCTGAATAAATCCAGCACATGGTTATTCGATTTCAAGACAAAAGACCATGTAAAAATGAGGAAATGAGTGAAAAAAAAAAAAAAAGCACAGGCCAATCCCAAACCTCTCAGCAGTGTGGTCCAGAAAGCCAGAGGCCTCCAAGCTGCCTGGAGGCTGCAGAAGAACACTGTATTAAGAGCCTCAGTAAAACATGGAGGAAAGAGCAAATAGGGCAATCCTGTAAAGCCCCCACATAGCTGATGGGAAGGAACGGGGAGCACAGGAAAAAGGTTGATGCTGAAGAGCAGAAGGTCTGCCAAAAGAAGAGCAGGAAAGCTGAAAAAACGCAGCAAGTCAGATATAAACAGGGAAGCAAGAGGGCTAGGAGCAGGCCTGAGGAATGTCCTGCCAAATGAGCTCAAACCAGTGGTGAACAGCTCAGCAAATATACTGCAAAGACTGGGAGGTGAGCAGGGTGCGCGGGAATGGGATGGCCACAGTGGGCAGGTCTTTGCCCCAGGGGCATTCCCACCCCCACCCATCCCAGCTCATTTTTTTTTTTTCCAGGACAGGTTGGGAAGGGCTCATAAATTGGAATAGAAATCCTGGCGGCGTTATCCTGGAAAGACAAGCTAAATGTCAGTCAGTCCTGGACAGCTCAGAGGTGGCCATCTGGGCCAGAAAGGGATGGGGCACACTGAATGTCAGCAGGCCTGGTCCTAGGGCTACTCTATGCGAGATGGGTACGAGGATGCTCGAGCACGAGGACCCTCACAGGAGCAATCCTTCCCGGTGGCCAGACCCCCTCCCAGGCAGCAGGAAGCCCGGTAACTCAGTGCATCCTGGCACGGGGAACCAGGGCAGAACCTCAGGGCATCCAGACACTGAGCAACCTGGGGCGGTCCGGTCCCGCAGAGCCAGACAGCACAAGCTCCTCCATAGGGAGCTAGGAATTTTCTCTTCCCAGGGAGGAAACAGCTCCTATTTTGAGCCTTGCTGGAGCAAAGGACTTTGATTTCTTTTTTTTTTTTTTTTTTCCAGCTGAGTCAAAGTTGACCGTTCCTCTCCAGGGGAGATGCCGAGTGCAGTCTGGGAGAGAGGAGGTGACAACCTCAGGGCTGCTGGGAGACTCCCCAAGGAAGTAGCACTGCCACATGCCAGGACCTTCGGTTTTGGGGCTGTTTGCTCTCGGTGTTACCTACACCCAGGGAAAACGCAGGCATGCTTCACCACCGACAGAGCATCCCCAGGGCCCCGCTGGTCCTTCGTCCAGCCACCACCCTGCACTGTGACCCATGTCCTCCTGCCTGCATCCCGCTCCCCGTGCCTGAGCCAGAGACAGCCGTGAGTTACAGTCTGTCAGCRTTGTGCCTGGCAAGCCGATGCTGATACTTATGTGGCTCTCTCCCAAATGGCAGCCTGGGCTCAGCCCCGTTACCGCGCAAGACCCGTCTCCCTCCTGGAGACCTTGTCTTGCCTGGCCCGATTTCAAGACTCTCCTTCAAGCAAGCACCTGTCTGTCAATGCAGGAAGGAGGAGGAACATGCTCTTTTTCTCATGTTAAAAATAAACTGCTTTTCAAGAGGTCTCTCTGAAAGGGCTGGAGAAGGGAAGCAGGAATCCGGATGAGTTTGCTTGCTTTGTGGCTGCTGGCTCCGGCTCACACCAAGCAGGGCAGGCAGACACTGATTTGAACTGAACTGCACTTTCTGGGGGAAAACAGGGAGGTGGGTGTGTGAGCAGAGCTTGCTGGGGCACAACGCCCTCGGGCAGGCCATGCGAGGGGAGGGAGAGCCCGGGGGGACCCGTCCCAGCTGGGAGTTGGAGGCTGCGGGTGGCCCCCAGCAGCTGTAGGAGGGACATGGAGGGGCTGGAGCTGGCAGCCAGGGTGTCCCAGTGTGGGAGGACTCCTCCCTTGCATGAGCAATTCAAGCATTGCAGCCGACCGGGGCATCTGGGGGAAGGCTTCGGGAGCTCTCCCAGCCTTGCTGGATTTGGCAGAGCCAGGGACAGCCGGCACTCCCGGCAAGCCCCAGCCCTGCAGAGGGATGGGGGCTTCGGGCAGGGCATGCAGTGGGAAGGGGCAGAGGGGGACCCGGTGTCTTCCCTTGGGTGAGTGACTGGGGCACAGGCTGGCACACATCTCCATGGGCAGTGACAAGAGATGCTGCTGGGGAATGCCGTGAGCCTGGCCACTCTCTGTGGGCTGGTCCMCTCGCATTCCTGTAGTGTCGGTAGTCGTCGCATCAGGGATATTGGTGGGGATGTGCCTGTCCAGGCTCTTTAGGACCTGTTCACAACCATGAATTTCTCTCCTCCCTTTCTAGCTGGTCCTATCCACCTCCCCATCCTACCCTGGCAGCAGGCGCTGTGGCTGGGGACAGAAACGCCTGCTGGGATCTGCTCTCAGCCTCTCTCCGGTGAGCCTCAGCAAGTTCCCCCAGTGCTGGTGTTGCAGGCTGCGGTGAGTTACAGCTCCGCATCCACCTTGCCCACCAGCTCTGTGAGCTTGTAGCCCTCCATCATCCCCCCCTTCCACTCCCTCCTCCCCTCCCAGAGCCCCCGCCAGGTGGTCTCGCCCCTCAGGCAGCTGCTCCATCCCCTCCATCATTGCAGATGCTCCTTATCCCAGCTCCAACAGGTCCCTCTGAAGCTATGGGGGACCAGACCTGCACCTTGGACCTGGGACACGGATGCRCCAAGGTTTCACGCAGCTCCAGAGGTCTGTCCTTCTTATCTTCCACTGGCGGTGTACGAGCATGACTACGCAGCGGGAAGGGAAACAAGTGCCATTTCCCACAGCCAGCCAAGAGGCAGAGACCCAAGGGCGAGCCGCCGGGATGAGGCATGCGAGAAGCATCCGCCTCGTCCCCTTTCCCATGAAATGCTTCTCTCGGTCCTTTGTCTGATGTGTGCTGAAGTATTGATTTTCCCCTGGAGTGGATGAGTCACGGAGAAGYCGGGAGGGAGCAGGGGCTGCCGGGGCCCCCCAGGTGCCCGTGCCCTGTGGGGAGGCCGCGCGGGAGGGAGCAGGCACTGCCCAGGGGTGCAGGCAGAGAGCAGGAAGGATGCACGTGGTCCGAGGGTCTGGGGCTGGCTCTCTTCCTGCCAACACTGCACGAGGCTCCCCAGCCATGGGATAGGAAGGGAGAACCCTCCTCTGGTCCCCCTTCTCCTTCCCTGAGGAGGAGGTTACTGTGCATAAGAGGGTGAGCTCTCAGCTATGCCTCTGCTGAATTAGTGGCTGCATATCTGCTGGCTCCAGAGCAAATGCTCTCACTTGCCCTTCTCTCTCTTGCATCGCTCGGCTCTTTTATTGCCGATATCCAGCTTGGGAACGGGCCAGGCAATCTCCATATTGTCGCGACTCCACCAGATGAGAGCTCTCCACAGTATGGCCCAGGGCGAGAGGCAGTGGCTCCGGGACGTGACCGGGGCTGGGGTCCCCTGCCCGCCCAGCTCTATGTGCAGGGCTCTGGGCTCTGCGGTGGTGGTGGGGGCTGTGCCACGTGATGTGAGGGGCTGCAGAGCGGAGTCTGTCCTGTCCCTGCTGAGGTAGGAGGTGATAGTGCGGCTGTCCCCTGGCCCCAGCTCACCTCCCTGCTGAGACACAGCAATCCACGCTGTCCCGTTCTCCTCGCATCCATGGGAGGGTTGCAGGTGGGCTCCAGATCCTGGAGCATTTCTGCTGCCGGCCAGGCCTCTGACCACCCCCGTAACACCTCCTGCCCTCTGCAGCCCCTTGCTAACGTGTCTGCCAGATCTGGCTGCTGGGACCAGGCATGGTGCTGCTATGCTCGCAGCCTCCCAGCACCCCAACCTGGCTTAGCTCATCCACGCCTACGTGGGCGGGTAATGTGCTCCCCACTCAGCCAAGCTCTTGTGCTTTCCAGCTTTCCTCTTTGGGGGAATATCTGGATTTCCAATTATTCCCACTCCCTGCCTGAGCTCCTTGGGTCCTTCCCAAACGCCCACCTTTGTGGCTCTGCATGATTCACCTCCGGAAAGGGGGGATGCCTTTCGCAGACCAAAATGCTGTCACGTCATCCTTTGCTGGATCCTTGCTGAAGGTGTCAGCTGAAGGGAGGGCATGGTGCTGTCCTTCCTGGGGACATCCCTCCTGGACCATCTCCTCCACCGTTGTCCTGGCGGGTCTGGACCATCAGCAGACAYGGGCTTCTGAGCCAGAACAATGGATGGGGCAGAGAGATGCAATACTGGTTGGTGCCAGTGGTCCTGAGCGCTCACACCCAGGGGCTGCAGCTGGGAGAAGGTGGCTTTAACACAGACAAATGGCACATTGAAGTGGCAGAACTGGCCACGGCCACCTCTTGGGGATTGGTGCAGATGGGACAGACTTGCCCCTCGGTGGTTTTCTGCTCCCTCTGCTTGCTGCAGCCTTTGTTTTTATGCACAGACACTTGCCAAATATTGTTCTTTGCCTTCTTGTCCCTTATTGCCCCCTTGGCCCCMGTCCTATGGCTCCCACTGCTCTCCAGCCTCCTCACTAAGCCCCCTGCAGAAAAGCACGGTGGCAGCGGGACTAAGCTCCCTGCCCACATCTCAGCCGCAAGTCACAGAAGCATCTCAAGGCAACCGTGCACAAGCAACTGTTTTTCAGCGGTGGCGACAGTTCACGGTGTCCGCTGGCACCCCCACTGCTCCCACGGCACATGGGTCACAGCTCCTCACGCCGCCCGGCAGCCTGGGGACACGCTGCCCTTCACAGCGCAGGGCCAGCCGTCGCGCCGAAGCCACTTCGGGAGGGGGACGTGGACGCAGGCCATACGTGCCAGACCCAGAGCCACTGCCACGGGCGCGCCTGGGACGCATGGCCAGTGTTTCCAACCCCTCCCCTCTGCCCAAAGGAGGGAAAAACAGGCCAGTCGTCCCGCAGGGTTGCCAGGGTGACATTTTTTTGGCTGCCGCACTGTCCCAGCCACTGAGCTGGCAGGGGCTGTGTGCTGGGAGCTGGGGCAGCCCCTCTGTTCCAGCACTGGGGTGCCCCTGGCCAGGGCCACCCAGCAGCATGGGACAACCAGCCCCGGGATGCAGCCGGGAGGGAGCGGGTGGGAGGCAGGCACAGGAGTGGGGGCCAGGGGGACTCTGGAGATGAAAAATGATTGCAGAGATGAAAAATGCCAAAGCTTTGCTGGAACTTGAAGCCTGCGGGGCAGGAGGGCCTTTTTGGCTGGGGTTTGGGAAGTCGTGGCTGCGAGCAGCAGAGCCACCATCAGAGCACCGCTGGTTTCCATTTGGTCGGCTTTCGAAAGAGCTGCCTCCCTGGCAGCATGTCCCCCCCTGCGGTGGGCAGTGTTTGTTTGCTTGGGAAAAGATGAGCCTCATTATCTGTCCTTCGTGGCTCTAGAACTTTAAAGCGCAGCAGGAGGAAATTTTACGATGGGAAACTGCCCTGGTGTCAGCCAGGCGCTTTGCATGGAGGTCTGCTGGAGGGACACAGCCCCGTGGCAGTGGGGGGCCGGCACTGGGGCAGAGACCCGCTGGAAGGCACAGGGAAGGCAGGAGGGTAGGCAAAAGGTGATGCCCTTGAACCTGCCCCGTGTATCTCCCTGGAGAACAGGCACAGCAGGAGCTGGGGGAGCACAGCCAGGCCAGGCAGAGCCCAAAGGTACAGCGAGGAGGAAGTCAGGGATGTMAAGCAGCTCCGCATTCACCTGCACCTCGGCACTCGCAGCACGCAGCGATAACATTTCTGCTCTCAGGGAAGCACCGGCTGCGTCAGTGCGTGGGAAGGTCCAAGGCAGGTGGTCAGGGTAGCTCCGACCAGGTTTGCACCTCCTGGCTCATGCGGCGCTGATAACGATAGGAAAGGCCAGCGCCGCGTTTCCCCGCTGAGCTAGAGCAATGCCCGGAACAGTCACCCTGGAGCTGCCCATGGCCTCTCCCACCCTGCGGGAACATTTACCCACCCGCTCCCATCAAGCCCATTAAAAGCCGGCTCTCTTTGAAGAGACTGCCGCTATCGGGAAGGATCATTTTCYGTTTTCAAGGAGATTTTTCCAAGCACCATCCTTGCCCCAGGACTCTCCTCCCACTTGCTCCACGCTCTCCAGGCCCAGCGCCATCGCAACTCCTCCTGCAGCTCATCCACCCCTCCGAAAACCCTGCGCGAAATGGCAGCCCGGTGACTCAGGGCTGCCACGTGTTGCCTTTTGTGCAGCTCAGGTACTCGGGCAACGCACATCAGCGTCTACCTGGAGGAAAGGAATCCAGCTGTGGGAGAAGAAAGAGGCGGTAAATCACTCAGCGTCCAGCCGGGAAAGCATAAATTTAACAGCCCTGACCGCGTGAAATCATTCTGCACCCAAACAAAAGGCAGCTTCGGTGTCTATTCATCGCCCCCAGACTGGGGTCGTGCCGAGGGGCTGCCTGCCTTTGGCTCTGTGGTGCAAGGCACGGTTAAAAGATTTATAGCTAAAAGGCGAATAGTGATAGCGTGCACCTCTGCGAGCACAGAGCCGAGCAGCTGGATGTCATGGTTTATTCTGCTAGATCCAAACTGTGGCTTAGACTAAACACCGCCTCTGCCATCAGTGAATCACTTCTAGATCCCCTGGAAGTTTCCAGGGCTGGGATTTCAGAAGCTTGCTGCCGCAGGGCATTAAAATACTGCGGAAGACAAAGCAAGGTGTGGCAGGTTTTGTGGGGATTATCCTGCCCTCCACGGGGCTGGGGCTGGAGGGAGATGAAAGCTGGGGTAAGGGGAGGAGGTGGAAGTGGGCGGCAGTGCCAGCTTTAACTCCTTTCCCTGCACGGGAAAGGTGAGGTGAGGTGCGCTGCTGCCCGAGCTCTGGCACTCCAGCCCCCTGGCAAGGGCTGTGCCAGGAGGGTGCCCAGGGACCCCCAGGCCCCCCGTCCTGCCGGGCTGGGCCAGGTTCATCGCATGAACAGCGAGAGCAGCAAGGGAGGCTAGTGGGGTTCCCAAGCCCTCCACACACAGTGGGGAGGAGAGAGGGACTGCTGGTGTAGGGAAGGGCCAGGAGAGCAGGGCTTGGGGTGCCTGGATGGGAGCACCCTTCTCTGCTTGGTGCCCGCGGGGCTTGGATAGGGGAGAGGAGAGGGAATGAGCTCAGCTCGCTGATTCACTCCCTCCTTCAAGACCAGGCCTGGCCTGCGAGCCGAAATCCATGGGCTTGGTGGAGCAAGCGATGCCGGGGCAGTTGTGGGCTGCCGGTGCCCTTTGGGGGCGAGGGCGCTCCCCGACGCCCCGGGGAGAGGATGCTCTTCGGGGAGAGGATGCTCTTCGGGGAAGGGATGCTCCTGGGGGAGCCGCGCCGTGTCCCCCGCACAGCTGCTGCGCTGGGGCTGGCGCAGAGCCCGGACGCCCCCGGGGTGGGGGGGTGCGGGGGGTGTCCCCGACCCCCCCCCGGCTGCAGGGACCCGGCGGCCGTGCAAGCCCCGGGACCGGGGGCTGGGGGCGGGCTGAGCCCCGGCCCCGCCGAGCCCGCTCCGCCGCCACCCGGGGCCGCCCCTCCCCGTTCTTCCCCTCCCCGCCCCCCGGGCCGTGCCGCGMCGCGCCGCGCCGAGCCGCGCCGCGCCGAGCCGAGTCGAGCCGAGCCGCGCTGCCGGCACCGAGCGGGCACCATGCGCCCCGGGTGAGCGACGGGGTCGGGGGGCTGCCGGGGCTGGGGCGCACCGGGACCCCGGAGCCGCCGAAGCTGGGGGGCACCGGTAGCGTGGGGACCCCGGCGCAGCCGGGGCCGGGGGGTACCGGGACCCCTGAGCCACCTGGACTGGGATGCACTGGTATACTGTGGGGGGACCCTGGGGACAGCGGTACCGTGGGGACACCGGAGCTGGCGGGGCTGGGGGGTGCCGGTATGCCGTGGGGACCCCCGAGCTGCCGGGGCGCCCCGGGACTGCGGGAGTGGGGAACGCACCGATCCGGCCGAGGGCTGCCGGGCGGGGKGCACCCCGGAGCCGGTGGGAGGGTGGGTAACCTCTTGCTCTCTCCTTCCCTTCCCGCAGGTGCCCCCCGTGGCGGCTGCTGCTCGGGATCTTTGTCCTGCTGATCCCCGCTGCTTCCCAGGAGCCGGGTAACGTGCGCGGGATGCTGGGGAGGGGGGTCCCTGCCGCTGTGCCCGGTATCCCGGACCCCCTCCTTGTCCTGAAGCCCACTGTCCCCTGGGATGTGCTGCGAACGCAGCCCTGCTCCCCAGCAGGCATGGGGTTGCATCTCCCCCCGGGCCAAATGCTGCACCCAGTCTGCGGTCCCCAAAGAGAAGAGTGATGGGGGGAGTTTCCACCCACGCACCCCTTCAACGACCATGTCCCTCGTGGCCGCTRGGGGTGGCAGGGTTGGGGTCCTGTGCCCCCCATCTCATCAGCCRGGCATCAGGGAAGGATGATGGGGAAACGCTGTGCCGGGCAACCCTTGAGAGAGATGCCTGGCTGCAGTGTGCTTGGAGGCTTTATTGGGGTGAGAGTGGTTTGTCTGGTCTGTTCTGGTTGTGGGACAGACGGGATGGCGTTGCCCCAAAGTGGCTGTGCTCCATGTGTTAGCGGTTTCTGCCRCGCCTGCAGAAGTCCTCCCCGTGACTCCCTGTCCTTGGAAGCGTTGCGAGTGGTAGGAAGCCTCGAGCGTGTGCCCCGGGGATGCAACACCTCCCACGCGGCTCACCAGCTTTCCCCTGCCTTCGGGGCTCTACAAAACAACCTGCTCATCTCACTCTCAAGCTGCTCATGCCCCGGGAGAGGGGAATTCGGCGCTGACTCAGCTTTCCAGCCCTTCTTTCCCCTCGGTGCACGTGAGCCGGTTCTCCCACTGCCTGAGTGCATGAGCTGCCTATTTTCCTGGTGAACTTTACCTCCCCGCCAGGGAAGCTTCCTCCTGGCTGCCGGGCCAGTTGAAAGCCCTCCTCCCCTTGCAAGCCGGTCTCTGGATGCGTGCCCAGTGCGAGGCGGCAGAGAGAGCCACGGCTGACACAGGGAGCCCCCGACCCCACTTACGGCCCAGGAACCCCATTTGCAAAAGCAGCTGAGCTGCAAGCAATGATCCAAAAACCAGGCAAAGGTGGCTTTTCTCTGGGGTGATGTTGTGGTTATCTTCTGCTTGCGCTGAGCGTTGTCAGCTTGCCGGCACGTTACGAGGCATGGCTCGTGCGCCTTTGTCATCGTAGGCTGGGTGAGATGTATTGGTAAGTGGCTGCMCCAGGTACAGGCGAGCTGGAAGGCGGACAGGCGCTGGGCCGTGAAATCGGTGGATTATTTACTGGAGCAAAGCTTCGTGTCATCTAGGAACAGCTCGGACACGGCTGTGCGGAGGCTGGCTCTGCTGGTGTCTGGGTCACGTCGCGGAGAGGAAAAGAACGGCCTGGGCAGTGGGGGTGCCCAGCACGCCCAGAGCATGTCTGGGAACTCTTGGAGAAGCTCTCGAAGTGCCTCAGGCTGGGTTTGTGACGCCACTTTCCGTGGCGTGGGTGCCTCCCCAGGGACCGCGGGAACAAAGCTCCCCTTGGAGGTCTTCAGAGATGGGAACATCATTCCCATGTGAAATCCTTAATTGACTATTTTATGTCCCTGGAGACCATCCAGCGTGGCCGAGCTGAGCTGGAGGGCCGGAAAATGGTTTAACAGCAGTTACTCAGAGCTGTTTCTGCCCTTTCCACCTCCTCTGCCAGCATCCCAGCTCCCAGCATGGCATGGACAGGCAGGGCTGGCCGCGACCCTTTGCCGAGCTGAAGCTGCATCCCTCCCACCTTTGAGCAGCCACACTGGGGGACCCCAAGGAGGTTTCACGTGGCGTGCAGAGGGGTTAAACGTCAGGGAAGCACTGCCTGCGCCGGTCACCGCTGGCAGGGAGGTGCCCGTTTCACCCAGCTGACTTGGCCGTCTCCCAAAGGCAGGCTGTGTAGCTGGTTTTAAAAGAACTTTCAAGAGGGTTGGTGTGGCTTTTTTTTTCTTTCTTTCTTTTTTTTTTTTTTTTCTCCCTTCCCTTGGTTCAATGTCCAAGGACTGCAGGGCCTGTTCTGCCAGCCCTCCTTTGTGATGGCTTCTGGGGAATGTTTGCTCTGAAGGCCGTCCTGGCATGGAGATAACCTTTCTGTTTATCTGCCTGCCTTGCAAATTTGGGGGCTTAGCTGCCYGGAGCTGATCTTACCTCTTATCACCAGATCTCTGGGATTCCTCAGCAAGGGCACGTAGCCACACAGGGGATGGGGATGCTGCAGGGATGCTGCTATGGGTCCAGTCCTGAAAGCACGGGTGAGTCAGGGCACGTGTAGGGCTATGAGTGTCCCCCATGCATGGGGCAGCAGGCCGGGCTGGGTCAGAAGCTGGGGAAATCCCCATTCCCAGGAGGGGAGACAGCCCTGGTAGAGGTCCCTGGAGATGGGGGATCCCCACCAGTAGGGTTTACAAAGCTGGCCAGGGTCACCCCARTCTGGTGGTGGAGACGACCTGACTTCATCTTCTCTCGCGCTGAGTTTCTCTACATCAATTTGGGGCTGGGCTGGGCCGGTATGTCCAGGTCTTAGCTGGTGATGATGAGGAGGATGCAGGCAGCACCTGGGAAGCCGAGCTGCCTCCTCCCGCTGTTAAATATAGCAGGTGCTGGAGCCGCTTGCTGCTGGCGTAGAAGCTTGTGCCTGATTTTAGTTCCATCTTCAATGGCTCGTCGGTCTCAATGGCTGGGATTCCTTGCAAGCACGTGCCTTCAAAGATGAAACAGGTGCCGTGCAAAGCGATTTACAGCCTGTGACATAACTGCTTTGGCATCGGCGCCTGGGGATTTTTGACAGGTGGATTGGAGCTTTCGCAAACATTATTTTAAGAATTTCTTCTAAAGACTAGGAGAAGGGCTGTGGGGAATCAGCCRCAGGCAGCACCCACCGGCATGGGTTCAGCTTGGGGAGAGTTGGCACCTCTCAGCTCTGACAGCATCGTTTGGCTGCTGAGGCCCCTGGGATGAGCTGGAGCAACTGGGGAGGATGCTGTGCTCGGGAGGCTCTGCGGGCTCTTCACCTCCTTATCAGCTGGCGGGACTTCTGTTTGCAAAATCTTATCTGGGCCACCGCTCTCTGCCGTGGGAGCTGGTGGGGAGGGAGAGCTGCCCCGGGCTGCAGGCTGGAAGGAGCCAAGCCTGTGGATGTCTCCCTACAGCACCGCTGGATGCTCCCGGGGCTCCTGGTCCAACCCCTGGCAGATGGATCCYATCCCTCCTGCCTGTCCTAAGGAGGAGGCAGCGGAGATGAAGTGGCCCCGCTTGGTTAGCACTTTGGGGCTGGAAACTTGGTTTAAAAAGAGACCGAGTAGTCCTGCACAGCGGCTGCGCTCCCAGGCAGGAGTTTTCTTTGCTTCCCTTGATGCAAGCAACCTTTTCAAGCCCCGCTCCTAATTTTCTCAGTGGTTTTGCAGCTCTGTACTTGGACTTGGTCCCTCCACAGCATCCTTCTCCCAGAGCTCTGACTTGATTTTAGGTTTCCATGTGGGGAAAGGGAGCAGCCCAGGTCTCTCCTGGCCCTGYGTGGCCGTGGGTGCCTGGGAGCTCCCTCCCCGCTGGTGCATGTCCCTGGGAGGATGGAGAGCTGAGCTGCTTTTCCCTGTGGCTGCTGGAAGATCCTGCACACACACTACCAGATCCCGGAGAAGTGGGGTTTCTGCTCCGCGTAGTAGCCTCTTTGTGACATTGCTTCTTATTTTTTTTGGCCTGCAGCTGGAATAACCTCTTCTTGCAGTGTTTATGTCGATACAATTTGGGTGCTGTTAAATAGCAAACCTTGAGCACTTGGAGAAGACAGAGGAACACRTTTTGCAATCCCGTTTCAAGCATTATCTCAAGGCTTAAAAAAAACCCAAGCAGATAACTGCACTGCTGGGAAAGAGTCTTTTCTCTGGTGGGGGGATTTCACSACTTCTTTTTAAGACAGCAGGAGCGTGTGGAACAGGGAGCAAGCACGGGAGGGTGAGGCCTGATCCGAAGCTGCACCCTCCCGTGAGTGCGGAGCCTGCAGAGGATGCTGAGGACCCGGGGGGCACGGGACACATGGCCGCCACAGTTTGCAAACCAGCCTCCTGGGCAACCCGGGGGGTGTCTGGTGGAGCTGAGGTCTGTCGTCGGTCCTTCGAGATGGTGAGGGAGGGCTGTTCTCACCCCAGCTTGTGCCATGGGATGCCACTGTTGTGTCCTCCAGCACATCTGGGGCTTGTCGCAGCGGCTCTGGGAGGAAGCTCCCAGGCACGTGGGGCAGCCTGCTCTTCTACGCAGTCCCAAGGCGTCTCACCATAGTGCRTCTGCAGTATTACCAATTTACCTGCTCTTGCTTTATCATACAGTAACAGAATGGTTTGGGTTGGAACGGACCTTTGAAGATCACCTRGYCCMACCCCCCTGCCATGGGCAGGGACATCTTGCACTAGATCAGGTTCCTCAAAGCCCCATCCAACCTGACCTTGAACRCTTTCAGTGATGGGGCATCCACAGCTTCTCTGSGCAACCTGTTCCTGCCTCTCACCACCCTCATCATAAAAAAATTTCTTCCTTATGTCCAATTTAAACCTACCATCTTTGTTTAAAACCATTGTCCCRGGTCCTGTCACTACAGACCTTGCTAAAAAGCCTCTCTCTGTCTTTCTTATAAGCTCCCTTTATATATTGAAAGGCCTCAATAAGTTCTGCCTGGAGCCTTCTCTTCTCCAGGCTGAACAACCCCAACTCTCTCAGCCTTTCTTCACAGGAGAGGTGTKCCAGCCCTCGGATCATTTTCGTGGCCTCCTCTGGACCCACTCCAACAGGTCCATGTCTTTCTTGTGCTGGGGACCACGGAGCTGGATGCAGTGCTCCAGGTGGGGTCTCAGGAGAGTGGAGTAGAGGGGGAGAATCACCTCCCTTGACCTACTGGCCACGCTTTCTACCTGCTCCTGCTCTGCTTTGTGGTCTTGRTTTAGGTTACCCCACCATGGAAATACCCCCTTCCTTCCTAGCACTGCCTAGAGGATGGGGATCTGGGGTTCCTGTTGCCCAGCCGCGTGGGAAGCCACATGGTCCATGCTGGCGTGCGACTCAACAGTGCATACATCTTGCACTGGAGCCCTCGTGTTTCTCACCTGGGCTCCCTCCTGCTGCCTGAGGGCTCCGTGGTCTCCCATGGCCGTGACGGCCAGGCATTCACTGTAACCAGCTCAGTAGGGCCCAAGCAGCTCTCCAGTTCAGTAAAGTCCATGCAGAGCCCTGTTCAGCCAGGAGAGATGTACCAGGGAGGTGGGTTCTAGGAGGGGTACTTGCCCTGGGTCTGGAGAGCAGAGGGAGAAGATCCTTCATCCGCAGGCAACCTTTGCATGTTATTCCAGCTAATGCTTCCCTGCCTCAAGAGATGCTCTGAGCTTGGGGCTGCTTTGCAGAGGGCGACGTCTCTGGAAGGATGCGTGGAGAGAGGGAGCGGGAGGGAAGGAGCCATGCCAGCGTGAGGCTGGCAGGGGATGCCGCGCAGCTTTGCCAGTGAGGGCTTGCCTACAGCTCGCTGCTCCTGCTGTTGTCGGATGCGTGCAGTGCCAGCTTCTCTCCAGCACCGGTCTGGTCTGCGGCGGCTGTTAGGGATGATGCTCTAAGCCCTGAAATAACAATCCCAGCCAGTGCACTGTGTCTCTTCCAAACTCTGATAGTTTACCAAGAAAAGAATTAATTCTGGCATTTCAGCAGAGAGTTCAAAGCACTGAAGGAGACATCTGGGATTAAGTATCGGATGTATATCAGCAGCCCAGAGGTATGGGATTAATAAAGCATTTTAACAATCTTCTAGCGTATCTGATGACATTTGAGAAAGTGCTGGAGATGAACCCTTTCTAAGAGCGTCCAGTGCATCTCTCTGGCTGTGTACRCAGCCTGGAGGCAGCATCTTCTGCAATGGATGGGGGACTTGTGCTGGGCTCCACCTCGCCCCATCGCTCCACCTCTTCTCTGCCGTCGGTGGGGTGCTCTCACTGGCTCTCCTGTCCTCCAGCCACGTTCCTCATCCCTTGGGTACCAATGTGTGTGGAGCAGTGGTGCTGCTGCCCTCCGGGAAGGTGTGCCCTGTCCTGATGAGAGCTGATGCTCAGAGGAGGCACTGATGTGTGGGAGGTGGTGGAGAAGAAACCTGCAACAGTGTTGGCTGGTACTAAATCCCCTTGAATATTGGGGAGAGGGAGAAAATCCCTGACTTTGTGGATGGAGGAAGGTATGTGGTAGCAGCACATGTGTGGATTTTGGCTTTTGATGTAGGACTTGATTAGCCTAGAGAGCTTGTTGCCAAAGATATAATTGAAGCAAGGAGGTGAACAGGATTAGAAAATGGTTTGGACATTTGTACAGCTAAAACGGGGGCTTCCGCTGTTGCCTTAATGTGGATTTGGAGCCACTGGGAGAAACGTGAGAGCGGAGGCTGTGGGCGTGGGGAGAGCTGCAGTGGGCTCAAGGGCAAAAATGGGTCATGTTGGGTGGGARCGAGCAAAGAGAGGAGAGGGAAGGATGTGGTTGGGGGGAACCAGCAGAAACGGGRAAACTCGTGGCTCATACACTCTGGGTGCCGTCTGTCTGGATTTGGGTTAATGCAGAGTTGCTCAGACACTTGTGAGGCCATCTTCTGTGCTTGGAAAGCTTGGCTCCACTATTAATGAGCGAGAAGCCTTCATTAAAGAGAAAGCCATTGGGTATCTTGTTGCAATGTTGCAGCCTGATGTCCTGCGTCCCTCCCGGTCACCAGGAGCAGGGTTGCCTGCGGGGTGGGTGGCAGCTCAGTGGCACAGCCGGTGGGTTGCCTCAGTGGGGCCGGGCACGTTTGCCAGCTCTGCCCACATAATTGCACGTCTCGGCGTCGTTCAGCGTGTTTTCTGTTTCTCTGCTCGATTTCCTTCCCCACCGGTGTGTGTGAGAGCGGACTGTGGGCCAAAAAACTTCAATGGCCTTGAGGCATGAGCACAGTTAATAAACCCTTTGGGGGTGAAGGGATGGTTCCCACAAGCCAAAAGTGGGGTGGCTTTTGCCTCCAAGCAAGTGCTGGGGGCTGGGGGGGGAGCAGGACCCCTCCCGCAGGGCTGTGGGATGGGGCTGCTCCGGGGACAAGGCTCCGGAGATTTGCTGTGCTCCCGGCTCTGACCGGCAGCGCCGTTTGGCAGGAGCATCCCTGGCGCCGGGGGCTTTCTCAGCGAGCAACATCTGGTCCGGAACATCCCGTGTCTGCTGGTTTTCAGTTGAAAAGGTTGCTTTTGTGGAATTTTTATTGCTTTTTTTGGCATCGCCTCCCAACCCTTTTCTAAGATGGAAATTGGTCATTAGTGGATTTTATTGTATTTTTATTTTATTCCCAAGCTCGATCTGCTGGTTTCSTCCTCCCAGGGGACTGGAAGATCTGGCTTTTCCTCTGACCCTGTCCCCAGGTTGTGGGAGGCTGTTTGAACAGCCTGGGGTGGGAATAGCAGCCAGGGCACCTGGGTTCTGCAGCTCGCCAGCCCAGCATCACCATTCCTATGCTCTTCCCGCCATCACCACTGGCATAAAACTCCATCAGCTCGACGGCCCTTGAAGCTATCTCTGATTTTATAATTCATAAGCAAGCCACCTGCCTCCCTTCCAGTAAATGCTGTAATCAAACAGATTATTCTTCTTCCAATCTCCTCGTTAGTCTGTAACTTAATTGAGTCGGGGATTGTTGACTTTTGGATAAACGGCACCTTTTTGATAACCCCAGATAAGCTGGTGGAGCTTGCTGGCTGCGCCCATGCCGTGGATGGTGGCCTGTGTCCCATCCACTTTTCCATCCAGCCCGGCAGCGTTCCCAGCTGAGACAGTCCCGTACCGGAGTGTCTCTCCTGGGGAGGAAGGTCAAGGAGGTTCATGTTTGATGGGTGCATGAGGCTTTGGCCATTGCTTCTGCCAGCAGGTCCCAGGCTGCCGCTGCCAGATCAGGGGCTCTGTGTTTGTTCTGGGGCAGCGATGCAGGATGGGGGAAGACAAGGGGTTGCCGAAAGCCAGGGGCTTCCCCCTCAATGCCAATGTGGGACCCGTGCCTCTGGGGAGATGGGTGGTGCTGGGGTGTTGCGTGTTCTGCTGTGCCTGCCAGCAGCGGGATTAGCAGGGTCCCCAGGGAAGGGGTGACGTGGACCCCGCTCCTAAGCACCTATGGTCCAGGTTGGGGGGATGATGCATGCAAGTCAGGGTAGCAAGGAACCCACCAGTGTGTTAGGGTGAAGGTGAAATGATGTCTTGTCTTGCTCTAAACCAGCTCCCCAGGGTGGAAAGGCGTCTTTTTGGCTTGGTCCTTTCCCTCTGGCCCTGAATTGCTCTCCAGAGGGTTGGGGACCCTCATCTTGGAGAAACCTCGGCAGGGGGCTGGGTGCGGATAGAGATCCTGGGCTCAGCCTCGGTGGTGAGTGCTTGCATGGCCAGCCTGGTCTGGGGATGGCAGCCACTCCTGAGGTTCCTCGTCAAACCCCAACACGGGGTCATCTCCCCGCTCCCTCCTCGGGACCCCCCCTAGGACACCCGCCTGCTCTCAGCATCATCCCCAGGGATGGGGTACCTGTACCCGCTGTCCCTCCCTCCCTTCAGTCAGGGGCCTGTGCTGCAGCAAGGGGAGTGGGCTTGCCCACGCTTGGGACCCGTGGGTGACACAGAGCCCCAGGACACCTTGTATTACCCTCTCCCTGATGCCAGCATCTCCCCAGCCAGGTCCTGAAACAGGCGAAGGGCTTGTAGTGGCTACTCTCCCGCGTGCCAGGACCATAAGCCTTCAATCCAGCATTCGCCAGCGCGTGCTTGTGATTAATAACCACTTGCCTCATTCACGAGATGAATTCACGCTCCGCTATTGAGCGCCGGGTCGTTCCCCCCTGGGAAGGGGMCGGGCGCTCTCTGAGCCAGGAGGCCTCATATTTTGTAAGGATATCGCCTCCTGCTGCGTCATGAGCRGGGTTTCCCTTCCCAGAGCCCTGGTGTGGAGCACACGGTATGGCCGTCGCCCTCCCGGGAGATGCCAGCACGTGGAGAGGCCTGATCCAGCGCAGGCAGGGACCCGATGGCTCAGCTCCCCGCAGCCTCATCGAGGGAGAGGGACCCTTTCCAAGAGCGCCCTGCGCATCTCTCCGTACGCAGCCTGGAGGCAGCATCTTGAGTGATGAATGGGGGGCTGGTGGTGGGCTCTGCTTCACCCCATTGCTCCGTCTGTTCTCTGCCCTCTGTGGGGTGCTCTCACTGTCTCTCCTTTCCTCCAGCCACGGTCCCCATCCCCTGGGTACCAACCTGCGTGGGGCAGCAGTGCAGCTGCCCTCCGGGAAGATGTGCCTCRGAGGAGGCACTGATGGGTGGGAGATGGCATGGACGAGATCTGCAATGATTTTGGCTGGTACTAAATCCCCTTGAATATCAGGAAGTGAGASAAAGTCTCTGACTTTGTGGATGGAGGAAGGTATGTGGCAGCAGCACGTGTGGGTTTTTGGCTTTTAACATRGGACTTGATTAACCAGTTGTCATTTCTGCAGCTGCTTCGGGGACCTCTGTGCCTGGGGCTTGCTGTTAAATCTCTCCGCGGGGACAAGGCCAGCTCTCCAGCCYCCGAGGGCATCCTTGGGGCACGGGGAAGCTGGGGCCAGCTCCTCAGGAGCGAATGCCAGAGCCCTGTGGTGAGCCTGGAAAGCAGCGGTCACAGGGCCACTCCTGGCAGAAGGGCGAGCTGTCCCTGCACGTCCCCATCCTGTGACCGCGCTCAGGCTGGCTTCTTGCCTGCCAAAGCCGCTGGAGGCCAGGTTGGGGATTTGCTCTCCGGATGGCTTTTTGCAGGGACAACTTGGATTGGGCGATGCCCCTGGGGTAGGGGACAGTGGCACCGTCAGGGCCAGCCACTCTCCTCTGGGTGACCCGTCCCGGGTTTCCTCGGGGTGCGTGGCAAAAGGGAAAGCTGTGGGTGTTTTGGCATCAGGAAGAGAAAGGATGCCCMGAGGGAGGTTTCTAACTTCTTCCCACCAGGTAACCAGGGCACCATCTGATAAAAACATGTGGGKTTTTTATTTTGACAAGCTATTGCATCTTTTTGGTGGGGAGATGGAGACGTTAGGCCGTGAAGGTAGAGGATGTGGGGGTATCCTGGCATCCCCGCCATGCAAGGTACCCAGTGGGCTGGGGCTTGGATGGGGTCTTCGTTGCATTACTTRGCAAGGCAGGAGTTGGAAGAGGTTCGGTGCGTGGCGTACCCTGCGGCCACTCGATGGCTTGAGCGAGGATGCTGCTCGTCGAGGTCAGCGTCTGATCTCGCAGGGACTCTCACAGGGCTGGGCTGGAGATAGTGTGGTTCCCTCCCGGCTGGGATGCGGGAGGGTGGTGGKCCTGATTCCCAGTGGGCCTGATCCAGCACTGGAGCTCAAGGGCAGAGACATCRCTCGCTGCCAGCCTGCCCCAACAGCGCCCAAGGGGACGGGTCTCCTCGTGGCATCCGGCAAGGCTGGGATGCCACCCTGGGTCCAGCCGGCCGCCAGCTGCTGCTGACGTTGGTGGCTCCTTCCCCACCTTCTCCYTGGGCTCAGCCGAAAGAGTTAACGAAACCATTTGAGAGGGGCCCCCAGAGGCAACTGCTGGAGGTAATAATCTTCTTTCGGCTCTTTTTTTCTTTTCCCCTGCTAATTGCAGAGTTGACATCGTCCCCTCTCATGAAAGGCTCTTTTGTCGGCTGGGTTGCTGGGCAAAGCCCGGGCTTGGCAGCACACTGCAAGACCCGGGTCCGTCTCCTGCACATCCCTCTCCGGTGGCAGGTAGTGAAATGGCTCTTTCAGCGACAGCGATGTCCCTCTCTCCCTGGCTCCCATCTAAAAAGAAAAAACAACTACAAAAAACCCTCCTTTTAGCCAGCGGTGCCCGATTTTCGCCCYGGTTCCACCTCGCGAGTGGAGGGAAAGGTCAGCCAGTCTAGACGCTAATCTGTCAAGTGTTGTATTTCTTCGCCCGCGGGTGTCCTAGCAACAGGATTAATGCAGCGGTGTAAGGCAGACATTGGCTGGGTCCCGCTCCGTCCCAGGCCAGTGGTCCGGATGTGTGCCGCTCCGCATGGCTGGGCAGGGGGGAGAGGTGGGCCAGGCTCCGGGAGCAGCCCCGGCCCCACTCCCTGGACCTGCCCCAGGCTCTGCCGGCAGCTTCTGGCCGTTAGCTTCGGTCCAGCAGCAGGGAAATTTGGGAGACAGGTGCTGAAACAGGCTTACGGATGTTTCGGCTGGCTCACATCCATCCAGGGATGGGTGGGTCGGTGGTGAAGCATCTCCGCCCCCAGACCGACACCAAGCCTGGTTTGGGGAGCACACTGGGGTGGGGTGCTCCACAGCCAGGTACAGCCCACCCGGTTGCACCAGCGCCACTGCGACCACACTGGGACCTTGGGACAGCCCGTGTTGCTGTAAATCTGACTCTCACAGTGGAAACGGATCTCCCAGTACATCCCCTGCATCCCAATGCTTGGGTCTCCCAGTACATCCCCATTGCTCCAGCTGTGCAAACACTCGCTGTGCAGGGGTTGCCRTTAAGCTACCGACATCCTTCTGGCCTTGGGGTGTTGCTGAGGTGGTTTGGACTGATGAACTGCAGTTGTGCGAACACCAGTAAAAACCAGTTTGCTTGGGTAGGGCGTAAAAGTGTTTCCCATTTCTTTAATTTTTCTGTTTAATCTTTATCATATTGTTGCTGTTCAATCTCTTGACGACCCTGGTTTGCTTCCGAATGTTGCTGGCGATGCTTCACCGCCCGTGCCTGGGTTCAGGGGTGCAGCCGGTGCCAGCGTTTGGCACCCAAACATCCGATGGGTGGTACCCCAGTGGGTACCACGGGGAGTTGGTGGGCACCGCGCAGCCAGATCCGGCAGTCAGAGCCCCCTGCGTACGCAGCGCGGGGGCACGGGGCAGCTGCCCACTGATAACATTGTCCCATTTTAATCTTTTGAGCCATTCCTCTGCTTTGCCTGCAGCCCCTTCCGGGCTTTCTCCTGCCCTCCCTTCCTTGCAGAGGGGCCGGCGAGCATTTCACCCACGAGCCGTGCAAGCCTTCATCCCTTCCTTGCTATCCCCCCTATCCTGTTGTGCTCTGATATCCCTGAAAAGGGGGATGCAAAACAACCTCCTCTGGCCAAAAGTGGTCTAAGGAGCAAAATCTGGGTTTAATCTTTGCCCTGCAGTCGTGTCACCACTCCAGCCAATCGAGCGATGGAGAAGAGCCGGGACCGGCCGGTGCAACCCTGGGAGCTCCTCCAGGCTTCAGCATCCTTAAAAGCGGGGTGCTGGTCCGGTGGCGGGGCTCACTCCCGGAGGCGCTGGAGCCTCTGTGCTCCGGCTGCCGGCTTTCCGCCCTGCAAGYGGCCACACGCTTTAATTAGGCAAAGAGCTGGCGGGGCTCCAGGGTTGGGAGAAGCGGGGGGGTTCGTTCCCCGCAAAGCCCAGCCGGGTGCTGCGGGGACAGGCTGAAGCTTGCCCGGAGTCCCGTAGCGTGGCTCCTCCTGCCTGCATGGGGTTTTTTTTCTGCAGCTGGGATGGGTTAAGTGGGGTTTTAGGAGCGGTTTCTTTTCTCTTGGGTGCTTAAAACAACAACAAATAAAAACCCACCCCAGCGAAACAGGCCGGTGACGCTGCAAGGAAGGAAAGATGTTGCTCTGCTGATTTATGGGGCCTTTTTTATCTTTACAGGTCACTGCTAGCATTKGCAGAATTGGCCTTGCTGCAGGAAAAACTGGTTTCCAGCTTTCCCGTTAGGAAGAAACTTCTGCGATCGTGTAATTAAAATGCAGAAGAAAAAAAAATAAATCCCAGAGCAGCTGGTTGTGGTGCTCGTAGCCGGGTCCTTTGGCGGCTGTGTGTGTCCTCTGCCTTTCTCTGTCCTTGGCTGCGCTGCCTGTAGCCTGTGGCAGAAAAAAAAATGCATTTTTTTGCCCTTTTTCTGGTCTTTCTGCCTCATGCACCGCTCTGCAAAAGGAGAAAAAAATCCACATTTTGACCATGGATGGTTGTGTTTCAGTCCATCTTGAGGCAGTTTCCAGCATTTTTTATCACCTTATCTGAGCTGGTSCTGGCACTGGGCTGGGCTCCTGGTGGGCTGGGACGGTTAGGACCGTGACTCCCCCGTCCCATAAATGAGAAGTGATGGGTCTGACTCATCCCCATTACAGCCCCCCTTGCAGCAGGCAGCAGGGCAGGGGCTGCCTGCAGGGGCTTATCCCGGGGGTCCAGGGTCCCTAGGGGTGCCTGAGCTTTTCAGGAGGGAAGGAGAACCATACCTCTATGGGATTATTTTTTTTTTTTTTTGCAGTTTCCTCTTTGCTGCCAGGCTGAGAAAGGACATACTACGTAGACTTGGATATTTGGGAGGTGAATATTTTTTCATCCAGGGTGGTGATGGGTATCCCTCACTCGGGATGAGGGAAAAGACTCCCTGCTATTTGGGGCACCTTGAACCCCAAGCATGGCCATCGGGAGAAAAAACATCTTTAATAGCGTTGTTTTTTAGGGATGACTAAAAGGAGGTCCCCGAATGACGTACCCAGTGCAACTCGCCCAGCCTTTCCAGCCCGCCCCCCCTTTGAACCCTGTGGTATGTGAATTTTTGCTGGTGTCAGAGGGTCGGCGGCAGCAAAATCCCTCCCGGTGAAAGGCTGGGAATACCAGTGTGTGCAGCTTGGGATAATTACCCGTTGTCAGCAAAACAATAGTGGCATTGTAGGGCAGGAGCGAATGGAAAGGGCCCCGTCTTGAGCGTAATGTTACTTTTCTATTTACGTTGCCATAGTCTTTGCTGAGAAATGGCCCTATTCTCTCTAATCCTCCTCTTCAGGCATGCCTGCTGGTTTTTTTGTGTGGTTTGGGTTTTTGGTTTTTTTTTTAACCCTTACCGTCCTGGAAAACRGCTTGCGGCGACCCATCTCCGTGGCACTGTGCCGCGTGGCTGTCCTCGGCTCCTGGCAGTGTGCCCGTGGGCTGGCCGGCTTTGCTTTGGGACGCTGATGCCGGGGACAGTACCCCCCCCATGGCACCGTTCCTGTGCTCGGGGCGGGCAAACCTGCTCCTGAATCCCCATCCGCATGCGAGCAGGAACCCAATTTACCCCTGTCCTTGTTCTTGACATCTGTCACGGTCAACTCCAGTGCATTAAAGATATTTACTGATGTCATATTTTATCTTTAAAACCAAGTGATTTGCTGAAGAAGGGAATAATTGGTCAACCAATTATTGGTTGGCTTTTGGTTCCCATCTCCTGCTTGTACTGAGGACTAGTAGATCTCTCGCCCGGCATGTTTGGTCGTTGGTTGGAAAGGAATKATGTGTTTTCTGGCCTCGTTCAAGTCCTGTTGGCTTTCCCCAGTGCTGAAGGAAGCTACGATACCTTCTTTCCACTTGCATGGAGTAGCAAAGTAGCCACTGACATTGACCTGTTTGACCCCTTTAATGTCTGTCTCCAGTGGTGCTTAGACTTTCTCAAAAGATCTAAATTTTGCTGCTTAAATACTTTCTGTGCCAGTGGAGACACAGACTGTCATCCTGGTAGGGARCGGGGGATTTCAGGCTTGGCTGACATCAAGTTGTCATCGCTCAACTTCTTTTCAAGGCGTTCGACTGATTTGTTTTTTCTTTAGTGCTGGGACATGTGCAGCTGGATAGGTTCAAGAGCTGGACAACACTTTCCCTCTTTAAGTGACCCCTCATCCAGGCTGCTAATGAAGACATTAAATAGCTTTGACCCCAGATCCACCCCCAAAGGATCTGCTGGGCATCTCATCCCCTTGTACCCCCCACCTTGGGGGACCAAAAGCCATGGCAAGGTCTGGCATGAAGCGCAGTGCCCAGCAGACAACCCAGGGATGGGATGGGATGGGATGGGATGGGATGGGATGGGATGCCAAAGCAGGATGGCCAAGCTCGGCTGCCTGGTGCAGAGGAAACTTTGGAAAGAGCAGGGAAATGATGCCAAAGTCAGCAGCACAGGCGAACTATTGTCTGAGGAGTGCAGAGAGGTGGAAGGACCACCGAGCGGACAAGGAGTCTTATTACAAGCACAGCCGGGGGCTTCCAGAGGCTCCAAGCTAAACAAAGTCCCCTGCGCTGCAGGGGGGGGTGCTGACAAGACCGAGGCTGGTTGGACGAGCAGGAGATTGCAGCTGAAGTCCAAAAACAAAAACCCCTCCTGGATCCCTCTTTTCCTTTCCATTCCCTAGCAAAATAGTGTTTCTCGCCACTTGGCCCGGCAGCAACCTGCTGAGCTTGGATTTTGTTTGCTGCAAGCTGCACTGAGGATGAGGTTAATGAACTGCCGGGTGGGTTTCCGTCGCCGTAAAGCTGCAGAGAGGCTCTGTAAAGCATCTGCAAGCTGTGGCAGTTGCCTCTTGCAGCAGCACAGACCAACTAGCACCCGGCATCCCCGGCTCACGGCAGATGCAGGATGGATGCTGTACCGCGGGATGGATGCTGTACCGCTCCATCGTAGCTTCAGGTACTACTTCGTTTGGCAGCTCTTYTGTGTTTTGTATGGTGAATTGGTTTTTTTTTTTAGCTGTGCTGGTATTTTCCTCTGTGCTAAAGTCCTGAAAAACAGCTGGGAATGGGCAGCTCCCAGCTTTTGTCATGCAGCCTTCAAAGCTAGTGCAGGGTTATCCACCGACAGCGCTCCTTGACATCGCTCCTGACATCGGTGGCTTAACATCCTGGCACAATGCAGCGTGCAAGCACAGTTGAGGGGTGGGCAGGGTGTCCCGTGGGCCCCTTCCCAGTCCCTCTTGGTGCCCAGCCCTCTCCATGGCTGGGAATATGCTCGTGGGAGTCGTGCTGATGTTTTGGGCTTCATTGGCTTCTCTGCTGCATGGTCTGGAAGACTTCATTTGAGCTCCAGGGAAGCATACCCCGCCTGGGTAGCTTGTCCTCCTCTTCTCTGCTTTGCTTTGTGCAAATGAGCAGGTTGCRATGGCATCGAGCCGGCTTGTAAACCCTCCATCCCAGCCCTGATCTCCCCTCATCCCGCGGTACCGCATCCATCCCRCGGCGCAGCATCCATCCGCGAGCTGGGATGCCGAGTGCATTGATCTCCCTGCATTTCTAGATAAATAGGTGCCTGGGAATAGGGATGCGCTCCCCAGCCATGGACCTGTTCAGTCCCTTGCAGAGATGGGAACCAACCCCCCTTTCCGATAACAGGGATAGCTCCCCATGCCTGCCCAGACAGTGGTCGCGGGCGCTGCCGGAGCCCCCTCGGCTGCGTGCAGGGGCAGGAATGCCAGGAACGCGATTGAAATTCGGGGCTTCCCGGGAGCATGGCTCCCAGGCTGAGCCAGGACCTTAGTGGGGGGTGAGAGGGGGGGTGAGTCGTCCCCCTCCAAGTAGCAATTAGTCTGCAAGGTGATATATTAACGCCGCGGAGAGTGAGTGGGGGGGTCGCATTCCTTCCTTTGCCTTCCCTCGCCTTATCTCCGGGCTGTCGGTCAGCCCCGGAGGGAGGCGAGGGATGGGAAGCAGAGCCGGTGGCCCCTGTGGAGGTGGGGGGGTGGGACCGGTGGTGGGGCTGGGGGCTACAGGTCACACCAAGCTCACCTTGCATTTTAAAGCTCTCCTTGCACTTTAAAAGACCTCCCTTGGGTTTGGCTGTGCCTGGAGGTTGATGGTCCCTCTCCACCATCCATCCCCTGGGATGACCAGGGCACCTTGTGGGGTGGCCAAAGTCATCCCAGCCCCTGCTGCCTTGTCCTCCTGCCTAGGCGGATGGGGAGAAGGGGGACACCAGCATCTCTTGGCTGTGCCTTCTCCAGCTCGGGGCTCCCGGTCTTCGCCAGAGGGTAACGACTTACAAGGCAAACTCAAGATGCCTTCAGTGAGACCTGCCCCTTGGCATGCTGTTCCCCAGGGGCTCGACCCCCGCGGGTATTTTTAGCCACACTTGGAAGGAAGGCTGTTTGCTTTGCGCTTTGCTCACCCTGCCCACTGCCGTTGCCCGCATAATTTCCCGTGAGGGCTGACAAAAATACCCCTTAGAAGAGTAGGATGGATGCCCTGGCGCAGCGGGTGCTTCCGCCTCTGCTCAGTTTGGGAGCGGGAGGAGGATGCAGGTAACAGCGGGGTCTGGGCACGGCCACGCTTCTTCCCCCCCAGGGTTATTTGATGGCTCCCCGAGGCAGTCGTGACATTTTCATGGTTTATCTTATCGAGGAATTTGCTGGGAAGATGTTTCTGGCTCTCCATGAGTAAATGTTTAGGAACGCTGCAGTCCCGGGGGCTCAGTGTTGCACAGCCAGAGACGGGGGGAAATGCTGGCCCGAAGGCAGGTCCCGGCAAACTGTCACCTGCATCATTTTTGGGGCTGTGATGGGTGCCGTCACTCACGCCRGCTCGGCCCCTGGCCATCCTCGTCCCCAGCCCCTGCCTTCCAGTCTCCCTGGCTGAGTGCCTGTCCATGGGCCTGGTCCCACCGTCTCTCCCCGGGGGGCTGTCTCCACATGGGAGGTCAGCGGCTCGGGATGTGGCAATATCCTCGGCGTGCGTCTCGATGAGGGCTTTTTAATTGCTTTCTGGGCTTTTAGATGAAGAACAGATTAAAATCCAAAACATCAATAGGATTTATAGATACCATCTGCCGCTGACAGTCGCTGAATTTTTCTGCTCAGTGCATGAGTGCTCCTGCCTCCAGCATTTTGGCTGTGCCGGTGTCAAGGTTTCCTTCCTTCCTTCCCCAGCAGCATCCATGGAAGGGGAGATGTACGGATGGGGCATCAGCGGTGGTCCCAAGCGCTTGCTCTGCTGCCGTTTTGTGCCCTTTGGAGGTGGATGCTTTCTCGAGCACCCTACGGCAATGTTGCCATCGCTGGTGGTAACCCAGCAAGCTTTCGGCAAGCTGCTGAAGTGCCGGTGGGCTCTGAAAAGGTCATGGGGCTGTGGTGTGTTTGCATCCCGGGGCTGACCCCAGACATCCTTTCTGCTGGTCCCAGGGGGCCATTTYATGGAGTACCCCCCAACGCAATAATGTCTGCGGGTCAGCATGGCTGCTCCAAAGGGACTGGGGACATTTTTAGTGACGGCCAAAAGCAAGAGACGATTTGCAACCATCCTGCCTGCGGGCTGGGGGAAATCAGGTCTGGACTCGGCAAATAGAAAATGGATAAAAATAGCCCGGTAATGGGCGAATTTGTTAATTAAAGCCCCCAATTGCTAAGAGAGGCTCCCTGGGAGCTGTGCCGTGGGGATGCTGTGAGCTCCATCCCTCCCTCGCTCCAGGGGTGTGTGGCTGAGCAGGGGTGCCCTGGGGTGGTCTTTCCCTCCGTGGCTCAGGATCCGCTGTTGGCATTAAAGCCCTTTCTGCAGCTCCGCTTAATCTTTTTGCGCTCAAGGCTTCTCGCTTGGGACATCTCGGACCCGGGGTCCCCCACCGGTTTGCGGAGACCTTCCCTCGAGATGCGAGCAGGAGGAGGAAGGAAGGTGCAGGTCACAACTCCCTGCCTGCACTCTGTCCGGCTGCACCCTGCAAAAACCGCTGCCGGTCCCTGCCCGGGCCTCGGTGACTTCTGGGCTCGTGGACGGGATGAGTTGTCACCCCTGATGACATGCAGCAAAATGGGTCTTCTGAAGATGCTTCCACGCTCTGCTCGGCCTGAGGCTCCCTCTGCTGTCCGTCTGCCCGTCTATCTGTCCATCCGTCTCTGCCTGCCCGGCTCTTGCTGGGGGGTCCGGCCTTGGACTGTGGAGGGGGGGTTTGCTGAGCTGGGCTGGGGCAGGGTCCCCGTCCCCTCCTAAAATGGCGTGGGGAGAGCAACCCGGAGCTGCCCCCAGCGAGAGCTCAGGGCGCGGGCTGGGGGCACAGCACACGCTGCAAAGCCTGCTGTGTTCATGGTGAGGTTTGCTGTCCCCGGGCTGCACCCCCGGCATGGGGACACGCGTGGCCGGGTCACTTGAAACCCACTTGCTCGGCCCCACTTTGCCCCCGAATAATAACATCGTTGTTATTTACCCACTGATGGGATGCTGCAGGTCTGAAACCTGCATGACGGTCTTTTTTTTTCTCTTTTTTTTCCTTTTTTYCCCTTTTTTTCCCTTTTTTCCTCTTTGTTCTCTTTTTTCTTTTTTCTCTTTTTTCCCCTCTCTTTTTCCCCTCTCTTTTTTCCCCTCCCTTCTTTCCCCTCTCCTTTTCCCCTTTTTCCCCTCTCTTTTTTCCCTTTCTTTTCCTCTCTCTCTTTTCCTCTCTCCCCCCTCCTTTTTTTCCCCTCTCTCTTCTCCTTCCCCCCTGCTCTTTTCCCCCTCTCTTTTCTTCTGGGGCAGGACTGAGCCTGCAGTGAGCAGGGCAGCCTTGTCCCTCTTTTCTGGAGGGACCAGGCTGCACCGGCGGATGCCAGACGGCAGTGGAAAGATGCAGCCAACCTGTTCAGGTGGGAACTGGGACCAGATTGAGGGTACAGTTTTGCTTTTAAAGAAGTGCAAGGTCATGATAAGCTTCTGGCAGTGTCCCCTGGAGCGTGCAAAATGCTTTTTGGGAGCCTTTAGCCTAGAGGAGGCTAAAACAAGGGGTTTCCCCTGCTCTGCCAGCAAGCCAGCTGCCGTGGCTTCTCTTTGGGGAAATACTTCTCCAAAATATTTCACCAGCTGGTACGTTCCCTGTCCCTGCCTGGCCACTTGATCAGTGGCAGAGCTGGGCGCATGCGGTCGGGATGCTTTAGTGCCACCTGTGCCACCAGGCCACCCTCCGAGCCCTTATTTTGGAAACCCCAGGTTCCTTATTTTGGGATGCCCCAGCCCTGGCTCCTTCCCAGGGAGCCGCCGGCGCAGAGGTGTGCAGTGAAACGAAGATCATTGACTTAACGAGGGCTGGAGGCTGCGGCCCCGCTCGCGGGAACGTCCTGGGGGATTGCTGCTTTGCTCTGCTCTGCTCTGCTATCATGAGCTGCCTAATCCCAGCCGAAGGGAGAAATCAGATTTTTTCTGGCTGGGCACTGTGTTTGCACACGCTTGGGGCACCCCAGCATGGTGCCACCGCCGAAACCTTCCTGGCTGAGACGAGGCGGCTCATCGGGACTCGTGATGCTCCCCCCTGGCTCTGGGAGCTGTCTTGGGGAGGCTGCGTGGCTCCGGGGGGGTTGGATCGCATCCCCGCTGCAGGCTGGCACCCACCCCACTTATCTCCCCCCAGTTTGGGGGAGAGACCATGGGAACATCAAACTTTTCCATCTGTTCTGCTCACTGGTGGGAGAGGAGCAGCAGCCACCGGCATCCCTCTCGGATGGGCTGAGGACGCGGGGGGGGGGTCCTGCACCCTGCCGGGATGCCGCACCCTCGCCCCAGGGGAGCAGAGCCGGGCGCAGCGGGGTCCCGTCCAAACACGCCGGGGCGGGTTGGCAGGCTGGCTCCTTTCATCAGGTTGATGGGAGCACATAAGCTTCGGGGGGGCTGTATGGAAACTCTGACATACGGAGAAACCCGCGTCCCGCATTCGATTAGTCGTGGGCTGTTCCACAACACACACCCCTAAAAGCATCTGTCATGGGGCAAGCCTATTAGCAACGGCATGCTTGCCGTGCCAGCTGCCATTTTAAGGGGAAAACTCACCAGTTTCGCTTAAAAAGTAGCATGGGAAATGTTACATAAAGCAAAATAGACATCTGAGCATTCGTTTCAGTGCTTTTCCGGAATATTTTTAAACTGGAGCGTCAGGAGAGTTGCATCCCTTCCTGCTCCGCGTTGCGGGACCACATTACCGCAAACTGCAGCTTTCCCAGCCACACAACATCCTGGCTAGGGGGAGCTGGAATTGTCACCTCTCCTTCAATGTCCTTTCTCGGGGACACTTTTTGAGCCATGAAGGCGACTTGCCCCATGTCATGGCAAGAGCAGCATGGCAGTGTGGTCCATAGGTGTGCTGCATCCCGGCAGGGGACCGGGGACTCGGTGGTCCCCAGGGATGAGGCTTCATTGTCTCCAGAGCTGGGCACCGTTGGGGTAGGGAAATGGGCCAGATAAGTGGATTTCGGGTGATTTTTTTAAGCTGGGGCGAAAAGCAACTGAATTTTTTGGCGCCTGGGAGAGCGCCAGCGCTGCCCAGGGGAGATATTCATCCTGGGCTTCAGCAGAACTCAAGTACTCAAGGTTACGATTGCTCAGACCTGCTGGCTTCCAGACGTCACTGGTGCGTGATGTTTGCGGCGCAGGGGGGGATCACAAGCGCTCCCCTCGCCGTCCTGAGACAGCACCTGGGGGGTCCTGGCCCTGTAACCGAGCTGGGAAAGAGGCTCAAAACCACTTGACTTTTGGGACTTGTTGTGTTTCCAGCTGGTGGAAATCTTGGAAATGTTTTCTGAGATTTTTTTCCCCTCCTCGTTTGGTTTTGCTCTGAGGTTATAAACTTTCCCTGAGACCTGGAGGGGGGGACTCGTGTGTCCTACTGAAGCTGGGCATCCATGGGGACTGTGTCCATGTGTGACCCCCCCCATGTATGGCTCCTGACGCCAGTAATTTAACCAGAGCCAACGAGCAGGGAGAGAGGGTTTAGGATTTTCTGGGCAGGAAGGAGTTAAAAAGCTGGCAGCAGCAGCTGGGACAGGGAACAGGGTGCGTCTGAGGGCTGGCTCGGCTCCCAGAGGTTTTTTGGGGCTCAGGTGGGTCGCCAGCCGAGCGGCGGGGTCCCCGGGGGGCCGTGCCGGGTGCGGGGAGGCTGGCGCTCGGGAGAGGAGGGTTTGGCAGGGCCGGCAGCGCAGCCACTCCTCCCGCTCTGCTCTGGTTTGAAGGGTCGTGGGCTGGAGCCGGGGAGGAGAGAGCGATGTGAACGCTCCGGGAGTCTGGCAGGGGCAAAACTCCTGCCTCTTTCCTCCTTTCCCTCCTCCGGCCTCTCCGTTTCGTCCTCCGAAGCAACGGGGCTCATTTTCCCTTCCTAATGGCCCCAGCCCCACCTCGCTTGGGGTTTCTGCTCCTCATGGCTTGCTGCTTCTCCTCCTCTGAAATGCAGCTCCTAGACTGGATTTGGGGCAGCACAAAGACCACGGGAAGCCCAGAGGCACGCAGCGAGGGAACCGCGGCACTGGAGCCGCTCGCCTCTGCGGTAGCTCCCACCCCCAATGCGTCCCCGGGGACGTGGGGCGGCCAGGTGGTGGGGGACATCACCACCCCACAGCGCCAGGAGCCGGATCCGGGCACAGCAGCACCTGTGGGCGAGGGGACCACGGCCGAAAACACYGAGCAGTGGGACGGGAATGCTACGGGGCTGGTGGAGAGCACGGCACAGCCAAGCATCGCTCCTCCCCACAGCACGTCACCTGCCCCTGGCCAGGATGAGGCCAGCAGCTCCACCGAGGACCCGCAGCTCGTGTGGACGGGGAACACTGAGGACCCGCAGCTCCTGGGGACGGGGAGCACCAAGGAACCACAGGTCCTGGAGATGAGGAGCACTGAGGAACCACAGCTTCTGGGGACAGAGAACACCAAGGACCCACAGCTTCTGGGGACGGGGTCCCCCGCAGCGATGGGGACACAGGTGTCCTTGCAGAGACCAGCGGGTCCCCGGCCAGGTAGTGCCCCTTTCCCTTTCTCACCAGGTGATGGTACCCACAAGCAGGCGGTGCTGCCCCAGGACCCCACAGCACAACCGCCCCAACGCCGCCATGGAGCATCGCCCACCCCACTGAACCTGCGGCACGGCACCGGCCGCCGGGGGCTGGCGCTGGCCAGCATGAATGGGAGCCAGAGCCCTCCTTTGCCTAACAGGAGGGCGGCTAACGGTGTGGATCCTCTTCTTGCCGATAACTCCCGTCCTCTCGAGTTTGATTTACTAACGGCCACTACGCGACTCTACGGTAGTAGCGGCATGGGGCTTGCATCCTTCTTACCCAGACTGATGCCGCCAGCTGGCCGTTGCCTGCCCATCCCGACCCACCTGCCCTTCTGCAGCGTGCTGGGCACCGACCATTTCAGATTACCGAATTACCTCCGCCACAGCAGCGAGGCGGAAATTCGGGCAGCTTTGCATGAGTGGGAGGGGTTGCTTGAATCGCGGTGCCATCGCTACGTGGAGTGGTTTGTCTGCTTGCTCCTGCTCCCCGGGTGTAGTGCCTCGGTCCCTGTAACCCCCCCGCCGTGCCAGGGCTTCTGCGAGGCCGTCAGAGACCTGTGTTGGATGCACTTGGCCGGCGGGCGCCTGCCTTTGCCTTGTGATGCTCTCCCCGAGGAGGACGAAGGGTATTCTTGTGTCTTTATTAATGCTTCTGCAGGTAATGTGGCTGGGTGATGTCCATGTGTTTGTGTGTGTGTCTCCCCTCCCCAAACTCCCCCAGGTTTTTAGGCGCCAAGGGATGCTTCTGCCTTGTCCCCATAGGATGCTGCTTGGTCCAAAATCGCTTTCCATCCAGCCTCGGCTTCTTCAAACAGGGACCGCCAGCGGGTTTTGGCTCTCTCCGCAAGGCTGAGCATCACCATCCCCTCCTCAGGCTGTTTCACCCCTGGTGAAACACAGTGGCCAGGTTAAAAGACAACGTCCCAGTGGCCAGGACAAGAGATGCTCTCTGAGCGCATCATGCTGGCGTTCGGGGCCGGTTTGCAGGTGCCGCAGTGCACAGCAAAGGGATTTGGGGTGTCCATCCCGGGAGAGGGGTGCTTGCAGACSTGGCAGCTCCCTGTGGGGACAGGGGAAGGACCAGGACACTGTGACCACCAACCACAGCAACATTTGGGGCCATGGCGGTGAGGAGGCTTCAAGGTGACCTGCGGCTGTGCCCGCACGCTCCCCTCTCCCAGAGTGGCCCTTTGCCTTGGGATTAATGATTTACCCAATGGCTAATGTTTGATCCCCCCCCTGCTTGGCAGGTGGGAGAGGTTACTTCGCCTCCGGCTTCATCGTTAGGTGGTTGTGACCCTGCTGTATGTCAGCCGGGGACCGAGACGTGCCTCTTCGGCAGGAGTTGGAAGAAAGGGAGCGGGGGGGACCGGGGCTCGGAGAAATGCACATCGGGGTGTAAGAGCAAGAACGCAGTTTGGGATGAAAGCAGGAGCGGGAGCTCGCCGCTCCCCCCGCCGAGCCTTCTGAATGAGGCTGTGTTCCCACGCCGGCCCCCGTGCCCTCGGGTGACAGCCTGGGGCTGCCGACCAGGAGTGGCGAGACACCCGCTGCCATCAGAGTGGCAATTTAGCTGGGGCCCAGCAGACAAGGGTCGCACACATGGTCCCCTCGGCATCAAAGCGGATCTGTTCGCTGGCTGACCCCGGGGGCTTGCGACGGGATCATAGGGATGCTCGGGGGGAGGCGTGCGCTCCCGGATGGGCAGCGTTGGGAATTGGTGGGGGACATGGRGACTGTGGTGCACCCCATGGAGTGACTTGAGATGCTCCTGTGTGCCGGGTGTCCCCTGCATCCCAGCCAGCATGGGATGCGTGGTGCTGCATTGGCAGCCCCAGCTCAGGCCAGCCAGGAAGGTCATGGCAGAGCGGGAAGGTGGCTCGGAGCATCCCTGGGGCCTTTCCAGTGGCAACAGGAGCAAATGTCTGGGTCACTGCAGACGGAGGCATCCCCGCAGTCATCCCATGCCATCACCCATCCCGAAACCGCTGCAGCATCAGCCATTTCTGGCTGTCCGTGCTCAGCGATGGGTGCTGTCAGTTTGCCTTAGGGAGGAAGGGGTGTGATATTTGGGCTCTGGGTGCCCTTTAGAAAAAGCAGGCATGGCCTGAATGGGGGTTGAGAAGGGGCACTTGGCTTTTGCAGGGGGGCGGCCGTTTGAAGGGGTCTCCCCTTACCCCCACTGCTCCCAAGGCCCCATCTGGCCTCGCAGCGCTGGCCTCTGCCTGCTTTGCGCGTTGCGCAGGGGCAAGTTGTGTCCCCGTTTGCTTTGGGAAGCACCAGCACCCAGCTGCCACCCCAGGCTCGGGGGCGAGTGGCATATTTGGAGAGGAGGGAGGATCCCAGAGCCAGCTAAAACGCCAAGGGGAGCGTGGTTGAAAATTGCATTGCTAACAAAAGCCTCTTTCAGCCTGGCCCCCACCCCCCCCCATCATCCTGAGCCCCAGGGGCAGACGATGGCTTGTCTGGCTGCAGAAATTGCAGCGCCGGCTCTTACACCCGTGCGGACCCCCGGGAGGAAGCTCTGGTTTCCTCTTCCCTTAAAGCTGCTGTGAATTTGGCTTCCTCCAGCCCGAGATAAGCTCCATCCCTGCATCCTGGTGTTTGCGGTCAGCTTGGCTGCAGCCGCCTGCTTGCAGGGTGGCTGGCGCGGCTGGGGACAGCGCGGCGGGGGACGGCGCGGCGGGGGACGGGACAGTGGAAGCGAGCTTGTGGGGTGTCTGAGCACGGGTGTCTCGAGGGCGGGTGCCAGGCTGGGGCTGGCTGCAGATCCGGGGGAGCCCCGCTGGCTTGCCCCATCGTTTTTGGTGTAGGGCTGAGCACATCTGGGTGCAAAAGGATGCTGGGCTGGAAAGGATGCTGAGCTCCAGGATACAGAGGTCTTTGCAGCCAGCGAGGCTGAGCCCTTCCCCTCTGAGCGGGCTGGGGATGCCCCATGGGGAAGCCCGATCCCRGTGCGGGGCAGGTGAGGGGGTTAGGGCTGGTGCAAGACTAGGAGGGAGGTTTTCTCCCAGCCGAGTGCTTAGTTTTGGGGTGCCAAGCTTGGGAGGGACTGGGGGCTTGAGGGAGCAGGGTGGGCACAGAGTAGTTTCAGAGCAGCAGGCTCAGGAGAGGATGAGTGGGTCTGGGGTCTGGCAGAGAGAAAACCTGCCCCCATCTCTGATCGGTGGCATTTCTAATGTCCCCACTGCCTGGATTCCTGTCACGGGGCTGGCACTGGCACTGGGGCTCAGCAGCAGGGGGAGGCTGGGGATGCTCCGTGTGCGCAGGGTCCCCCCAGGCTTTGGAAGAGGCACCTAGGTTTTCATCTCCTCCCACCATCCCGAGAGACGTGTTTTCCTTCCAGGCTGGGCAAGGCTGGGCTGATTTCTTCTTCTTTCTTTTTTTTTTTTTCCCCCCTCTTCTTTTTATTTTTTTTAAGAGCTCTGGAGGACAATTCCTGGCTCCAGAGCAGGGTGGAAGTTCCTGGCTGGTCTTCCCAGGCTCAACACACCTCTGATAACCCCCCCATTGCTCATGTGAAACACCAGGGATGGAGTTGGGGACATTGAATTGTCTCAGCTCCTGCTCCTGACTCAGGATGGGGCCGAAATTGGCACCAAGCATCCGTTCCCGGTGTGGAGCCCTCGTCCGTTTTGGAGCCGCGGTGATTGGGTTTCCTCACTCCCGGGAAACGCGGAGTTAAAAAGCACCCGGCGTGCTCAATCCCATCGAGTTGGCACCCGCCCGAGCAGTTGACATAGGAGGGGAGGAATCCAGCGCCCGGTGTGTGGGCGATGAGGATATGCCTGCTGCCAAAACAACGGGAGCTGGCGTACAGAGGACCGGCTCGCCCCGGCCAGATGTTCAGCTGCGTCGGGTAGGAGAGACCGTCCCGAGCAGAACTTCCCCAGGCGCCTTGAGAAAAAGGAGTTAGGAAAGGAGGCGAGCTCCAAATTGAGATCATCTGGGAAGCTGATGGGGTGCGCCGGCTCGAGCTCCATTCCCAGGGTGTTGCAAGGGGATGGCTCTGATTTATTCCCAGCCAGGGTGACCCTGTGAGCTTGTTCCGGGATGACGTGGGGGGTCATCGTGACCCCTCAGCGGGTACGGATGCAACACACTTCCTTGTGGCTCCGTGGTTGTTCAGCATCCCAGTGCTCCGGCAGCATCCCCTGCTGCCTGCCTGGGCATGTTGCTACCATGGTCAAGATTCCTTTGGTTTTATCCCATCTCAGGGATATTCTGGCTGTGGTCGGAGAGCCAGCAGCAGGGAATGGGTGGCATTTTGGGAGCCGCATCCCTACTGTGCGGTGGGAGCAGCTCAAGGAGCGTTGTTGGCTTGACCAACCTGCAGCCTGAAGGAAAATCCTGGGCCCTGGGGAGGGCAAGCAGAGGGAGTCGCTGAAGAGTGACATTCGGGGGAGGCATGGCCAGTGGTGTCCCCCCAAGGTGCCTTGCTGAGGTTGACCATCCTCGCTGGGCCGGTTGTGACTGTCCTCTTTCCCTTCCTCTTGTAGAGAACCTGAGCGCCGAGGTCAGCCTCCTGGAGCTGATCGGAGACCCCCCGCCAGAGGAGATCCTCAAAATTTATGGCCCCGACAACAACCCCGGCTATGTCTTCGGCCCCAATGCCAACACGGGCCAGGTGGCCCGGTACCACCTGCCAAGCCCTTTCTACCGGGACTTTTCGCTCCTGTTCCACATCCAGCCCACCACCCCCCGGGCCGGCGTGCTCTTTGCCATCACGGACTCCTCGCAGAGCATCATCTATGTGGGCGTCAAGCTCTCGGAGCTGCGGGCGGGAAAGCAGCAGATTATCTTCTACTACACAGAGCCGGGCTCGCCAAGCTCATATGCAGCAGCCACCTTCACCGTGCCCACCTTGCTCAACCAGTGGACGCGCTTCGCCATCAGTGTGGAGGAAGACGAAGTCATTCTCTACCTGGACTGTGAGGAGCACGAGCGGGTCCGCTTCGAGCGCTCCCCGGATGAGATGGAGCTGGAAGATGGCTCCGGGCTCTTTGTTGCTCAGGCTGGAGGAGCTGACCCAGATAAATACCAGGTAAGGCCTTGGGTCACTCCAAGGAGCATCTCCAAGAAGAAGCCTGGGTGAGGCTGGAGGGACGTGACACYAGCCTGTGCCTGTTGAACCAACCTCTTTGCCCAGAAGACAAACAAGCGGCCATGCTCCGCGTGCATCCCTGGGGAAGGAGACACTTGAGATGGGGGGGAAAGGTGGCTTGAGATGCCACCAACTTTCTTGTCTTGGGTCTCACCAAGGCAAAGCTCTCAAGGTGGGCTGGCAGGAGGAGATGGGGTTGTGCTACAGCAGCCACCATTGCCTGTACTTGTTCCAGCAAATGCTGAGCCTTTTTGAGTCTCCCCTTTGCTAAAAATACCAAACTCCTTTGGTGGAGGAGCTGGTTTGGCTGGTAAAATGGCTCTCTTAGCTGGAAAAAATGCTTGGGCCGGAGCATATCTTTGTTGGCTGACATTGGGCGGTATCTGCAGGAAGACTTTGGAGAGCAAGGAGAGAAGGTGATAGCTCAGTCCGTGATTTGAGCATGACTTATGTTCTAGATAAGGTTTATGGAAAGTGTGGGGAAAATTCCCAGCTGATGTGGAAATCCCCCGCGGCACTTGAAGAGAGGAAAGTTCAGGATTGCACCGCTGGTTTTCTCCTGGGTTGAGCGTGGTTTGCCCAGCAACAGAGGCTCTGCCGAGTGGAGCGATGCTTTTCCTGGGGAGCTTTGCAAAGCACGTTTCTGAGCTTAAACATCATCTTGACTAATGAGCGGCGCTGCCGCAGTCCCAGTTAAACCGCTTCGGACAGGGAAAGCTCCTCTGGGAAGGGTTAATGATTGATGGGCTGGGGACCAGTTTGTGCTGGGATTTGGGTTGGTCCCTTGAGGTCTCAAGAGCAACTTTTTGCTCTTGAAGAGCAATTTTTTGCTCTTGAACCTGCCGGGAGGGCCAGGTCATGGCCATGGAGGAACTCCTCTCCCCAGCTGGAGAGGGGTTGGAAGGCAAAGCAACAGCCCGAAGCARAGTGAAGCACGCCTGCCTTTCTATCAGATGATATTCCCAAGCTTGCCAAACACCCGATCCTACTGCCCGCCCCCGGTTTTCCCGCAGGGAATAGCCGGCCATTGAGGGATGGAGGCTGACTGCCTCGGCTGGCCGAGAGGGGAGCGGGGAGGGCGGACTTGGACGTCTCCTTGGCATCTGTCTGCCTCGTGGTATTTCCATCGCTGACCAGCCCTGACACGCGTTATCTGGAACTAACGGGGCATCAAGCTGATTAAAACCTGGCCCTTGGTCAAACTGTGAGACGGGCAGCTGGGGGGTGGCTGGTGGGGTCTCAGCTGGCATCTGTGCTTCTTCCCGAGTTGCCTTTGCGTCAATGGGATGAAACCTGGAGGGGTGAAACCTGCAGGTAATGCAGAAGCCCCTGGGACAGCAAATATCAAGGGGGTTACTGTAAATGGGGTCTCAGCTGGGGTCTGGCAGGAGGGTTTGTTTGCAGCTGGATGCATGATAAGACCTACAGTGCTGCTGCTGCCTTTATTGGGGCAAACAGGCTGCAAACCATCCCTCATGGGCATGCCTTGGTTCAGGCCTGGAATCGGATTAATTTCCGATGCCTCCAGCAAGCCCCAGGACCGGGAATGCCAGGCTGGAGTGTTGCATTTATCAAAGCTTGGGTTTGATGCTGGTGCTCAGCAGGGAGAAGGGGGATGGATTAGAGCCGGCTGTCGCCGGGGCGAGCAGCTGGAGGAGGTCACAAACCACCTAGGGCGCGTTTGCTTGTGGGAGGGATTTATATTTTTTATTTTATATATATTAAAAATATAATATATTTATAATATATCATATTAATTATACATCTGTAATATAATATATTTATAATAGATTCCTATTATAATATCATAGCCCGCCTGGTTGAACTGCAACTGCCCCTGATTCTTGTTTTCTTAAACCCATTGCGTTTCCTGAGTGTGGCTTTTTCCCGGACATGTTGCGCTGTGCTTTCAAGCGAGCCCAAATATTATTTTAGGTGTCTCGCCTGGAGAAGAGACACCGAGTGGGAGGTATCTGCCCTCTCCGAGCTTGCTTCCCAGCATGGTCCCTGACACCTCCCCACCGGGATCAGAGAGATGGGCAGCATCCCATTCCAGCAGCATCTGTCCTGGCAGCATCCCTGTGTCCCACCCCAGCAGCGAGGACATGGGCTGGGCTCTGAGATGCACCGGGTGACCCTGCTCGCCATGGGAGCTGTGGGGTTCAGGGCTGGTACCCACACACCCTCCCCGGTTGATACGGGGATGCTGCCCTCCTGGGCAGCGCAGGTAGCTCGGCTACGGGGCTTTGTCTGGAGGCAGCATCCTTAGGAAGGAATTTGTGGCGGTTTCTTGTATAAACAAGCAGCTTGGATGTGTGCAGTGCTTGCAAAACCCAAATAAATGGTAAGGAAGTGCGGATTAGCCTAAGAAATACAAAACCGGGGCTGCAGTGGACTGGGACCTGCCAGTGGCCCTTGCTTGGGGCAGAGAGGCTGTCTGCAGCTGGGGAGCCCTCCGGAGAGGGGAAATGAGCACGGCCAAAAAGATCCCTGTAAAAGCATTGCTGGCTGGCTGGCCGGATCCTGGCCGCTACCTCCGCTCAGCCTGCCTGGTGCCAGGGCTGGCACATGGCTTTTCCCCATGGCTCGTTGAGCCATGCCGGTGGTGCCGGGCACACGCGCTGCAAGGTTGAAACCTCTCTGTGCTGGGTTATGGATGGGTGCTCAGGTGGAGAGCGCTTTCTGCACGAGGCGAAAAAGGCTGATGTACGCGGGGCACTCAAGGACGTGGTRGCTGAGTGGCACGGCAGGTCACATCATGCCGCAGGGTGGCTTGCGGCACATGTCCGTCCGTGGCAACCCTCGGCGCGGTTTCCTTCCAGGGGGTGATTGCCGATTTGAAGCTGCAAGGAGATCCGCGGGCGGCCGAGCGCCAGTGCGAGGAAGAGGAGGACGATGCTGAGGAGGTGAGCGCTGGAAGCCCGGCCGGGGCAGGCTGGGGGGCTGCTGCCCCGTGCTCCCAGCTGACCTCTCGCCCCTTCTCCCCGGGCAAACGCAGGTCTCTGGCGATTTCGGCAGCGGGGCAGAAGGTGGACACCAACCCTCAGGGAAAGACAGGGTGAGTTGGTGCCCATGGGTGATATACTCAGTGGCAGGACCCCAAGATTTTAGGGACGAGGAAGGCTGGGTGCCCTCCATAGTCGAGGTCCCGGGATGCCCGATGGGGTCCCGGTGCCCGTCCCTTTTGAAAGTGCACAGGGAGGTGAAGGGCACCGCGGTGTCCCCTTATTGTTGGCACAGGGTGTCCCAGGGCTGGTGGATGCTGTCCCCGTCACCTCTCCCCCTGTGGCAGCGGACGGCGGGCCAAGGAGTGGTGGGGGCTCCCCACAGCAAGCCGAGAGGACCAGAGCGGAGGAGACACTGCGGGTCTCCGCGGGAGGTAATGCCGACAGCAGCATCCCCTTCCCCGCCGTCCCGGCTGGCCCCGGGGCACACCAGCAGGGACGTGGCAGGGTGGCCGACCCCGAGCACAACCAGGTCCCTTTTCCCTTCCTGCAGGCAGTGGCCCCAAAGGCGAAAAGGGGGAGAAGGGCGAGCGTGGCCTAAAAGGGGACTCAGGGACTGGCAGCGTCGTGGGGATGGGCAGTGTCAAGGGCGAAAAGGTGGGTGAAAGAGGGGATCTCAGGGGCTCGAGGATGCCACCGACATGTCCGCGTTTGACACCCCCTCCTCTTTATTTCTACCCTGCAGGGGGAGAAAGGAGAACTGGGCGTTAAGGTGAGCATCGCAGAGGGAGCCAGGGCAGAGCCATGCCTGCCTGGGCTGCCACCCCTGGGGATGTGCCACCCACCCCCGTTTCCTTCCGTCCCCAGGGCAACGCTGGGTTTGGCTACCCTGGCTCCAAGGGCCAGAAAGGGGAGCCAGGCAACCCCGGCATCCCTGGGACCCTCTCGCGGCACACTGACGGCTTGGTGGTGGAGCAGGTCACCGGTCCCCCAGGGCCGCCGGGGAAGGACGGAGCCCCTGGCAGGGACGGCGAGCCCGTGAGTGGAGCCCTCCGTCCCTCGGGTATCCCCTCTCCCCCCACCCCTGCCTGCCTGCCTGCACACTGACCTCTCCCCTCTCTGCCATCCCTAGGGTGATCCCGGCGAGGATGGCAAACCCGTAAGTGGGGTGGGGTGGGGGGGTAATGGGGCAATGGGTGCCGGCCACCCCCCTTGCCTCGCCGCCCGCTGATCCCCACCGCTCCCCTCCGCAGGGCGATATGGGGCCGCAGGGGTTCCCTGGGACCCCGGGGGAGCCTGGTCTGAAGGGTGAGAAGGTGAGTGCCGGTGCTGGTGTGGGGGGATGGCACACACTGCTGCCCCCCCTTCCTCTTGCCGGCGGCTGGACTACGCTCGCAAACCACGCTCTCTCCTCAGGGTGACCCAGGCATAGGGCCGAGGGGACCCCCTGGACCACCTGGTCCCCCGGGACCACCAGGACCCTCATCTAAGCATGACAAGCTGGTGGGTGCCCCCTGGGACACGGGTTTGGCGGTGGGGGGGGGGCATGAAGGAGCGGGATGCCGCACCCCAACCCTGGTTGTCGGTGCCTGACATCACCCTTGCCCTTCTCCCCCAGACCTTCATCGACATGGAGGGCTCCGGCTTTGGTGGCGACCTGGAGAGCCTGCGGGTGAGTGAGGGTCCTCTCCTGCTGGCAGGGAGTGGGGGGACACACTCAGCCATCGTCCCCTCCTTCTCTTGTAGGGTCCACGAGGGCCGCCCGGTCCCCCAGGGCCACCCGGCGTGCCCGGTTTGCCGGGGGAACCAGGACGGTTTGGGATGAACCGCACAGACCTGCCGGGACCACCAGGTCTGCCAGGCAGGGATGGTACCCCTGGGCCCCCGGGGCCAGCGGTAGGTGTATGGGGTGGCCAAGGGGACCCATCCCAGGGCCACCCCATGGTGGTAGGGCTGTAAGTACCCCCTGTGGCAGTGGGGGGTCCATGCCCACCAGCCCCACGGGGTTTCCCTGTGCTGGAGCCAGCTCCTGGGCATCTTGCAGGGTCCTCAAGGTCCTCCTGGAAGAGACGGGACAGCTGGGCAGCCAGGGCCCAAAGGAGAGCGGGTGAGTGTCCCCTGTCCCATGTCCCCTGGGAGCACTTCACGGCTCCTCCGTGGGGCAGCTGGCACCCCAGGGGAGGATTGCAGCAGCTGCCCCTCGGTCCCCTGGCACATCTCTGGGAGGTCCCGGCTCCCTCCGTCCCTGGACTGGAGAGCATCAACCTGCTCCTGGAGCAAGGCAGCTTCTTCACACCCTCTTCTCCTTCCTCCTCCTCCCCAGGGCGATGTGGGTGACCTCGGCCTCCCCGGTGCACCGGGACCCAAGGTACTGTGCCTGGAGCGGGTTTCTTGGCAGGGGGTCCCAGGTGCATTGCAGACTGGAGGCAGGGATGCTACTTGGGGGGGCCACCTCGTGCCACAGCAGGGAGGGGGATGCTGGTATTTGGGGTCCTCCCGGAGCAGGCTTGAGGGTGTGTGGAGCCTCCAACCACCTCCGGCTTGCTCGCGGGCTCCTGCCACCCTTGTTTGGCTTTGCCACCTTGGGAAGCAGGCAGGAAAGCCAAGCGGGGTGTTTCGAAGCACAGAAGAGTGTTTGCTTGGGGGGTTTTGGGTGCCCRCACCCCACTGGGAAATACCCCATCTTCTGCGCATCACTCTCCTGCCTGCCTGCTCGAGCTTCTTTCCAACCCGCATTCCCAAGGGTGGAAGTGAAGGCTTGCTGGGACATGCACAATCACCCTCCCCCCTTGGGGGCCAGGGTGCCCCTTGGGATGTCCCATCCACCACAGCCTGAGCTGGGGGCAAGAGCCTCCAGAGTTAAAGTTTCTTAATGCTGCCAACATCGAGAGGGTAGATGGGGCGGCAGCGGGCGTAAGGACTGATCCTGCCACCCAGAGACCTGTAGCAAAACGCAAGGGTRCCTGCGAGCATTCCTCCTCGGCGCTGAGCTCTGCCACTGCATCGGTAGCTGGCGATGCTGTCGTGGTTTAAGCCCAGCTGGCAACTAATCCCCACCCAGCCGCTCGCTCACTCTCCCCCGGGTGGGACGGGGGAGAGAATCGGAAGGGTAAAAGTGAGAAAACTCATGGGTTGAGATAAAGACAGTTTAATTAGGAAAGCAAAAGCCGTGCACGCAAGCAAAGCAAAACAAGGAATTCCTTCACTACTTCCCATGGGCAGGCAGGTGTTGAGCCATCYCCAGGAAAGCAGGGCTCCATCACGCGTAACGGTTACTTGGGAAGACAAGCGCCATCACCCCGAACGTCCCCCACTTCCTTCTTCTTCCCCCAGCCTTATATGCTGAGCATGACATCAYATGGTATGGAATACCCCATTGGCCAGCTGGCCTAGCTGTCCCGGCTATGCTCCCTCCCAGCTTCTTGTGCACCTCACAGAGCATGTGAGCTGAAAAGTCCTTGGGACGTAGACTACCTAGCAACAACTAAAAACATTAGTGTGTTATCAACATTCTTCTTACACTAAATCCAAAACATAGCACTATACCAACTACTAGAAAGAAAATTAATTCCACCCCAGCCAAAACCAGGACAGATGCATAAAAAAAAAATATCACATTTATGATTTTAGACGAGCCTCTGGTGGCCACTGTGCACATTGCATGGGGAGCCGGGGCCGTGCGAGGACAGCCGGGATGGGGGACGCCGGAGCTGGGCCATGCCTCCTCCCGCAAAGCCCCTCTGCACCGGAGACAGGGGAGCATCCCTGCCCTGTCCCGAGGGGCGGTTTGGGGATGCAAGAGGGGATGYGCTGCCTCCCGCTTGCAGGCTGCAGGCAGGGACCATTGCCACCTCATCCCATCTGTCCCCCTTTTTTTTTCTTGTTCCCTTTGCAGGGCAGCAAGGGAGAAACGGGACCAGCAGGAACCCCGGGAGAAATGGGGTTAGCTGGCCTTCCTGGGCCYATCGGACCCCGAGGGCAGCCAGGGCCCCCCGGTCCCCCGGGACCACCGGGGCCGGGCTACGAGGCTGGATTTGTAAGTGATCACCCCTGCGATGGGGGTGTGGGATGAGCTGGAGCTGGGGGCAGACGCAGCTCAGCCCCTTCTCCCCCTGCCTAGGGCGACATGGAGGGCTCGGGGCTGCCGTTCGCTGCTGGCTCCCCCGGACCATCCGGACCCGAAGGACCACAGGTAGCTCCGCTCTTGCTCCTTCCCTCCCCTCCATCCTGGGCTCCCCGGGGCATCCCCTGCCATCGTGTCCCCTGCCATCACCCCACGCTCACGGCCCCCTTCTCGTTGCTTGCAGGGGGTGCCGGGACTACCGGGGGTGAAGGTGAGGAGCCCTTCAAACACCTTCCTCGCTCTTTGCTGGAGCCAGCCACGGGAGCCTGGCTCCATCCATGCAGGATGCCCACGGGCAGCCCRTGGGGATGCTCCTGCTCTCACACCTCTTTCCTTGCAGGGGGAGGTCGGCAGTCCCGGGCAGCCCGGCTTGCCAGGACCAAAGGTAGGAGTGCCGGGAGGTCGGGACGGGCTGTTTGTGAGCCTCTGGGGTTGGTGGGATGCTTGGGGAGGACCCCTGTGCTCCCCAACCTGGAGCTGTCGGGAGGATGCTCTGTACTGCATCTCGCCCTTTCCCGCGCCTTATTGCAGGGAGATGCTGGCGTGCCCGGCGTGGACGGCCGCCCTGGACTGGAGGGCTTCCCTGGACCGCAGGTAGGAGCATCAGCCCCCCCCCTTTCCAGAAGCCCCCCCCTCGCTCCAGGCAGGGCACCCTTGTGAGCTGCAGGGCCACTTGCAGCAGCTCCATCCCCAGCAGCCAAAATAGATCCCCAGCAACCAATATCTGCCCCCAGCAGCCAAAATACATCCCCAGCAACCAAAATCTGCCCCCAGCTGCCAAAATCCGCCCCCCCCGTGCCTTCGGCTGTTCCCCTGCTCTGGGACTGGGCTCACCACGTGCCAGGGGTGCCCACGCTGCTTGGGATCCCATATTCATCAGCTTGCCACCCTGCTCGCCATCACCTCCACCCAAAAGCATCCCACCCTGGCTCACTGCCTGGACCTTGCAGGCAGAGGGGGGGGGTGGCCTGAAAGGTTTTGCTGAGCCACAGGCAGGAGGGGGTCTCCGCTTGTGAGCCAGAGTTCGCCTGCGTGTGGTGCCAAGCGGGAAGCTCACCCCTGCCTGCTCCTCCTTCCAGGGACCCAAAGGTGACAGAGGCAGCCCTGGCGAGAAGGTAGGTGCCACCGGGCTGGGGACGGGGACCGGCCAGCAGTGGCCCTGGGGCTGATGGCTTGTGTCTTCCAGGGTGAGCGAGGCCAAGATGGTGTGGGGCTGCCCGGCCCCCCTGGTCCACCTGGTCCCCCTGGACAGGTCATCACTGTCTCGAGTGAAGATGTAAGTGATGGGTCCTGGCTTCACGGCAGCTTGGGGGAGCTAAAATTGAGGGGTGAAGGGGCCTGCCCAGCACCCATCGTGCGGGGGGACCAAGAGAGAGACTTCTTCAGGAGCTCTGACCTCTTCAGAGCAAAGGGTGAAAAACCTTGTTTTGTCTCTTTTTGCAGAAGTCTTTGGTGGCTTTGCCTGGTCCTGAGGTAGGTGCCCCGCTGCCACCTGCCCCCCCCCAGCAGTGCCAGGGGGACACCTGGTTTCTTGGAAAGAGGGGATTTGCTCATACTTGCATCTCTACTTCTCTCTGCAGGGCAGACCGGGTCACGCCGGCTTCCCAGTGAGTTGGTGGCAGGGCTGGGCACCACAGGGGTGGCACTGGTGCCCGCAGTGGGGCATGGGGCGGTGCCTGGGCACTGGAAGGGGGGAGTCAGAATGAAAGCTCTGGGCATGCTTTGGTGAAACCTCTGGTTGCTGGTCCTGCCGCAGTGATGCCGGGGCGGTCATCGGGGTCTGCCTTTGGTGGGTCGGGACTGACGCAGGCTCTGTGCTCCTCCCTGCAGGGCCCAGTGGGACCAAAAGGAGACCGGGGGTCATCTGGTCCCCAGGGCTCCCCAGGGTTGAAGGTAACTGCTCCAGGCCAGCTCCACTCCACAGGGTGGTCATGCTCCTGGTTCCCCATCCTGCCTGGCCACCGGGTCCTGGTGGTGACGCCARCCCCACCGTGGGAGGGAGCCTGGTCCCTCCGTCTCCCCTCGCGCCTCCTCATCTCTTGCAGGGGGAGAAGGGGGAGCCCGGCGTCATCATCAGCCCTGATGGGACCATGGTCACTGCAAAGGTGAAAGGAGAAAAGGTGGGTGTGCCGCGGGAATGGGGGGCACGTCCCCGTGCGATGGGTGCTGGATGGTGCCAGTGGTGATGCTCTTTCCCTCTCCGCTATCCGCAGGGGGAGCCGGGGCTGCGGGGACCGATGGGACCCTCGGTAAGTCGTCATCGCCATCCTCCTTGTATCCCACGGGGAGGGATGGGGCTGATCCAGGGCAGAGGGGGACGGGGGAGTGCCGCCGCTCTGAGCATCCCCATCCTCATCTTCTTTCCCCTGCAGGGTCCCCAGGGACGAGCAGGGATGAAGGGAGAGATCGGCTTTCCGGGCAGACCCGTAAGACCTGCTCCCGGTTTGTTTGTCCCCTCGACCATCACCTCCTCCACCGCGTTCCCCCCCACCCTGTTTGCAGGTCTTGCACCCACCTAACCCCAAACCCCATCGTGTCCCTGCGGTGCCGAGGGGTGGGGTAATGCCGGGGTGCCAGCTGTAATGCCGGGGTGTCACCCCGCAGCTGGTGGGGGGACGGGGACAAGGCTCATCTGTGCTGCTCACCCACAGGGACGTCCCGGCATGAACGGGCTGAAGGGCGAGAAGGGTGACCCTGCGGATGTCAGTAGCGTGCTGGGCTTGCGGGTGAGCGCTGCCGCAGTCCCCCCGGGCTGCTGGCACAGCAGATGGGGACACACACACTGAGGGTCTCCCTGGGGACCCGAATCCTTTTGACAAAGGGCACATGCCTCCCTCTCTCAGGGACTGGTTGCCCCTCTGGGGCGGGGCATGGCCCCAGTGTGTCCCCTTCATGGGGACTGTCCACTTTGCAGGACCCTGATGCATCTTCTCTCCCCCAGCAGGGTCCCCCGGGACCCCCGGGTCCCCCAGGCCCCCCTGGGCCACCTGGCAGCATAGTCTACGACAGCAGCAATGTAAGTAACAACACCATGATGGGGGAAGCTGAGGGCTGGTGACCGGGTCCCCCCAGTGCCACTTGCTTGGCTGGAGGGGACAGGGGACGCTCCGGTGGCATCCCGGCCAGGACTGGCACATGGGGCTGCCATCAGCATCACATCGAGGCGGGGGTCCCCGAGGATGCTGCCCTCTCTGCAGCCGCTTCCTTTGCATCCCCGCAGGCCTTCAGCGACTCTGGCCATCCCGCGCTGCCAGCCTTCCCCGGTAAGGGGGTGTCCCTCTCCCAGCCTCCTCAGGGCAGTTCGGGGACCCCCGACAAGGCTGGGGTGAGGGGGATGGGACCCCCTCCGTTAGAGCTGGGGCTGGGATGCTGCAGCGCTGAGATGGCACCTCTCTGCTACTCTCCACAGGTTTCCACCAGTTTCCAGGACAAAAGGGAGAGAAAGGCGATGCCGGAGCCCCGGGACCCCCAGGTGGGTGACCCATCCCCGCAGGCAGAGGCAGGCAGGGGGTGGCTCGTGCCCACCCCGGCTCTCCTCTCCCCTCCTCTCCCTCTCCACAGGCCACTTCCCCTACGACCTGAGTCACTTCGGTGCCACCCTGCGGGTAAGCCCTTTGCCCGCTGCTGCTGGCTCGCGACGTCAGCACCTGGCACGATTTGGGGTACTGGGGTGCGCCCTGGCTGCTCACATTAAAACCATGCCATCCTGCAGGGTGACAAGGGGGAGACAGGTCCCAAGGGTGAGAAGGGTGAGCCGGGCAGCACCCCCCTCTACAGTCCCAGCGTCTCCGGGCTGCCAGGTCCCCCGGGGCCCCAGGGCTACCCCGGGCTGCCGGTGAGTACCCCATGGCGTGGGGGACGAGGGGGGGCATGGGGAAGGCGGCATCCCTGGGTGCTTTGCTCCAGGGGTGCTCTCTCACACTGCCTAGGGTCCCAAGGGGGATAGTATCGCTGGACCCCCGGGGCCTCCCGGACCTCAGGGCCCCCCAGGGATTGGATACGAGGGGCGGCAGGGCCCCCCCGGCCCTCCTGGCCCCCCTGGTCCACCCTCCTTCCCAGGCCCCCACAGACAAGGTGAGTACCTGTGCCCCTGCATCCCTCCCTGCACCCCCTGCATCCCTTCCTGCCACCCCTGCATCCCTCCCTGCACCCCCCACATCCCTCTCTACACCCCCCCCGCATCCCTCCCTGTGCCCTGTGCTGCAGCCCTCTCCATTTCACCCTTCTTCCTCCCAGCTATCAGCATCCCTGGGCCCCCCGGACCACCGGGACCCCCTGGACCACCAGGCACCAGCGGGACGTCCTTGGGGGTGAGTTGGGACTCTGAGGGGGGTTGCCCACGGGCTGGCCAACCAAGCCCTGAGCAACCCACCGGGCTGTGCCCGCAGCTGCGTGCCCTGCCGACATACCAGGCGATGCTGAGCGCCGTGCACGAGCTGCCTGAGGGTGGCCTCGTCTTCCTGACCGACCGGCAAGAGCTCTACGTCCGTCTGCRCGGGGGCTTCCGCCGGGTGCTGGTGAGTGGGGGGGGGGCACGAAGGGGATACCCCGTCTCGGGTGGTACTGCCCGGCTCTGAGGGGATGCAGGCAGCATCACCTTGGGGTTTCAGTGGCATCTTTTGGGGATGCTCAGGCGCCCCCCCCCCCCTTACACAAGGAAGAGGAGAGGGGGGTGGCTGGGATCTGATGTGCCATGTACTTCCAGCTGGAGGAGCACACCCTGATCCCTGGTTCAGCTCTGGTGAGTCCCCTGTCCCCCATCTCCATCCATCCATCCCCTTCTCTGTCCTTCCCCATGCATCCATTCCCATCTCCATCCATCCATCCCCATCCCTATCCCCATCCATCCATCCCCATCCCCATCCATCCATCCATCCCCATCCATCCATCCATCCCCATCTCCATCCATCCATCCCCAACCCCATCCCCATCCCTATCCCCATCCCCATCTCCATCCTCATCTCCATCCCCATCCCCATCCATCCATCCCCATCTCCATCCATCCATCCCCATCCCCAACCCCATCCCCATCCCTATCCCCATCCCCATCTCCATCCTCATCTCCATCCCCATCCCCATCCATCCATCGCCATCTCCATCCATCCATCCGCATCCATCCATCCCCATCCCTAGCCATCCCCATCCCTGCCCCAGGCAGCACCAACCCTCAGCCTTCCTCTCCCTCCTTCCCGAGGACAATGAGGTGTACGACAAGCCCCCCAGCATCCACTACGCCGGCCCCCAGGCCCCACTCCAGCCCCGTGGACCCCTGCACCCCCTCCACAACCATGGCCCCCCACCCACTGCCCGATCCTGGCGCGGGGACGAGGTGGTGGCCAACCAGCACCRCCTGCCCGAGCAACCCCTGCTCCACCACCAGCACGAGCTCCTCAACAGCTACTACATCCACCGCCGGCCGGATCCGGCCCCCGTGGCCGCCCACGTGCACCAGGACTTCCAGCCCGCCGTGAGTGCCGCGTGCTGGCCAAGGGGAGGTGATGATGGTGGCTGAAGCCGTGTCCCTCATGCCTTTATTGTCCTCTCTTGGCAGCTTCACCTGGTGGCCCTGAACGCCCCGCTGAGCGGCGGCATGCGCGGCATCCGGGGCGCTGACTTCCAGTGCTTCCAGCAAGCCCGGCAGGTCGGGCTGGCCGGCACCTTCCGTGCCTTCCTCTCCTCCCGCCTGCAGGACCTCTACAGCATCGTGCGCAGGGCCGACCGCGCCGCCGTGCCCATCGTCAACCTCCGGGTACGTGTGTCCCTTTCCCAAAACCCCGCGAGCTCCGAGGGATGCAGAGCATCCCAAAGCCCCCATCCATCTGCACGGCAGTGTCCGCAGAACATCCCCTCCCCGGGGGCTGCAGAGGCTCGGAGCTCCTGTGATGCTCTCGGGGTGCAGGCAGGGCTGACCCCCCCACACTTTTTCTACCCCCGCACCAGGACGAAGTGCTCTTTAGTAACTGGGAAGCGCTTTTCACGGGCAGCGGAGCCCCGCTGCGAGCCGGCGCCCGCATCCTCTCCTTCGACGGCCGGGATGTCCTGCGGGATGCGGGATGGTGAGCGTGGGATTGAGTGATGGGGAAGGAGGGAAGATGGGAGTCTGGACCATGGTGGGGGCAGCGGCAGCCTCCCACCTTTCTCCTTTCCAGGCCTCAGAAGAGCATCTGGCACGGCTCGGATGCCAAGGGCCGGCGCTTGCCCGAGAGCTACTGTGAGACGTGGCGGACGGAGGATCGTGCCGCCACCGGCCAGGCTTCCTCGCTGGGCACCGGCAAGCTGCTGGAGCAGGCAGCCAGCAGCTGCCAGCACACCTTCGTCGTCCTCTGCATCGAGAACAGCTTCATGACTGCCGCCAAAAAGTGACACCCTCCCCCTCTTCCCCGTCCCCTGGRTACCCCACATCTCCCCGGGGAGGATCAGGCCAGCCTGCGCCCCGGCACCCCTGCGGTCCTCAGCCCCTTCATCTCCTGCCCTCGCCTCGTAGGGTTTTCTTCTCCTCCTGCAGACCTGAAGCCAAAGAGTATCGCCATCGCCCCTGCCCTGGGTCGGCAGGGGCTCGCGTCCCACGCAGGGCAGGGCAGCCATGAGCTGGCTGCCTTCCTCCTCCTCCTCCTCTCGCTCCACTTCTCTTCTAACCCCTAATATTTAACCACTTCAGTTTGCATCCACCACCCTCTYGGATGCTTTTTTTGGGGTGGCTGGGTGGGAGGATGCTCAGCAGGCAGGTTTCGGTGCTGCCATGCGGTGCACCCTCCCGAAAAGCCTTGGGGGGGGTTTCTCTGACCCCCGGCTTCCAGCCCTSCACTGTCCTCACCAGGAGCTCGGGGCCGGACCCAAATCCCCGCTGCTGGGGCCACGGGGTCTTCTCCAGCCAAAACCCTGGCATCCCACCCAAGCAAGGGACCGTCCCACTGTGGCGGTGCTGGGGGTGCCCCAAGATGGTCTCCGTCCTTCCCAGGTAAGGACCATCCTACCCAGCCCCTGCATCATCATCCTCACCTCCACCCCCTAGCCAGCAGCTCACGAGTCCTGGGGGGGTTCTGGTCCCCCCCATCCCCRCTGTGCCCCCCAGCCAGGGTACAGCCACACCAGGCCAGCGCGGGGACCGGGGCGATGGGGTGGCCCCGACGTGGGGCCAGGCGTGCCCTTGGCGTGTGTTTACGAGCTTGTGCGTGTTGAACACGCGTGGTACCGAGGGCAGGCACCGCCATCACCCCCCCTCCCCGTGCCACCTTTGCAGCGCTCTAAGGGCCAAGGCGCAGCAAGGCCGGTTTGAATCGGTGTGGGCAATTCCAAGGTGCTAAAAAACAAAAAAGAAAGAAAAAAAGATAAATCTGTAACTAGCTTTTTATTATTGTATGGAAATTATTACCACAAAAGCTGTGCGAGTCACACGGTCTCTATTTCTTACAGTCTACTGTATTTTGTGTAATTAATGCAATTTAAAGCCTGTGGATCTTTATATTTTTTTTTTGTCAGTTGTGTCCTATAAAACATTTTCTAAAGGCACTGAATAAAGAAACGTTATCCTCTTGTAGCCTGGCTCCGCACAGTGATTGGGAGCCAGTGGCCAGGAGACCCCCCGGACCCCATCCGTATCCCTGCGTGGTACCCRGCGGTGGCAGCCGTGGGCATCCTGCCCCTGCTCCAGTTGTGTTTGTGGCTGGGGGGGGGCACAGCCCTGCCCCCACGGAGCAGAAAACAGGTCCCAAGGGATATGTCCTCAACGGGCCGGACCACCGGTGGGACGGGAGACGAAGCATACAGTGACGATGACGCTCGCTTGTGRAGCCGAGACCTGGCCGCGGTGGTCGCGGTGCCGGCGCTCAGGCTTGCACGGTGAGTGCCTCCGGGCTCTTCTCCTGTGCCACCACCTCATCAGGGAGCTGGCACRGCTCCTTGGCCAAGGCCAGCTCCGCTGGCTGCTTCCAGCGGCTGTACCGGATGCCCACGCCGACRGCCGCTAGCAGGTAGACCACAGCCAGCAGCGTGAAGTAGCCAAAATACACATAAAACTGCAAGAGAGGTGGGGAGAAAGCGATGCTTGCAGTCCCCCCTCCTTCATCCCACACCATTAGGGAACCACCTCCATCCTAGGTRCCCCCCATCCCTACCTGGGGATGCACAGACAAGCCCAAGCCCCTCTTGTCGGCCACGATGATGGTGATGATGGTCTTCAGAACGGTGGCGAGGAAAGTGTTGACCCCGAAGACCAGCGCACAGAGCTCTTTGGAGAGGGAGGTAGCGATCTGGAAACTGGGATAGAGAGGTGAACCGGTGAGCCCCTGGTGCCAGCCCAGCTGCCGGGGTGGGAGCGGGTCYCCAGGGGTACCACGCACGTGGCGATGGGCACCAGGAACTGGTAGGAGCCACGGAAGAGGACATAGGCGGTGTAGCACAGCCAGATATCGCTGGTGGTGTTCATGAGCAGGAGCAGCCCCGCCTGGAAAGCCGTCACCAGACCGATCACCAGCTCCGACCACAGCGTCCAGCGGATCTTCACGTACCCRGCGGTGAAGGAGGCACCGGCCCCTGGGGAGGGGATGAAGGATGCTGTGAACACCAGCATGGGACCTACCTTGTGTCTCCCAGCCTAGTGATGCTCATCTCACCTAGTGACGCTCATCTCATTACCACTGCCAAACCACCCCCTGCATCCTCAAAAACATCATAAGGATCGCCATTCCCAGGGGATGCAGCGGGATGGGGGGTCTCCCCGCATCCCCCATGTCCCCAGCCCAGGCAAGCGTACCCAGCAGTGTGGAGGCAGCGTCCACCCCTCCGTTGTATATCCGGCTGTTGTCCAAGGTGGGGTAGATCTCATTCCAGAGGATGTGCACATAGTACAGCATCAGGTAGTAACCAGCTGAGTTGAAGACCCACCACAAGGACCAGAGCCGGAGCTGGGGTTGCCCAGCCAACGCTCCCACCTCCCGCAGCATACGGCACAGCGTCGCATCCCGCCAGCCCCGCGTCCCTCCATCACCATCCCCCCCGGCCATCTTGTCCAGCTCGGCAGGCACAGCCCCGTCATCAGCCCCCTTGGGCCGGTTGAAGAAGAGGCTGCGCCGGGGCTGCTCAAGGAAGAGGGTGAGGATGAGGCCGAAGCTGACGAAGCCCAAAGAGACATAGCTGAGGTTGAGGAAGGAGACGCCACCCAAGGTGACGCAGAGCTGGCCCAGCACCGAGCTGGTGAAGACGCCCAGGAGGACAGCAGAGCGGGAGTAGCTGGCCATACGCTGGTACCGGGATGGGGTGACAAGGGAGAAGATGTAGGAGGAGTAGGCGATGCGGGCAGCCATGGTGATGCTGTAGAAGAATTCCATCAGCTGCATGGCCAGGATGGAGGTGCCCAACACCAGCAGCAGCCAGATGGAGATGTGGCTCAGGCTCTGCAGCACCAGCACCGGCTTGTAGCACAGGTAGTCCGTCAGCAGGAAGATGGGCACCAGCACGGCCATGTAGGAGTAGGTCAGCACCGGCATGATCACGTTGGTCACCTGCCGTGTGAGCAAGGAGTGGCTGAGCAAGGGACATGTCCCTGGGGGATGCCCCCGGCCCGGAGGAGCGCAGTTTGGGTGGGCACCAGCTGCTGACCCCCATCGCAGCACCTCCTTGGGGAGGAATGTGGCCCGTGGCGCGCTCAGCCGGGGGCTTGGCTGAGCACTAGCCCCCTCCCGTGCTGGGAACGCGGCGTTCCCACGGATGCAGCAGCCTGCTGGGACTGGGGCCAGCGTCCCTTGGCTGGGGGACAACGACATGTGGCCCCTCCTCATCTAACCCCATCGCTGCCAGCAGCCCGGTGGTGCCCAGCCCTGTGCCCCCCACCAGCATGGGAGGGTCTCCCCACCGGGATGGGATGGGGCTTCTCCCAGCCCGGCACCCCCCTGCCACCCCACTGGCTGCCCAGGCGGGCAGGGGTCAGGCATCGCCCGCCAGAATCGGTTGCCAGCCTGGGCACAAGGTGTTATGCCAGGGAAAGTTGAGCCTTGGACTTACGGGACAGGGTGACCTCGCAGCTCAGTGAGACAGGGACATGCTGCCAACTGGGCCCACACCTCACCACCTTCTCCCCCCCAGAAAGCACCGCCATGCGTCACCACACGCCACCTTGCCCAGGACGTGGCACACCTGCACCCCTCCACACCCCAGGACCACAGAGGGATGCTCTGGCCAGCCCCAGGGAGGTGATTGTGTCCGGAAAGGGGGGACACTAGGAGGGACAGGCTGCCCACGGCTCACCTCTGCCTGCGTGAAGTTCTTGTCGGCCCCCAGGAGATACGGGGTGATGAAGCTCTCCCCAGGCCGGATCTGCATCATGAAACCATAGAAGCAGAGGTAGAAGACTTGTAGTTTCCAGCGCTGGTCCGGCACCGTCTCCGATGCCGGCTTCTTGGCATCATCATCCTTATTGGGCATGGCACCGCCGGCTCTGCAGTGGGACGGCAGCGTTATCCCGGGGACTGTCAGCTAGATGGGCTTTGCTGGACCAGGCAGCCCCTCTCTGGCCGCAGAACTCTCCCACGCATCGAAAGCCACGTCGCTGCAGTTTCTGGGGAGAAAGCAGCATTTGGCAGGGGCTCAAATTCCTCCATAATCGCAAGGCAAATAAATAGAACTACCTTCTCCCCAGGAGATGTTCTTGCAAGAAGAAAAGCAGCCGCGCGTCTCACTGTGCATAAGCCGGGGGGGGGGGCCCTTTTCAGGCAGCATTTGTAAATCCTATATAAAAGAGCCTGGATGCACGAAGCGCCCGGCTCTGCGGCGGGGCATCCTCGGCTCCCATCACCTCTTTTTTCTCCCTTTTAAGAGTCAGTGGGGTTTTACCCTCTCCCCGAAGCAACGCTTCCCTCTGCAGACCTGTGCTCTGCTGCAGATCCAGAGGCAGAGGGATGCAGGCGCCCTGCGCCAGGGCTGCTTCCGAGGGAGACGGCAGCGGCCGCGGGGACCACGCCGGTTGTGAAAGCGAGTTAATGTGCACACCRGGTGCGGGGCTGTCCATGTTATACATTAGCTGGGCGGTCAGCGGGACTTTAGCCAAGCCACAAGCAAGCGGCTGCCCCTCAGCTCTCACCCGATGGGACATGATGCTTGGGCGGCATTGCCCGGACTGGGGAGAATGCAAAATGCCACGAGGTTCACGGTCTGGAAGGGAATTAAATGCTCAAATCCTGAGGTTTGGCTGCAGGAAAGCTGGCAGCTTAGCAGTCACAGGACGAAGGCAGGGAAGGGAGAAGGCCGGGAAGGGAGAAGACCTGGCCCAGGCGTCCTCCCAGTGCTCCCCACTCCCACGACAAGTCACCGACGGTGCTTTTTGAGCCATAAAAATCCACGTGTGCCAATCCATGCTGCAGGAGCAAGGTCTAGAAACCCAATAACCCCGCTAATYGCAGAACAACTAATCATGGTCATTAAAAAGGAAGTCCATGGTCCCAGTCCATGCCCCCCCCACTGCCATCCTGCACGGCGAGTCTGGGGGGCTAACCTGTRAAAAGCCCCCCCAGGATAATGCACACGGCTAGCGGGGAAATGAGCCGGTGCCGGTGCCRGCAGGGGAAAGCTGGTCATGACTGAAATCAAAAGCGGCAGCGGGAAGCGAGGACTCACTGGCATTCCCATGGGATTTCAGCAGCGGTGCCTGAGCATCGCCAAAACACGCACATCACGGAGCCCACAGCCGGACAAACAGCTCCTACCTCTTAAATAGGTCCCTGGGGAGCGGGGCAGGGATTCGGTGCTCGCTTACTGCCAGAGCCGGTGCCAGCTTGGGTGGTGGACGGAGCACTGCAGCCCCCCGCTGTGCTGGGAAGGGCAAGGGACAAGGTGCAGGGGCTAAACCCCCCCTGAACGCCCGCCCCAGCATCATGCCGTGTGTGCCCAACAAGGACCCCTGCCAGCCGTGACCGCCTGGACTATGCCCCATCTCCCGCTCATCCCCGAGCCGGGCTGCGGGGSGGATGCGATCATCCAGCAGCCGCTCCCTGTGGGGCAGCCCCCTGCCACGTGCTCCGGACCCCCGATGGGCTGTTTTCCACCCTCTGCTCCAAACCCATTTGGGAAGCAGATGCTCCCCATGTCCTTTTGTGTCCATCCAGGATGGCTACAACTGCTCATCCCTGGCCCAAAGGCAACCATCCACATTAAACCTGGGATACAGTTCCGTGCCGCTGTCCCAGAGCCACCGTCCCCGGGAGCACCGGCTCCTAACTCCTGGCATGTGTGTCCCCACGCATGCAGGGACCCCAGCCCCGAACATATCTGGCCAGACCCAGCTCCACCTCTCCAGACCACGCATGGAGCTGCAACCACTCGAGGTGAGTGGGCGCAAGTCCCAAGGGATGCTCCCAGCTTGGTGCTGTCGTCCCCCTGCCCTGGTGCAAGCCAGGCAGAGGAGCGGGAGCAGAGCACGGGCGGTTATCACCGTGTGAACCTGGTTATCGCTGGGTTATTGTGGCATGACCTTGACAAGGGTTCGCCGTCACGCTATGCGGTTGTCAACCTGCAGCCACCTGAACTCAGGCACAGCTCCCCGGGGAGCCACGGTCACCACGGTCCGGAGGGGACAGGAGGGAGACGACACACCGTGGGAATTCTCTCCCCGCAGCCGCAAGTCGGTGGCACAGAAGTGACGTCATCGAGGCACGACGCATTTTTGGGGGGCCGCCGAGCAGGCAGGGGATGGGGGTGCACGACTGCCTGGGGTACCTTCCCCTAAAACGGGGGGGGGAGCGCCCCAAGATACACCCTCGCCCACCGTGCGGGCACCTATCTGCCTCCCCCCCGAGCACCCATGGGATGGGTGGCTCCTTCAGGTGCTGGGGGGTGGTTTGGGGTGCARTTGGTAGAGGAGGGGGTTGGGGGTTGCGCGGCACCAGCTCACCCTGAGACAGGGCACCCTGCGGGCACCCCACACCCCCAGCATCCTGGGCACCCGGCGGGCACCCACATGCCCGTCACTCCAGGTACCCCGGGGGACCCCACATCCCCGATACCCCGGGGCACCCCAGCACCGGGGGCACCCTGTATCCCCGCAGCCCGGGCCGTACCTGGAGGGGGCGGCGGGCATGGGGGCAGCGGGCCGTACCCGCGCAGTGGGGGGGGTCCCGGGGCTCTCCGTGGCCCCGCTGCTGCCGGAGCCGGAGCCGCAGGAAGACGAGGAGGAGGAGGAGGAGGAGGAGGAGGTTTTGGGGGGCCCTCGGGAATTGTAGTCGCACCCCACGTGCGGGTCGGAGGGGGGACTACAAGCCCCACAGTGCAGCGGGCAGGAGGAAGGGGAGGAGGAGGCAGAGGAAGAGGAGGAGGAGGAGGAGGAGGAAGAGGAAGAGGAGGAGGAGGAGGGGGAGGGGGAGTCCGGCCACCCGCGGGGGCAGAGCACCGCCGGCAGCTCGCGGTTGTGTGTCCGAGACGGGGGGGAAATCCCCTTTCCCCGAAAGTCTCGCCTCCCCATCTTGCCTGCGCAGCCCCCGGCTTGTGGGGGGGACGGGACACCCTTCTCCGGCTGCTCCTCTCCGCCGGGCTCAGCTCCCCGCCTATCTACCGTCGCCTCTGGGCTGCGGGGCCCCGCGTCCCGCCGGGCTGGCTCGGCAGCATCCCCGGGGAGACGCTGCCCACCGCCTTGGCTACCCCCCCCCCAGTGATTTAACACCCCGCTGCCCATAGCTGCTTGGATTTATCTCATAGCTGCTTGGATTTACTTCTGGCCCCCCACTTTTTACGGGGGGGCAGGATTTGTTACAGCCTGGGCTGTGCCACATCCCGGAGGGTCCTGGACGTGCCGCTGCCCACTGGGCTCAGAGCAAAATTGCCAAATCCCCTCATTCCCCCTGCATAGCCTGGCAGCAGCCCCCCAAGATGTGCTTATGGGGTGAGACCCGGCCATGGGCTGAACCACGGCCCTGCACCGGTCCAGAGGCAAGAGCATCGGTTGAGGGAAACCAAGGCAAGGGGGAGACCCGTGAGGATCGGGCCCCAGAGCTGGTGCCCCCATCTCCCGTGTGATGACGCATCTTCTGAGAGCGTCTTCTCTCCGCCCTTTCCTCGCTCTCTCCCAGCACTTACCCTGCCAGAAGCAAATGCAACCTGACAGGGCTCGGCTACTCCGCTGAAATATTTATATGTTCCCGCCTGGAAGTGCAGCAGCGGGATCCCAGATGTCCGGGGATCGTCACACCCCCCTGCTCAGAGCTGTGGGGGATCCAGGCAGCCGCACACCAGCCTGGAGTCTTCCCACCCCTTCCATTGAGCCCCCCCAACACCCGTGAGAAGATAATCACTGCCAAACCACTATGATGGGGGCTGGACCAGCATTTGTTTCACTTGAGTTTTTCTCCTCCTTTTCTCAGCCCAACGAATAGAGCCAGGGTGTGTTACTTAGGTGGGGGACATCCCRGGTCCTTTCTTTAATGATGGCATGTTTGCTCCCTGAAGCAGTTTCCTCCCTGGGGAGGACACCAGGACAGCTGTGGTGCTGCAGAAGGAGCTGGCTTCTGTCCCCCCCCCAGGTCCTGGGGAGGATGGCAAGACCACAGCAGATGTGTCTGCAGGCTCCCCGTGCCCACCACGTACCTTCTCCAGGCAGGGACACAGCTCTTGGTGGGACCTGTCTCTCCATCCCCTGATTGCCAGCATGGTGGCAGGGTTGGGTCTCTTCCTTATGTGCAGCAGGACCTGGGTGCAGGAGCACCCCAGGGTGYGGGTACGGGGTGATGCTGTGCACTCGGGCAATGCCAGCACCCTGGGGGCAGTGGTGGGCCTTAATGACCCTGAGCTGTGTCACCCTGAGCAGTGTCACCTAGGATCCCCACCCACCCACCCCARTGTGTGTCCCCTGGCAAAGTCATGCTGCCGCTACCAGCCTGAGTCACTGGCCGGACTCCCCACAGCCTAGGGTAGCACCCAGGGGTGCAAGGGCTGGGCTGGCTGCATTTGTGCAACGAGGGCAGGGTGCTGGCAGCACAGGGCACCCCAGCCTCCCATCGGACGATTCACATGGCGGGGGGCAACCCCCCCAGGCCTGAAGTCTGGCATCCCCCGGTGCCCAGCTGCTGGGGCTTGGGGCTGGGGCTGGTACTTGGCTTTAGCATGAAGGATGGGGCTGGGGCAGGGGCAGGAGCTGGGGCAGGGGCTGGGTAGGGGCAGAGCAGGTTTAGGGGCAGGATCAGGGGCAGGGGCTGGGGCAGGGCCAGTGTCAAGGTCTGGTGCTGGCACTGGGGAAGGGACAGGGGCGTGGGCTTGAGCAGGGGCACAGGTTGAGGCAAGGCGGGAACTGGGGCTGTGAAATGGGCAGAAGCTGGGGTAGAGAAGGGCAGGGACAGGGGAAGGTCAGGGGCTGGGAATGGGGCTGGAGCAGGGACGAGGCAGGGGTTTGGGTAGGGGCAAGGCAGGAATACGAGCTGGGACTGGTCAGAGGCAGGGAGGACCACAGGCAGGAGTAGGAGCAGGGCAGGGGTATGGGCAGGGGCTGGGGCAGGAGCTGGGACCTGGCAGGGGCAAGGCAGGGGTAGGGGCAAGGGCTGGGGTGAGAACTGAGGCGTGGGCAGGAGCAGGGAAGGGGCAGGAGCAGAAGCTGGGGCTGAGCAGGGGAAGGGCAGGGGCTTGGTTAGGAGCTGGGGCAGGGGCTGGGGCAAGAATGGGGGCTTGGGCAGGAGCTGGCACTAGGCTGGGTCAGGAGCTGGGACCTGGCAGGAGCTGGGGTAGGGGCAGGGGCTGGGGTAGGGTAGGATAAGTGGTTGGGGCAGGGGCAGGGGCAGGACCAGGGGCTGGAGCTGGGGTAGCAGCAGGGGCCAGGCAGGGGTAGGGGCAGGAACTGGGGCAGAGCCGGGGGGGCGGGCAGAGCCGGGGGGCCGGGCAGAGCCGGGGGCCGGGCAGGGCTGCGGGGGCCGGGCAGAGCCGAGGGGCCGGGCAGGGCTGCGGGGGCCGGGCAGGGCGCACCCCCTCGGCTGCGGCTGCCGCCTCCCTCGGAGCGAGCCCCGCCGCGCCCTCCCGGCCCCCAACTCCGCCGCTCCTCTCCTCCTGCCCAGCCCTGCCTGCCCCTGCCCGATCCCTCCCCGCTCCGCACAGCCCGTCCCTCCGTCGCTCCATCCGTCTGTCCGGGGGCAGGTAGGGGTTTGCCTTCCCTGGGACGTTGTTTTCTGGGCTGGGGCGGGCTCGGGGGGGGGGCCGGGACGGAGCCGCCGGTGCCGGTGGGGCTGCCCCGCACCGGCCGGACGCACGCTGCGCTCGCCCTGCTCCGGCCGGGTCCATCCTTGGGGCGGGGGGAGTGGGTCCCCCACGGGGGGACCCGGGTGGGGGAGTGGTGGGGGTAGTGGCGGGAGAGGGGATACAGCCGTTGCGACGAGGAGGCGGCTCCCGGTGCGGCATCACCCCGGGAACCAGCCCGGGAGCAGGAGGTGAGCACTCTCCAAACCCAGGGTGGCTCCGCAGAGCGGTGGGTCCCCCGTGTCCCCATCCCGAGGGGCTCCCCCCCATGCCCTTCCACCTCCCCGGGTGTGCGACTCTGCGAGGCTGCTGAGAGTTTTCCGTCCCTGACTCCCAGCCCGGGATGCCGCATGGCTCGGCAAGGGCTGGCCTCTGCCGAAACAACCCCCAAAGCGCTGTCCCCGTGGCCCTGGCCCACAAGTGGGGGTTCCCAAGGGAGGCAGCTTGCCAAGCCCCCCACCCACCGCTGCAGGGAGGAGCGCACATGGGGAYGGGTGATGGCAGGGATGCTGCGCTGGCTTTTGGGTGGTGGCTTTCGGGTGCAAGCATCCTGYGGGGTCCCGCTGCTGTCGGTCGGGTGGTCATTTTTGAGTCTCGGCTCTGGGTGTGCCAGTCACCAAGTACCCACCGAGCAGCTCATCAGTGCACCCAGCTGGGGCAGATGCAGCCCCAGCATCAGTGCCGGGGGGGGAAGGGGGCCCAGGCCTTGTTTCTGGAGCACATGCCTCCAAGCTTCCCCCGCAGTTGGGCAAATCATCTCCTGGGAGCCCATTTCCCCAGCTGGGACCTTTCTGTCCTTCCTCCAAAATTAGGCTGCTTCATCAGCACATGCCCCGAGGAAGCACAGGGGGCCCTGTGCTGGGGTTGCTCCCCCCTCCCCACTGGAGCCATCACCCCCCATCACATGGAGCTGGGTCGAGAGGGGTAGGTTTCTTTGGGTATCACCCCTGGGGCAGTGGGTAGCATTTATTGCCCAGCTCCTCCTGGTGAGTCCCCCCAGGGTCTGGGTGAGGACTTGCTGACCTGTCCTGGGGAGCGGGGGGCAAGCAGCAGCCCTCGCTGCAGCAGCCCAACCCTGTGCAGCCTCCTCCAGCAGCCGCTGCGCTGCAGAGCGTCCCCACCCCGGTGCAGATGCTGCACGGCCCCCCAGGAATGGTGCAGAGCCCCGTGCTGCAGGGCATCCTCCCCCAGCTTGCAGCATGGTGAGCCCGGGGCAGATGGGGCAGCTCGGGGCCATGATGCCCCCAGGGCTCCCACAGTGGTGGGGGTGTGGGGTGAAGTTGGGTGCTGCAGCCGTGCAGTGCAGTGCAGTGCAGGCCACCCAGGCTTTCCTGGCCTGCACCCGTGGATGGTGCATGCTCTCTCTTCATCCTTGCAAGAGGAGAGAGTGTCTGCGCTTCCCGAGGGATGCTGTAGCAAGGGACTGGCTGGTCCTGGTGGGAGATGCACTGGACACTGCTGTGTGCCGGGGTCTGATGGGGGCTGGGAGGTGCACAGGGGTCCCTGAGGGTGYAGGGGATGCATAGCAGCACCTAGTGCAGACCAGCTCCAGCTGTAAGCAAGCAGCCTGGGGATGGAGAGCCCCATGGGAGGCAAAGGCAGCACCCAAAATCTCTGTGACCTATTCCATACTTTCTAGGAGCATTTCCATAGCGGCTTCTGGGAGGATGCAAGAGGGAACCCCCTGCCTGAGCTCACTTTAAATGATGGCCGAGGAGGTGTAGCTCTGCTGCGAAGTTCAGGGCAGGCCCATGCAGGTGCCGAAACCGCTGCCAGGCACTGCTGGGGTGGGTCGAGCGATGCTCAGCCCCCGTGCTGCCTGAGCCCCGGGTCTGTGGGGCTGCAGTGGGATGCTCCAGCCCAGGTTAGTGGGTCCTTTCCCTTGTCTTTTCAATGGCCCCAGGAGACTGCGGGCTTGTTTCGGGGCTGGAGCTGGCTCCCACCCACCCAGTCGGCATGCCTGCACGGTGAGGCTGGGGTGCTGCAGCCACCCCTGCATGCATGRTGTCCCTCCCATGGGGCAGAGCCTGGGGAGGGGGAACAAATGTCCCCAGACCGCCCTACCAGCTGCCGCAGGCCTGCCCGTGGTGTCCTGCTCCGGCCCCGCGGGAAGCGGACACGGTTCAGGCATCTGCCGGCAGCACTAATGGCTCTTGGCCTCAGCGCTCTGCCGGAAGCTCTGCTTCTTCGCCCTGCTAATTGGGAAGGTGAATTAACGGCGCTAAGGTGCGGCCGGCATCCCATGCGGTGCCCGCCGGCTATCCTTCCCTGCATGGAGGCTGCGGGGATGCCAGAGATGCATGCCAGGCTGGGGGACAGCGTTTGTGTCCCCAGGGTGGACCCTTGGCTCCCAGCCCTGGGGCAGCGATACCTGGGGCAGGGACGGGGACATCCTTCATCTTCCTGCCCTGTCCTGGCACAGTGGTGCAGAAATAGGTACACTTTTCGTCAGGTGGGCAGGCAAGCTGGGTGCTGGCACCTCTCTGACTGCCTGCGGGGAAAACACAAAGAAGAAAAACTCTTTTTAACACAGGAAGTCCCTCCTTTGAGTGTCCCCAAGGGGCTGTTTTCTGTCGAGGAGGGAATATGGGATTTTCCAGTGGAAAGATTCCCTCCATTTTGAGGAAACYCATTGAGACTTGGCACACCGATTGATGGGGAGCCCTTTACAGGAGCTACGGATGGTTGGTGACTTCCTAAATGAAGCAGGCACTCAGGAGTGCAAAACCCAAATGCTTTCCTCCAAAAATGGCAAAACAGCATTTTTTGAATTTTCCACCTTATTTTCTCAGTTGCTTCTTGCCTTTGCTGAACCCCAAACTCTGGCCTGTTTGGGTAGGCTTTGCGATGAGACACGCAGAAGATAAATGCCATTCCCCAGCTGGGGGGAATGCGTTTGCAGGTCCCTTTGGTCCAGCAGCAGCCCATCACCAGGGTCTAGCGGTGTGTGCCCCCCCGACCTTGCCAGGGGAGCATCGGCGTCRTGTCCACCAGCCTGGTGGGTGCACGCGGTGGGGAAACCCAGGGACAACCGGGGGAGGAGAAAGAGGGTCCACATGTGAGGGCAACCAGCCGGCRTGTCCCAGGAAGGGGTTAATCCTGGAGCTCCAGAGCTGGTATCCTATTGCTGGCTGCTTTGGGTAAAAGCTTTTTTGGCTCRGTTTCAAGGGCAGTGGCTGGAGGATGACTCATGCATCCCTGCCGCCAAGGAGTAAACCCTCTTGTCCAGACTTTCCCAGCACAAGGTGATGGTTTCCTGAAAATCCAAGTGCCCTGAAGGGCCCCGGYCTGCTGGCCCGGGATTTGGGAAAAGCTGCTTCCCAGCAGTGCTAGGACTGGCTTGTTCTTAGAGAATTGGGAGGGTGGCGGCATCTCTGGCATGGGTGCTGGGTGATGCTGAAGCGCCTGTGTGGGTCTCCCCAGGATGGGGACCTGCTGTAGCGGGCAGGGGGTGAGCGACCAGCGCCCAGCTCCAGGTGGGAAGGGAGCAGGGTCTTCTCTTAAAAGCCACTAAATGATAATAAGCAACRTGTTTGGAAATGTAAGCGACGTGCTGCTGCAATTGGAGGTAGCAAATGCTCTGCTGTTCCCCGATGTTAGTGGCTGAGCTGCTGCTTGTGGAGGGGTTTCTCATCCGTGATGTGTGGCTTTGCTACGAGCGTGGTTTGGAGCTCCCCCCAACATGTTTGTAGTGAACATTGCATGAACGCAGGACTCATGGAAACACCGAACCACAGCCAGCATGGGGCTGGGGGTGATGCCTGGGGRTCTCTACCGTGAAACCTTGAAACCTTGAAACCTTCCCCCTTGTGCAAACACACCATGACGTGGGCTCTGCCCCCTGGGTCCCCCCATGACATGGTTGCATGTCTCTGGTTGCAACATCTTTGCCCCATCACCCTTGCGAGGATTTTGGGGGGGTTTGCTGCTGGGCAGCCAAGTGCCTTGCATTGCGTTGGGACGCGTTGTTTGGAGGAAGCTTTCGCCCCGGCGCATCCTGACTCTCATCCCTTTTGTCCACAGGGCAAAATCCACCCGRCCGGCTGCACTGTCACCTTCCCAACGCCGCCAGATGTGCCTGCGAGTCGCGCTGCGCAGGGGACCGGCCCCAGGGGTAAGGAGGCAGGAACGGCCCCACCACAGGTCCAGGGCTGCCCAGGGGACCCCAGGGGTGACGGTGGCATGTCCCTCCCCAGCACAGGTAACGCTGGCTGGTGGCAAGGCCAGGCCAGACCGGCTCCGTGCTGCTGAGGGGTGGTGTGTGGCCGCTCCATCCCCACTTACCCAGGTGATGGTGGAAAGCTGGATGATCTATGATGAGGTCCCCGCTGCCCATTGTGCTCCTGAAATTATAAAAATGAGGACTTCCGGTGATGGCAGTGGATGAGGGCATCCAGGTTTCAGTGCCTGAAGTGAACATCTCTTCCCTTTTGTGTGTTTTGGGGAAGCCCCCAGGAGAGCCCCTCCTGGTGTGCAGGCAAAAAAAGGAGAGCTCAGAAAAAGTTTTGAGGTTTCAGGGTGAAATTATTTCAYGCCAGGCAGCCTAATCCATCTCTGGAGTGACCCTGCTTGGGGCAGCAGCTGGACCAGAGACCTCCAGAGATGCTCACAGCCTGACTCGCTCTGTGCCTCTGGCTTTCCTTCAAATATGGAAACGATTAATTATTTAAAGGCTTTTATTTGACTGATAACATGAAGGCAATGTTTTGGGGAGCCATAGAGAGGAGATCCCAGGGTATCTGTGAAACAAAGCCCTTCCCTGTGATGGTGCGGCTCCACGGGACAGGTGAGCCTCTCAGATGTGGTTGCCCGTGGCCACTCCATGAAACGCACCTCGGGAATCTTGGGAAGCTRCAAAGCCCAAAGCCGGCAGGCAAAATCCATAATTTCTGACATCTCSTAGCTTTGGGGGAGATTCTCCTGATCTGGCTGTGTTGGATGCTTTGTGTCAGGGGAGGAGGATGCCTYGGGCTCCCTGAGCTTGTGCAGGGTGAGGGATCTTGCAGGTCACACAAGCCTGTGATGGGGAGGACGGTGAGTGCATGGCGAGGTGCAGAGAAGCAGCCCTGTAGCATCATTGGGGTTTTAGTGTCTGCTGAAAAATCCACCTAGGGGGACCTTTTCAGGCACCTCGCTGGTCTGGACACCTCTGTGACACTCAGTTTCCCCACCTGGAAAATGTGTTACCCCTCCAGGGGTTTTTGGACACCAGTGCATGGCAGGGGATTGATGAATGAGGGACCTGAAGTTTCCTGTTTTTACTGCACAGCTTGGGTGGCTGTGGTCCCTAGGGACACACACTGATAGCTCACCCTCTTTCTCCTGGGACATTTCCTTGCATGTGGGCTCTGCGCCGGGGATCTGGCTCCCCAGGCGAGTGGCAGAAGCGATGCTGTGCCATGCTGATGTATGGTACGCTTCAGCCAGGGCTTCACCAGGCTCTGCCAGCCATCCRTGCTCCTCCATCAGAGGACCAGGGTGCAAACTGTGCCCAGATGCCGYGCGTCCCAGCCTGTACAGTCTCCATCCTTGCCCTGAGTTGCGGAGTCCTTCTTTCAAGCATTTATGAGAGCTAACGTGCCTGTCGTCGACAGCTCTCCCTGCCACGGCTAGAAAACACTCCAGAGTTTTGCAAGGAGAGCTGACAATATCTGGTGAGACRTTTCTCCCTTGCAAGCACACAGGAGTAGTTTTGTCAGCCTTCAGGGAAGAGGGGCAATGATAAAGAAAGGATAGAAGGGAAAAAAACCAACCCAGAAGACCAGAGGATGGCACCAAATTTGCTGACCTCCTCGCTCTTGGTTGCCTCTGGAGCAGAAGGAAAATGAATTGGAGGGGGTTGGCTGCTTGCAAATGGCACTGGGAGCAGGACCTTGGTCTGACCTCTGCTCTGGGGTCTTTTGGGCAGAAACACCCTTCTGAAAGGCACGGCGTGGGCTTGGCCATGGGTGATATCCCGAGGCGCTGCTGGTGGCATCTGCTGCTGGGGCTCGCCTCCGGCTCAAGTGCTTTGACATCGGCGCGTTACATCATTCCTAATCATTTTAGTGATGTCTAGGTTTTGGAGAGAGCACGTTTGGCTCTCCAGATCCCTCCTGAGGACCTAAACTAGCCCACTCCAATGGACCTAATCCCCAACCTTCCCCAAAGGTGAGGAAGGACCAGGGATTCCACTGCTGATGATTTCCTACTCCTAAGGCTTCCTAAGCCCGCCAAAGACTCCTTGTGTGCAGCGAAGCCTCAGCCCTTCATGGCTGGGGAGCRCTCTGGAAGTTTTAAAAACTCACCAGATGTGGTTTTCCCCAAGGAGACACCAGCTGCTGTGTCTCCCTGGGTAGGGCACTTACAGCTTAGCTTGCTGTGACCTAAATGAAATGTCTGCTTGTCCCAAAACCAGATCTCCACCAGGTACCCAAGCCCCCGGCACTGCCTCCTCCACCCTTGGGGATGCTAGGGTCCCTCCGGGCATGCTGGATGCTGCTGGCGTTTGCCGGAGGAGGGAGGAAAATGCGAAATGCTGAGCTTCCCCCCCTTGCCAACCGATTTGTCCTCTAGGAGATTAGTTCCCTTCCCTGGCTTACGGGGGGATTTACAACCGCTCCATCTGCTCTAGCCCAGCAGGTCAGCGGGTGCTGGGGAGGAGCGGCCGGAGCCCAACTGCTGTCCCCACTCCTGGGCATCCCAGGCAAAGCCACCCTTGGGTTTGCACCCCGGGCTGGGCATTTCTGGCTTTATCTGTCGGAAAGGAGCAAAACCACCCTGAGCTACGCGGGTGAAAATCCCGCTTGCGATGTGRTTTAGACCCGAGGGCATTTGTCGATGCAGCTGATGAAAACTGTGTGGAGCAATGGCAAGCTTTTTAAGCTGTTGTTGGCTGGTAGAAAGCCTTGAGGATGCTCGAGGACCTCCCCTTCCACCGAGGATGGTCCCAGGGAGATGATTGCCCTGTAAAACCTCCTTGGCCTTTGGGAAAGCAGGTGGGCAGGTGGGGAGGAAAGCGTCTCGGTGTGGGCTTTCCCAGGTGAACCCACAGCGTGCCTGCAGGGGCTTTCGGGGTAAATGGGAGGAGGTTTGCTGGTTCACAAGCATTTTTAGAGCCAGGTTTTCTGGAGGGGAAAACTGGGAGGTGATAGGGGCRATACGGGGCTCTCCCCTCTCCCGCTCCGTTCTCGCGTCTCATGACCAGGTGCCGTTTGAAGGTGGTGGGTAGCAAAGAGGCTGGAGGTAAGTTAGGGAGGAGCTGGTGACAAGTGGGCTTACAGACACAGGATTTATAGGGACTGACTGAACTAGGTTTGTGAAAGCGGCAGGGAGGGGCCGCCGGGTGATGCYGGGGCCAGGGCTTTGCCGAGTGCCRTCCAGCTCCCAGGCTGTGGGGACCGCGGGACACGGGAGCCTTTGCCCACAACCAGATCTCAGCCAAGAGCAGGTCTGGCATGCRGCTGGACCCAGGAACATGCTCTCCCCATGCTGCTGCCTTTTTGGAAGGCATGGGGCTGCATGGTACCCCACTGGGCCCCCCCAGGGATGCTCCTAGTGGGTCAGCTCTCAGAAAGCACCAGTTTGTCTTCTAAGTGGCAGAAAATCACATAGAGGGGAGCTCCGGGCAGCAGAGATGAGATGCTGAGATGCCAGCACCATCCCCATCCCACTCACCCACAGCTGCAGAGCCTGGGGGGGGACCGGTTTCAGCCCCCCATCTCCCTTCTCCTTCCCTTGCTGTTTCGCCAGGAATACTGATGGAGGCTGCCAGGTGTCAGCTCGGAAATCTTTTAACTTTACCTYGTCTCCCCAAATGGACAATGTCTCCGCTCATTAGGTACCCGCCCAGGGGGCAGATGTCAGCTCCGCTCACGGCTTTTCTCAGCTCATCTCTGCCGAGACTCTTGACGGCTTCAGAGCGCTCAGGTCCCATCACGTCATGCCGGTTCCTGCCCGCGGGGCTGCCCGCTCTGCCTGCCCGGCGGCCGTGCTGTCCCGGCGGCAGCTCGCCTATGGCCCCCCCCCCTTAGGCTCACTGCCTCCCCCTCTTGAGGAGTGGGGTTTTGAAGGATGTTTTGTTAAAAGGCTGGAAAATAACAGGCACCGGTGGCACACGCATGGTGTGTGTGTGCRTGCGCAGAGCTGGAATCGGTTTTCCTTGCCCGGGCAGCGCCTGGGAGGAGAARCCATCGCTGAAGCCTGCTCTTTGAGGTTGATGCATCCCGACAGCTTGTTCGCTGGGACATTAAAATCATTGCCTCTGTCTGCGTAAAACACCCAGTAAGGCGGACGATGGGAACGCAGGTCAGGGGAGAATCGTTCTCTCCCCTACATGATGAACGGTGGCACTGAAAACCCCAAGCAGCAGAACAAAGCGGATCCCAGCATCACAGGGGCTGCTGCACCCCAACTGGATGTGACGGGGTCCCCCCCGACATGAAGAGGGCCGGCAGCCTCGGGGGGAAATGCAGACAGAGCCATCTTGCTGAGGTTCCCGTCTATAAGGGGTACCATGGCTCAGGGATTTGGTGATACAGTGGGAGAATGTCCCCCTCCCCATCCCATCCCATCCCATCCGGTGCATCCCTCACCAGCTGCACAGCATGTTTTCCCAAAGAGCTTGAGTTTTTCCTGGGGGGTTGCAGCAAAGCAAGAGGACATCTGCAAGCTCTCCATGCTCTCTGCAGACCTTGGACCCCACACAGGTGCCCCATGGTCCCAAACACAGGGCCAAGCAAGATGCCCTATGGGCATAAACAGCCAAGAACTCACAGGTGAGGGGAAGCTGAAGTCCATCTTGGCTGGCTGAGTTTGCAGGAGAGGCAGGCTGGGTTTTGGAGCAGGCTTTTTTTTTTTTTGGGGGGGGGGGGTGGTATGTAGTAGGGGATATGGGAGGACCTGCTGGTATTTGGGACGGTGGGATAGAGCAGCGTGCCAGGGTCCTGAGAGGGCTGCTTCTGCATCTCCAGCCCAGAGTAGGTGCAGAGGTGGGGAGTTTCTGGGCAGGCCTGCTGAAAATCTGGTTTTGCCGGAACAAGCTTTGCTTTGAAGGACCCTTAAAAATGATTCCCAGTGTGATCTGCTGGGTTGGGCTGGGCAGTAGGGCAGTGTGTGAGCTGGSGTGCTCTGGACAGTGCTGAGGCAGCCCCCGTGCCTAGGTGCAACTTTGGATGCCCGCAGATGTCCTCAAGAGCAGTGCTTACCAGCTTGCTTGCCTGAGTGAAAGCGGAGGAGTTGTCACAGCCTCACGGGGCCAGGCACAGGACCTGCTCACACGTGGAAGTACCCATCAGCTCACCTCCGAGGCTGGGCACGAGCCGGGAGCCGCACACAGTTTGTTCACCTTTGCATCCTATTGATTCCATGTGGTCAAACCCTCTTCAGAGAACGTTTGGCCACATATCTGGGATTCCTCCTTACCCACTTAAGAAGAAATGTTGTGAAATTTCGAGCCCGCTGGAGCAAGGTGGCCGAGTCCTCCAGCATTCACTGCTGAGGGTGCTGCCAAGCCCCTGGTGAGTGCTGTTCTGCGTGGGGTGCATGCTGCTCAGGGTGTTGGTGCCTCTCTGGGACGAGTTAAGGATGTTGAAATGTCATAGTCTACAAAGGTTGACATTTGGGGGGACTGGCCACATCAGTGTGTTGAAATTCATTGCATTCTCAGGTGCTTTTATCTGGGAGCAATAGGTGTGATTTTGCTGGTATCTGGACACCTCTGCTGCTCTGCTGTTCACAAATGACTCCTTCAGCATCCTGGGTGACCCCTTGTGAACACTGCTGACCAAATTTACTGATGGGACGTAGTCCATGAGAGCTAGCGGGCGAGCTGGCCGTGCAGGGATGGAGCCATGCTCTCCACTGCCATGGATCAGGAGATAGAAAGCTTTTGGCATGATAAGCTTGCTGGTGTCTTTCTCATGGCACCAATGCRTGTTTCACTGGAGAAAAATAACCAGGAAAAAAAATAATTGACTCCTCTGCTTGTACTGCCAGGGCAGACACAAGGTGTAGGGGCTTTAGCCATGCTGGAGAGTGGATTTGGGAGATGGTGATGAGGATGATAATCTACCAGCAGACCAAAAAGTTGCTTGTCCATAAGCTTGTGATGCTGCCTTTTAAGACAACTTGCATTGGTCACTGATAAGCAAGACCCTGCTGTTGTGTGATGTGGGGTCACAGGCAGCTGCCACAGCCAGTGCCTCTTCGGCCGGTGCGGTGCCGCTGGATGGCTGCGCCTGGCAGAGATCTTCTGGAAACAGCCCTGCAGGAGGTGTTGGGCGGTGCTTAAAGCAGCCGTGGTCAAGACATGCTTTTGCAGTGCTGCGGTTTCTGCTTGGAGGCAGCTTTTGGATTACCTGAGGTGCACTCGTACCCGTGCTGGAACTGAGGTTTGCCCCCAGCATTGCACCAGTCCTCTGGGAAACRCAGGCATGTCCGTACCTGGAGGTGACCTGCTCCTTAATCGCAGAAAACATGAGTTAGGTGGCTAGACAAGCGTGCGGCTTGACTGACCTGCTCCTGTGCAACTCAGGGGGCTGCAAGACAAAGAAATAGCAGTTTCTGACACTGGCTTATGATTCTATCTGCACCAAACATTTAGAGAAAAAAGCTGTGCTGGAAGCAGGAGTTTCTGTGCACATGGTGCACGGTGCAAGACCACAGAGTCGTGGTTGGGATCTTACCATGCAGCATGTTAGTGTAAAGGCAGAAGGGTTGAAACATAACAAGAAGCAGAGCTGCTGGGAGATGGACCAATATTTGATTAAGAAAACTGCTGACAAATTCTTTAATGACGCATTTCCTGAATGCTAAGCCTTGTCTTGGGATAAACTCAAACCGATGACCTGAAAGACAAATAAAAGTTTCTTTCCTTGTGAATTGCTGTGGGTCACTACTCCGCGCCTGCGTGGGCAGCGGGGAGTAAGGATGTGCCCGTGAGGCTGGGATGGAGGGGCTTGCACCTGCACCAGCGCTGGGGAGCAGGACGGGGAGTTTCATTGCAACCCCTTGTCCTTCCAGCATCCTGAATCCTTGTCTGAACCCCCTTGTTCACACGTATTTTGATGAAGCTGGTGCTGTGGCCAGGGGTTTTCCTTCTTTTTCTCAATCCTGGAATCAGTGACCAGAAGTTTGTGCTAATCAGCATAAAAAAATTACCAAGGATTCCTTTGCTCAGGGCTGTTTTACCCATGCACTTTCCCATCCGCCATGTTGCCCTCGGCCATGGCGGCAGTGTCGGGAGGATGCTCTTGCGGGTCCTCGGGGGGGGGGGCTGGTTGGGCACCCTGGGGTGCTGAGATGTCATGCTGCCTTCCAGGTCCTCCCCTGCCGCCTCCACTGCTGACCCCCAGCCCTCTGCCCCACGGACTCCCCGACCTGCCCCCGCTGCTCCTCCAACGGTGAGTCGCAGTTTGGGTTTTCCATCCTTTCCAATTTTTTTTGGCAATTTGTATGGGACCTGTCCTGCTTGCTGGTGACACCAGCTGGGGATGCAGTCGCTACCTYGGAGGACATGGCTGCCATTCAGAGAGACGTATAAGATATTGTGGGGGAAAAAACATTAATTSTGAGGATAGTTGGTCGCTGAGAGAGGTTGTGCAGTTTCCATCCTGGGAGGTTTTCAAGCCCGAAAGGGACAAAGCCCTGGGCAACCTGGTCTGATATTGGGCTGATGCTGCTGTGAGCAGCAGGTGGGACTGAAGATGGACCTTGGGGGTCCCATGGGCTCCTCTCCCACTGACAGGCTCCTTCCCGTGGCAGTGGCATCAGCCCCTCGTGCCCAGGTCACTGAGGACGAGCGCGGTGGCTGTTGAGTCACCGGGAAGAGGAAGGTTTCCCCTTATAACACACAAGCTGCCCCAGCACGTCAAGAGCAGCACCAGGTTGGAGCGAGGAGTGGGGCCTGCAGCTCGCCCATCCCACTGCCTGAAGARTATTTTGGGCGATGGAGAGGTTTTTCTGCCCTCTGGCACTCAGCTCATTAACGGCTCAGGCTGCTCGATTGATTTTATTGATGGGTAATGCATGCCCCAGTTAACTTATTGGGAGCAGCAGCAAAAATAAAGCAATAAAAATAACCCCGCGCCCATGTCACGGAAACGTGCTGGATTATTTCCATTGCTGTGGTGGTGTGATTTTTGGATGAAGGAGACCCCAGGCTCATGCTCCCCCCGTGGCAGCAGTTCCCGCAGCCAGAGCTCTGGGCTGTGGTCATCTGGGGGGGTCTTGCTGGGGTTGTGTCCCAGGGACCCCCTCCTCCACAGCCCGACTCTTCAGATGACTTYCCTTGGTCAGTAGATGCTGGGGCAGGACCTGCCCAAACCTGCAGTGAATGTAGAGAAAAGTATAGACAGGGCTTTGCTGCCTGCYCCATAAACAACCTGGAGGGGATGCTCCTGATCGTTTTGTCCCCCCCAACCCAAACCATCTTTTATTTCTCTCTGAAATTCACTTTCCCTGGATGGTAAGCAGCCGTCGGGTGTCCTTCCTCTGCGATGTGCCTAACCTCTGCCCTGTCCTGGTCTGCAGGCTCGTGCCACGGACCCCAGTTTCCACCCCACGCTCAGCATGCCCTTTTCTGGTGCAACCAGACCCTCTGAGGAATCGCTCTGGAGCTCAAGGCCAGCCTGCAGGGTAAGGTAAGGYGAGCTCAGTCCCTTTTCAAATGCTGGGGGGTCTTTGCAGCTGCACCTCRATCTCCTTTAGGCTATAAAACACCTGCAGGGAGGACATGGTTGGGCTCTGCAGACAAAGGTACTGCTGCACCGCAGGGACCCGGCTCTGCGTGAGGGGCAATGCTGTGGCGTGGGCAAAGAAGGGAAGGGGGTTTTGCCCCCTGCACAGTGCAATCCTGCTAACAGGACTTCTGTGAGAGGTGTGTTTTGCTGCTGGGGCCTCTCTCTGCGAAGGGGCCRGCGCAGTCCTGCATCCGTGAAGGTCTCCTGTCCTGCCACCTCTACCCTCCTTGCAGTCCGCCTCCCGCTTTCCGCCACGTTGGTCACAGGGGTCCATTAAAACCAGCTAAAGAGCTAAGCTGGGGAGTGCATAGACGGGGTCATTTTCATCAGCCACTCTGCTTTTGTTACTAAAATAGATCTGCTTTGGCCTGGGGCCATCGTGTTGTCCCAGGCATTGACTATYGCAAATGGACGGCGGGGCAACATTTTCCATTAGTGAAGAGGAGGACACGAATCTCCGAGTGAGAAGACAGCTCCATAAAGCAGAAATGTTGTAGCGACAGACAAACCCATCTCTCTTCTCTCCCTTCCCTTTTAAAAGTGTCACTAATCCTTGTTTTTTGCACCTAAAACCCTGGTAGAGACTGGCCAGAGCAACACCCTATACCTGCGACAAGATGGTGCATTTTGGATAAGGGGATGAAGGGCTTCTCAGGGGAGCCGCAGGTGACCCAGTAAGGATCAGCAAGGGTAGAACTTGCCCAAAAACCTGTGAGGAGGCTTGTCCAAGGTCACTGGTGACGTGGTGGGTACTGGTTGTGCCTGGTCTTGAGCACGCATCATCTGAGGTCTCTGCTGTCACCATCTGCGGCTCCTAGGTGCTATGGGCAGCCTCTTACAAACACATCCATCTATAGAGGAGTTTTTGGGGGGGTGGAGGGTGGCTTTGGCTTTCCTGCTGGTAGCTTGGATGCCACGAGCTGAAGGAAGGATGCAYCTGAGGGTGCGTCCCGGGAGGGCTCTGCCTCTTCCCCGTTTGCTGGCATCCCCCTGAACACGGCAGGTCTTGGGGAAGGGCTCCCCATAGCCARCTCCAGGAAAACCGGGTCATGGCCTTGCTGGGGGCACTGAGTGTTCAGCCTGGGACCAAGTCCCCAAACTCTCCTCCCACAAGCGCTCATAACCCAAATCTGTCCAGCAAGTGTGTTTTATTCTCTGGCTTTAGTAAAGACATTTTTCTGCAATAAGTGGTTATTAAAGCATCATTTGGATGAACATCACAACATCCCGCAGCTCCCACCTCCCTCCAGGAAGGTCTCCGACCTCATTTTTCTGCCTTCCCACGCTCCCTGTCCAACATCCTATCCCTTCTCCCAGGCCTGTGCCCTGGCTCCTCTCCCACATCCGCGGGCAGGAGAGGAGCCTGGTGCCCAGCTCTGTGCAAGCCAGCAGCTTCTGGCTCAAAATGCAAAGCAAGGTGTGGTTTTCATTTTAAATGCTAAGCCCCCTTCGAGGCTGTGTCTTGGACCTCTTGCCCCATGGGATTTCATCCTTTGAACTCAGAACTGATCCTGTGCGTGTAGTACTGTTTTATAGAAAAACTACAGGTGCAAGGGACACCTGGAAGAGGACTCTGTTTTTGGAGACCACTTGGCACTGGGAAACTGCTGCTGCTCCATCTCACATCCAGGCAATGCGATGAGTGGTCACTGCTGATGCTGGGGGCTGGAGATGCTGCGGGGCAAGCAAGGTGCTCGGGTAGGAAGTGTCCCTGCCAGCAAGGGGAAAAGACAGTGCGACATGAGGCCGCGGGGTGGTGAGGGGGACATGCCCACCAGCGGCAAACGATTTCCCAGTTTGACCCTTCTGCTTAATCTGAACTTGAAGGTGAACGAGCAAAGCTAGTGGCATCGATCTGGGATGCAGCTGATGAGCGCCGTGCCCTGCAGAGAGCTCAGCCCCCAGCGTCAGGTCCCCTTCTCACCATTTTTTTTCCTGCCTCCCCTTCACGCCTTTCCAAAGCCATCAGTCAGAGCAGGGCCTGGCATGGTACCCCGTGCCGCCGACCTTGCTGGGGGCCAGGGGGATGCCATATAGGCACCCGCAGAGAGCTGCCCCACTATCTGATGGGCTTCTCCCAGCTGCGGCTGCCTCTCCGCCACCGGTAAGCCTGGCGTCTGCCGGCCATCAGCGCGGGGGTGCGGGGAGGCACATGCTATAGGCGTTGGTACCGATAAAACCCATGCTGTGTGTCAGGAGGCATCACGTTTCTCATARGGAATGAAGTTGTCTGCCGAGCCACACGCCAATTCTCCTGACTCAATGGGTCTGATGTCTTAACAAGCAGCGGTGTCTTGATGGTGTTTAATTCGGACTTGGCTTGCAGAGCAAAATGTATCTTGAAGCATCTCCGCGCCGCTCTTAAGTCTTTAGATAAAATGCCATACGCACTGGCAAATTGTATTTCTTTGACCCGTTGGGAAACAAAACCTGAGTGTAGGTTGGAAACCTAGAACKTGCCTTGGCTAATACGTAGAAACCTCTTTCTTGGGGAAAGAAAGATGATGCGCCTTCCCTCAACATCTTCCATGCTTTAGCCACAGATTTTCCGCAGCTGAAAATAACAAACCATTTTAATCTAAGTATTGCTTGTTCTGATCTTTTAATCCAGCTTGCTTTCTATCGACAGAGCAGCCTAAAATTATTTCTCCGCCTGCCTCTCTATTATATAATTATTCAGAAGATTACTCGGGAGCCAGATTTAGCTGCGCATGGCTGGGGAAGGACGAGGGGGCTGTGAACGGGGTGCTACGGGGCTGGAAGGTGAGGGGGTTTCTTCTCTCCCTTTGCACGTTGGCCATCGCAAAACGCGGGAGGGGAAAGCAGCGAGCTGAGCCCTTTGGGCTGTGTCCGTGGTTTGCATTTAAGTATGGCAAGTTTCTCCTCGGCTTGTATTTGTTGGAATAAAATTCCCCATCATCTGGCTGGTGGTTGGAGAAGTGTGACCTTCTGAGCCAGAGAGGATTTCAGGTGAAACTCTTCACTTCTCTACACCATTTGGGGCGTTTTATGGCTGCACTTCTGTCTTTGATAACAGCGTGGTGAGACAGTCCAGCCTCGGGAAGGACCTGGAAATAGGGACTGTGCTCCTGATGCCTCCCATCTCCGTGCAGAGCTGTGGGGGGGGGGGGGAACAGCCATGGAGAACCAGCAGCCAGGCTGAGTGTCGGGCCGTTACGTGGTGGTGATGCCAAGAAGGCATGGAGGTGGCCAGAGCTGTGCTTTCTCACCAAGCCCAGGCTCAGCTGGTTCTTTGAGGAGCCTTAGGTGTTACCCTCAGATACGAAAGGCTTGAACCCTTGGATGATAGGATGGCTGGGGAGAGCTGCTCTGCAGAAGGAACGTCACTGAAATTCAAGGGCAGATGCCAGAGGTAGATTCACCTGGGGCTTTCCATTGGCAGGGGTGATGAACAGGCGTATCACTGGCACGACAAGATGTCACAGCCGAGGGATTTGCCAGGCGGAGACTCAGGTTGCCAGAAAAATGCAGCTTCTGACTGGTGCGACCTATGGGCTTGAGCTTTGACAGGGAAAACAAGAAGATATCTTGGGCTCCAAAAATCCCTTTTCCCTTCCCCAAACTCAGTGTCCTGACACTGATGGRCTAGTACCTCTGGTTACTGAGGGAAGGCCAGGAGCTGCTTGGCCTGTGGACCATGGCAGGCTGGGATGTAGTGGCTCAGAGCTGCTGTCCCCTGGGAAATACAGAGCTGGGGCAAGGAGGGACCCCCCGCATCAGTCAAAGTCAGGTGCTAGGACCTGTGGCTTGTCTTGCCTTGCTCCACGGGGCCTCAGGGACCCTTCTGGGGCAGAACATCCCCAGAATTGTGCTGCGTTTTAGGTTTGGCGGGTGTCTGTGGGGGGACACTTTGAAATGCCCTTTGAGCCTGGCGTGGCGATGCGGTGGTGGGAGCAGGCGATGGCCACCTGGATCATCTTGGTCCTTCTTCCAAGAAAACTGTTTCAGCAGACCCTCTGCCTCCAAAGCAGGAGACATGTCTCTTGGAGCAGTTAGTTGGTGCAATCACCGTGCATTAGCCGGGAGGGCAGCGGAGGACGGGATCAGCCTGGGGGTGGGGGTCAGGAGCAATGCGGGGGCATGAGATAATAATCTTTTTTTAGTGATGGAGCAATTGTAACACATCGCTGTCCTCCGAGGCTCAGGGAGCCAGCTGAGCTCTGGGGTCTGCAGTCAGRGCTTCAGCCTGGTCCTTCCCTCTGCTGCTGCCTGCCTCTGAGATGGATGGTTTAGCACAGCCCATCACCAGCAGCCAAATGTGTGTTGCTGTATGCCCTCCTCTCCCTCCCGGAGGCTCCGTCCCCAGAGCGGGTGGGCAGGCGCTGCTCTGCCAGTACCCTGGTAAAGCATCTCCAAATTTCCCCGTGCACAGGGGCAGCGCCCCGGTGCTCGTCTCATACCCAAGCTCCTTTCTCCTTCATGTTGAAAGCGTTGGCTGGTTCGCCCTCATCGCCTCGAGGCGACCTTATTTGCTCAGTGGCCTTTAAAAAAATAAAAAAAAAAATCAAAGCCCACTGAAATGACAAGAACATCAGCAGTGGGTGCATCCCCCTTTCCAGCAAACCGAGGGATTTGGGAGAAAATGGGTCACGTGCTCATCATCCCGTGCCACGTGGTGGCTCTCCCAGGGCCAATGAGGTTCGGAGCCCTCTGCGCCGTACAGCGAAAAAAATCACTGGGATTTTTTTCCCCCGTAGCATTTTTCATCCTTTCCAAACGTGAAAAGACTGGCCATCTGTCCGGACCCCCCTCACGCCAAATCGGCACTAAAGCGGCTCTTTGGGGAAGGTAAGAAGATTTAAAAGGTTGTGTTGGTGGAAGACCACCTGCCGCACACAACTTTTCCTACTGATGAAAATCGGGGAAGAATCATGAAATGAGTGGGGTCTGGGGCTCCAGTATGGGTTAAAAGAGCTTTGGACGCTTAAGAGTTGTCTTAAGTGAATCTCTTGTAGAGGAAATTTAAGTCTGTGTCGGAGGGAGGCGGGATTATGGGAGAAATAGGTGCGCAAGCAAGGGGGTTAGCTTCAGTTAACGTCTGCTCCTCAAGGCTCTCCTGTAAAATATTTGCAAAAATATTTTTGCAAATTGTTTTGCAAAATATTTTTGCAAAATTGTTTTGAAAATTTTTTTTGCAAAATTGTTTTGCAAAATTGTCGTTCTCTGTTACAGCGTCTGCTTTATTTTGATAAAATTCAGTTTTACCTGTGTCTCACGGCTAATGCCAAAGACCACATCCCTGGGTAGGGAAGYGTCCATCTCTGCATTAACCAGAATATTCAGCCATTCCTAATTTGTGTGATTTACAGTGCAGGCTTTGGACAGTGTCGTTTATGTATGCGCTCAGAGTRGAAATAGCAYAAATCAAATTGCCTTAAAGAAATTGATGCTAAAATAACATAGATGTTAATCACGTCTTAGTCTGGCAACATAATAAAATCTCCAACCCTATTTGACTTAATTTTCACCTTTTGGTTCTATTTCCATTAATTTTTTTCCTTGTGCCGAGGAAATTTTATTTGGAGAGAGRAATACCTTTTATTATGAGGCTCGCTTTGTTTTCTTTTCAGTTTGCCTTCAGATAACCATTTTACTCRGGGTGGCTAAATTCTTTCTGATACYGTCGCGTTTCTGTTGCGTTTTCTTTGGTTACACCATGGCTTTATAAGTAGAAAAGTGAAATATTAGTTGCCGAGGTTATAGAGGACTTAAATGCTGTTGAAATCAATCCCAAAATATCATCTCCTTATTATAAAGGGAAAATGTTCTCAGACGTATTTTTCTTGTAATCTGAGTTTTCTGGGATAATGTAATTTTAATGTGAACCATATTAGAAAATCTTATTTTATTAGTCRGAAGTCACGTCTGGCTTAAAAAATAAACCAGAAACAGTGGATCAAGGGTGTTGTTTTTAAGTTTCCATAAAATGATTGACTTTCGTTTTGACAGATGCAAAGACAGATGCTAGCCTGCATTTTGATACAGAAACCAAACCCTGAAAAACAGCAGTTTTTCCTGATATCTGGGGTTTTGCTTTTAATACAGAATTCCAAAATAATTCAGTAATATTTCTGAGGCTCTTAATCTCAGACTTTCCCCCTCTTTTATGGCTTAATTTATATAAACATATTTGGTATTCTCAGATACAAAAGCAAATTTGAAATTCTTTCTTCCTGAGGAATAACTGTAAAAAATGTTCTTTTAATCTTGCTGAATTAAGAGGACATTTTTTTCTGAAGAAAACTGATCATTTCGGGGTGGGGAAAAAAAGGCTACTGATCAAGACCAAGGGAAAAAAAAAAMCTCTTTACGTCGTTTCAACATTATTTTAGTGTTCATATTGCAATAGGTGCAAATTCTGCCTTCAAAATGCATTAGAGAAGCTGTGGGATTTTAGTGCATAGGATCAGAAAGTACGAGTGCTGTCAGAATCGGTGGCATGGCTTGTGCAGACCGGAGCGAGCAAACCGCCTCCGCAGTAGCCAGCACCGATTTGAGGTGGGAGCGGAGGGGCCCTGGGCGCCCGCACGGGGAGATGCTTGCCGCCTGGCAGGATGCTCTTCTGGGTGGCTACCAACGATGCTTTTACCCTGCGTGGTTTGGTGGTCCCCAGGACCGCTTTTCTCAGGCGATGGTTTGTTTTTTTCCTCCAAGTCGCACACCCACTTGGGAAACGGGTGTTTGCTGTGCGGCAAGGGGAGCAGGCACCTTGCTGGCGGCATGCTGCTGCCCGGCGTGGCTCCCTGCGGCAGTGGGGCTCACGCCCGGTGCACGGGGACGAGGCCGATCCCGCCAGTGGCGGAGTACTTGCGGCCCCGGCTCCGATCTGAAACGAAGCAACGTGTCTGCTTTTGGCGAAGCAGAGGATGCTCTCCYGGCCCTGGGACGTGCTGCGCGGGGTGGCACCTCTGGCATGGAGCCCCCGTTCCTGCAGCACGAGGGTGGGCGGCAGCCTGCGTGGCTTGAGGTGGCCTCTGCAGCTGCTTTTTGGCCAGCTGAAATGGCAAGTGAATTTAAACGCTATCCCGATGGGTGAGGGCTGTCCCCATCCCTGTAGTGAGCTTCTTTCAGCTTCTCACTGGTCCTGGTGCTGAGATTAGCATACACGCACACACACACATACCTGGTTTAATTTCTTTATTTTATTCAGGCTTTGGTAAATGAGCTGGTAGGGGGCAGGGGGTGCCAGCACAGGGCACCCTGCTGACACCAGACCGGCTCCACCTCACGGATGCACCATCCGCCGGAGCTGCTGCGGTTCCACTCGCGGCAGAGGCAGGTCGGGGTGTCGGTGGCGCATCCCACCCTGGATTTCGGCAGACACCCACAGCCCCGCAGGGATGGGACCACTGCAGCAGCCGTGCCCTCACAGGCAGGTCCAGGTTTGGGGACAGGGGTGGTCGTGGCCCCTTCCCAGCCAAGCAAATTCACCGATTCCCTCGCCGGTGCATTTTGCTCAGTGTTTAGACCCGAGGTTACAGAGGACCTACCATGGGCAGAAGGAGAGAGGAGTGGCTCTCCTTGATTTTAATCAGGGTTGAGGTTTAGCTGAAGTGAAAACAGATTGGGAATGACAGTTTTGGAGCCTGCTGTCAGGGTCTGAGCGTGGCGTAGCAGCGATCCACCCCCGGCCGCCGAGGGCTCCCGTCCTCCTGCTGGCTGGCCAAACCCAGGGAGAGCCACCACTGCTGAGCGCAGGACGGGGGCCGTGCTGCCCGGCTCCACTGCCGGCACGGCTGCTGGCTGGCTTTGTCACACGCCGCCCCTGCATCCTTCTTCCTCGCGGTGCTTTCGGATGGGGACAGCATCAGGCAGGACATGGCCTTGTGATGGCCACCGAGCATCGTGGCCCCGCCTCCTCCAGCCCAGTGCAAATGGATGCTTGGAAAAGGAAGGATGGGGTTAGCACTGCATCCCAACCGGTCTGCTCAGTCCTGACTGAGTGATGCCAAGTTGCTTCTCCAGGGCAGGGAGAGACCCCAAGGGTCTCCCTTCCCACGTCTCCCATCAGTCTCCCATTCCCAAACAGCATCTACGGCCAGGGTGAAAATCGTGGGTTTAGGCTTGTGGAGAAATGGCACAGGCAGAGCACTGGATCCATCCCTGAGCCCAGAGCAGCCGGGATTTATGGTGCCAGGCTGGTCATGGCTCCCCTGTCGGTCTCGCTTGGTCCCCACGCATTTTCCTAAATGTGGAGAGGGCCAGCAGAATGATGCTGTACCCAGTCTGTCCCTTATGTCCCCAGCCTAGGGGGGTGGAACGGCAAGACCTGCCTGATCCCCCATCCCTGGATCAGGAGGGGCTAGGACCTACCCTGGGTGCTTTGAGAAATTCAGTGGCATTCACAAGAGTAGCCCCCAACCCCCGCCTTTCATCCTGCACAGCCTGGCACTGGGCTGCCACCTACTTTTTTTTTTTTAAATAAATCAGCAGCTAAATCAGTTGGTTTTTGTAGAGATTGAGCATGGTCAAAATAATATGCTCCTTGTCCGTCTTGACCTGGCACCTCCTGTTTGCCCCCGTGTGCTCCGGATCGGTCGGTCCGTCTGTCCACCAGTGCCTGGACAGACCCCTCCAGGACAGCCCACGCACTGCGAGCCTCGTCCCTATTTCCAGGGATTAGAGGGAGAGAAATGGAGATGGGATGAGATGAGGCAGTAGATTGCTTCGCTCTCGGGATGAAGGGATTTGTGGAATGCCCCCAGATCAGTAGATTGAAAACGGAGGGAAATTATTGGGATGATGCTGCCTGCGGGATTAAAGCCAGGGCAGCCAGCAGGCTCTGGAGGAGGGGAATGAGGGCGGTCATGGATGGGGGAGCGGCAGGATGCCTGCTGCTCTGAGCTGCGGGGAGATGCTCCTGGTTGCATCCTCATCTGTTTTGGAGGATGCACTGGAAGCCGATGCCCCCCAGTCCCAGCTCTCCAGGATGCCTGAAAGGGCGTGCAGCGCTATGGACCAAGGTGGAGAGAGGTATAAGGGGACAGGAGGCCACGTCCCTGGTAGCTGGATCAAGAAAAATACTGGTGGGGGGTGTTTGGTGCCTGCTCTGCAGGTGTTGCGGCCACGCATGCGTCCGTGCAGCAGCGGTGTAGAAACAGGACGGGCAAAAGCCTTGTGCTGGTGAAGTCCATTCAGCCCTTTTAGGTGAGGACTGAGTTACCTCCTCGAGGTTATGGTTAAGGCTGTGCAGTCTCTGGCACGGCAGCAAGATAAACGTGCCCGTTGCTTTCTGCTTTCCCGAGGCCCCGGAGATGCTCTCCTCTCAGCTGCACCCCCAGTTAAAAGGATGCCAGGAGTGTGCCTGGAGCTCTTTGCGGAGCTGTGCCCTCTCGTTTTCAGGCTGCTGGAGGACAAGCCACTTATCCTCTGAGGTCCACAGAGCTCCCCATGGTCTCTCCTCCTTTATAAGCAGCTGGCATGGACCTATGGCCATGAGCATCCTTTTTTGGGTGTCCTTTGGCCTTCCCCTGAAAAATGGCCTGTGAAAACTGGCACATAGGGGACTGCTATCTGATTGTCTCACCCCTCAATCTCCAGAGGGGTGCGTTTCCAACGCTGGCTGCTGGCATCCCATGGGCAAGATGTGGGTCCTTCAGAGCTGGTCCATGGCCCCGGCAGAACATCCCTGGGGCATCTGTCAAGGCATCTCCCAGTGTGAGGTGGTGTCTCCTGGCTCCCGTTCCTTAGCCTCTGGCTAGGGGAAAAAAGGCTAAATTGGGTGCATTCCTGAAGCATGACTGACCCTGAGCATAGTTCAGTCTCAAGGTTATAAGTGCAGTTGTCCAACACAGATGAGCTTTATTTGCAAAAACGCAAATGTTTGCAAGATTTAGACGATGACTGGCAGAATGATATTGTCACCAGCAGCACATGGCTGTGGGGAAGCTTTTCCAGTACCTGACCTGGATCTTCTTCACTGCAGTTTAAGCCCCTCACTCAAGACCGTTGCCCTGTCTACCCCCACCCCCCTGTCCTGCAGAGCCTTGGTTCCTCTAGCTCTTCCCCATGGGCCATGTTTGCTGGCCCCGGGGATCTGGGGTTGCTCTCTGCTGGCTGGATCTCCCATGAAGACCCACCTTGTCATTCTTAGTTTCCTTCTGCGGATCCTGAGCTTGCAAGTTGAGTTGTTGCTCCCAGCCCTTTTCAGGTGGATGGGGAGCTCTTCCTCTGTTTCTGTGCGCTTAATTGCAYGCAGCCAAGCTCAGTGCTTTGCCTTGCTGAACTGTGTCTTATTTTCTTCCCTTTGCCAAGCTCACTTTGGCTTCTTGCCCTGCTCTCCAGTATATTGGCTTCCCCAACTTGGGTAGTCAGTTTAACAGGAGTGCCACTAATAAATGTTTTGGAGGGGTTTAGAGCATTTCCCAGCCATCTTCAAATGGTTTCACCTATCTCAGGCTTCCCTGGCTCTTTCAGGACAATGCCACGTAGGACAGTATGAACAGCCTTGTTGCTGCCACCCCTGTACTACCAGTTAGGGCATATCCCCCCTCTATGAAGACTCCTCGCAGGGGGTGTTTATTGCTGGTGCTTGCAGAAATGCTGGATGAGCTGCCTTGGCTCCCTTCACATCACACGAGTTTTTCCATTCTCCAGTGGCTTGGTCCAGCCACCCGCTGTAGCACTGCTAGTGGTGTTTCCCCCATGTCCGTTCAGGGGTGGACCCTCTGAACCGCACGTTCAGGGGTGCAGATGTGGAAGTAGCCATCTTCCCGGCCCCCGCAGTGCAAGGCAGTGCTGTTTCAGCTAATTCAGGAGGGCTTTGGGATTTTTTTCTATCTCTCTGTTGCTGCTGCAGAATTCGCCCCGCTCTGCAGTGCTGAGCCCCACGGCAGGGTCCCGGCTGGGGGTACAATGCAGTGCTGCTGGCTCTGCCTTCCTGAGACAACCAGGGCACCTGCGCTGAGTGAAGACCGAGCCAACGCTTGGTCCTCGCTGGTCCAAGCTCCTCTGGGGCCCTCACTCCCAGCCTCTCCAAAAAGTTGGCTTGGGCGTGGAGGAACAGCCAGTATTTCAGGAAAAACTGTAATGGATCATTTTTATCTGTTCTTTAATCTGCTGGCAGACCAAAAAGCTGTGATGTAGGAGACAGAGTGACCTTCCTTATCCCAGGAAATGTTATTTTCTCAGTGCATAGGGTCTTGAGTCCACCCAGCACTTGCTAAAGGCTCACAGACATCTGGGGATGCACTTGGTCACTGAGTTGTAATGGACCCAACTGAGTAGTGCAAAGAGCATTGGCTCTCATTGGGTCGAAATCTCCGACGTACTTAAGCAATTTGATATTCACTGAAAATACTATTTTTATTGGCAAATTGTTCCAAAAGTAACTAACAGGGTGAATTGGAAGTGGCTGAATTAAAGTGCGTTGTTCCCACCCGCCCGCTCACCCCAGCCTTCCAAAAGCAGCTTCAATTCACTAAAAAAATTAAACAAATTTAATGAAGACCCATTATTATGCCAAGCAGGGTTATCTCAGCTTGTCGAGATGGTGGTTTAACAGGTTCAAGTCACTGATTTTGCTCAGAGTCCCACAATCAATGAGCCCTGAAGCCAGCCCAGACAGGGTTTTCTGGGTTGCACAATAGCCTGCTCCCGCTAAATTGAATTTCCCTCACTGCTGTGTGTCCAACCTCTGCTTGCAACACAGCAGCAGCTTGTGTGAATGGATGGAAATTCTGCATCCTACAGATCTCTGCAGATATAAATCTCAGGTACAGCTACCTAAATTTTCCCTAAACCTAGTAACTAATGTAAGACTCCAGGTTGTGTCTTCTGCAGATGTATCAGGGCAAGAGGTAGGTGCTGTCATCCTGCTGGCCTGTGGCACGGGATGAAGTTATTGCATGCAAGACCTTCATCCTGGGGTGATCCGTAGGGAAAAGCTGCAGCTTCGTTCGCTAGCCTTCACACAAAAGATTGCAATAACGGCATCCCCACTGCGACAAAACCAGTCGTTCTCCTCGGACCGGGCTTGCCGTAGAGGCGGTGGAGGCTAACACCATCTGACATGTGGGGCCGAATTCTGATTTCACGCGTGATTGTGCATCCGTGCACCAGCCGTGCCAGGGTTGCACTTCTGTGGGCGGCTGCTGCTGGTCTTGGTTAACTGTTGAGGTGCAGTAGGCTGTGATGAACCACACGGTGCTCAGCGGATGAGCAGGGACTCTTACTGGACATCCCTCCTTGGGCTTCCAGTGTCCACAGGCTGGAGTCAGAGGTTTGTTCTACTCTTTGTTGTAGAGACTTGCCAGCTTTCCTCGCCCTCTGGGACAGGTCTATGGTGGAGGTATGTGATGCTGCGTTTCTGTTCCTCTTGGTGTATCCATCAGGTCAGAAATCTCTCTGAAATGCATGAAACCTCACTGAAAACCTACAAATGTAAGGTGTGTTCAGCAGAGGCAAATGAGGCTGGTACAGTCAACACCCAAAGCAGGGTGCACAGCCTGATACTGGCTTGTGGGTGCACCAAATGAAGTAGAAATCCAGGAAAGCAGCAGAGAATTTCCTGGAGGGGAGAGCAGGCTTAGCACAGCTTTGGGCTGGTCTGAGAGCGGAGGTGTGCATTTTGTTGGGAAGTGGCTGAGCCCACCATGGTGTGACAGGGCTGGAGCTATGGGTCATCATACCAATTGCTCCTGAACTCCAGCTGATACCAATATCTAGAGCCAATATCTCTCCCTGGAGGGCCACCCAGTGTAAAAACCAGCCCTGCTCTCTAGAGGGCAAAGGATCTGGGGAGAAAGCCATGCTGACATGAAGGGTCGTAGGAAATGATTGCTTAGTAATAGAGAAGAGCTCCCAAGAGTTGCAGCCAGCAAAGAGGTTGGTGGGAGAAGCAGGAGCTAGAAGTCCATCTGAAGCATGAAGGTAGCAAATGAGGCAGCAGGAGAGGTTGCTCTGATGGCCCTGGGACTGAATWTGTGGGCAGAGGAGCCAGCAGAGCAGAAAGGGGAACAGAGGGAGCAGAGGGTCCAGATGAAGGCGCATTTGCATTCCTGCAATAGTAATTGGAGTAATTGGTGTAGAGGTGAGCGTGACTGGAAGAGCCCCGTGGCGCACACGAGCGAGGAGGGGAAGGCAGGCTGTAATTGCTCATCAGCAGCCAACGAGTGATATCATGGGCCATGAGTGGAGACATCTCACCCAGAGGAGAGCGGGGAAACGGGAACAGGTGACCAGGAACGAAGCCTCCAGAGATGCATGCTGTGAGGGCAAGAGCAGGGACATTTGTCTCCTGTGATGCTTGGAAAGATCAAGGGCAGGTGAGAAGCAGAGATATACTGCTGGCTGATGTACCAAGGTAGCATGGGGCATCTTTTTTTTCTTTTTTGCTTAGAGATATCTAAAATATTTCCACTGAAGCTGGAGAGTGAGCGCAGGAAGCGTCAACCAAAATTACTCTGGTTTTTGGAAAATGGCAGCAGCTGGAAATGCAGCTTTATTGCAAAATGGCATTTGGTGTCACTGATATAGGCTCCATTTGGAGCCTGAGTTTAAGGGAATACTTGACTTTGTTTTTTTCTACTCGCTCCTTCCAACCCAGTCCTGACCTGGCCAGACTGCGTTGTCGTCATAATCCTGAGCTGGCTGCATCGCGGTGCTTCTCAGCTGCTAAAACGCAATGCTGAAAATCGCCGGATTAGGTCTTAATGGCAGGATCAAGCTGCTGGGAGATGAGTGGGGAGAAAGCTCCCGCTTACGCAGGTGGACAGGCAGTGCTCCTCGGGAAAGCAAGCTAGAAAGCATWAAATGTCGGAAAAGCAGCTTCTTTCCTGGTTTCCCCTGCTTTTCTCTCCATTTGGCACATCTTTCATTTTCCAAGGGTCAGCAAATGCTGGCCTGAGTTTTGTGAAGGGGGTATTGGGAAGTCAGAGGTGTTTATACATTTCTTCCCTCGCAGTGGAAAATGTTGTCTTGAGTGATGTACTTTCTGGCCAAGATATTAATCCCCAACATGAAAGTCTGCCAACCACATTGGAAATCTGGGCTGTGCCGTAGCGTATCACGGTGTGCTGGAGGACACTGAAGCTTTGTGGTCGTCCTTAACACCTGCCTTTTTGCTGGTGGGGCTCCTGAAACACCAAAGAGCCCGGGAAGTGTGTTGAATGTTTTTCAGGGTGGCATTGCCATTGAGGAACTGCGCAGATGCTCCAGGGTAGGGTCTCAGGGGTGGTCCTCTGGGCAGGTGGCACAGCATCCCCATACAGACCGGTGCTTCGGCCACCCTGTGCTTTACCTGCATGGGCTGGCAAGGGCTCTTGGTCAACAGGGCTCCAAAGTGTTGGAGTTTATCAGCCTGAACTGACCAAACCTGCCAAGAACATGTGATTTTCTGGAGGCCAYGTGATGGGCGAGGAGGGTGACGGAGACTTTCTTCTTTGAGTTTGCTTGGCAGTGCCTGTGAACTTTCCATTCAAACCTTTCAGGGAGGGGGTGGGTTATGCCTATGGGACGTTTTTGTACTGAGTTGTCCTCTCTGTTTGTTTTCGGAAAGCTTGAACAAAGCATTGCCGTCCCCCAGAACAAATGCCTAGATGAAGCAATGAAATTTGACCTCTGTAATGCTAATGAGAATATTCCATTACAAGATCTACCAAATAAACTCTACCCTGTGTGTCTGCCTTCTGGCAGGACCGTCCATCCCAGAGGCACCAGGGTGACTTTAGTGCAGATAAGAGAGATGGTCCCTCTGGATTTAGGGTCTGCATGCAGTAGCAATGCTAGCGCCAAAGCAGGAGGAACGGTTTTTTGATGGAGCTCGTTTATGAGAGCCCCAACCACCTTCTCCGAAACACAGGCTGCTGCTGCTGCGTCCCAGGGTGGCAGGGGCTGTCTCAGGGGAGCTGCCCCCCAGTACCGGCAGCAGATGCCTTGGCTCTCCGCTGAGCATTTGCAGAGGAGGCGTAGGCAGCGTTTGCTGGAACTGCGCCGCAGGACTCGCTCGCGCGTGGCTAACGTGCCCGGGGAGCCCAAGTGGATGCATGGGAGGAGGAAGAGGAGGAGGAGGAGGGCTGGCTTCAGCAAGCGTGCAGCCAGCGATGTCTCCTGGCCCCTGCAGGGACACCGGCTCTGCCCRAGCTCAGCCGAGCCCCCTGCTATCGCCCGTCCGGAGGGGGCTGTGGGGATCCCAGCATCTGCTTTTCCAGCTCCTCTTTGGAAAGCAGGCTGGAGAACAAAGTCCAGCCCAGAGCTCGGTCTCCCTTCCCCAATTCTGCTTCATGTGCCGTCTCCCATCTGGGATATGATCATGGTATTAAATTAATTTAATACACCGTGTTCAGAATTCCCCTAATTAGAAGGTTTTTTCTCGAATTTTAGGAGAGTGTCAGTACTGTGAGGTATCAGCAAGCATAAGTGCAAGAGCACCAGCTTAGGCAATCGCTCCAACCTCTAAAAAACTGGAAAGGAGAAAAATTGGAGTGTGTATGTTTGTGCGTGGGGAAGAGTCTTTCTGCTGTTTTGGTTTTCCATTTTCCTTCCTCTTCTTCTTCTTCTCCTTGGTCACTGGTGCCTGAGCTGCTTTTTCAGACATAGGGAATTCGTATATATTAAGGCAATTTCCCAGAATTTAATGTATTTAATCTCAAAACCAAGGGAGAAGGAAGAACTGGATTCCTCTGAGTACTGATAGTGCCTCCTCTGAGCGTTCTCCCAAAAGGCAGCTGCATTTAAAAGGCCTATTTATTCTGCAATGGGATTATCCTTTGGAAAGACATTACCCAGCTGTTTTGGGGCAGATCAGCGCCAAGCGCTACGCTCTCCACCCTGCAGAGCTCCCCTCGCTGCGGTGCAAAGACATTTGGCTGCTCCCCGTGATGGCCGTGCGTGGGAGGATGCTGCTCTGGTCCTCACCTGCAGTTGCCCAGGCGTGATGCTCGGCAGAACCTTGCTTGGCTCACTGTGCAACTTCCATTTCAGGGCCAAACTTGGCTCTTCTGTCTCCTAAGGCCGTGTCTTTGACCTCTGCAGGGCTGCACCTGCTTTGCACTGGGTTGGAGTTGGGCTCTGGATCTACTCTATCTGTTGGACTGGATGTAATGGTGTCCTCAGGGCTTTGATGTAGATGGACAAAGAAGCCATTTCAAAGCTGCTGTGAACTAGGCAGAATACAACGGTGAAGAGGAAGGGTCCGAGATGGGTCTCTCTTCAGGCAGGGAATGCTCCGAAATGCTCAAAATGGCGTTTGGGGGATAATCTTTCCCAGCCCTTTGTCCATGAAGAATGAGGGCTGTAGAGGGAGGCACGCGCCCAGGGTAAATGCCTCGGCTCTATTGTTCCCCTCATTTCCATTGAGCTTATGAACCCCCATATAAAAGACTTACCTTTCACTAGTATGATTAAGAAAAGGCCAATGTAGCTTTCCCGCTCACTGGAGCATGAAGCGTGTTTAATTTAATAATGCTGATAAATCTTAAAGCCAGGAGCATTTGGCTAACACATGACCCACTTTTTCAATCAATTGGAAACATTTACATAACGGCCTGATGCAGGGTTCCTCCTGTGAGGGATGCGGAGCAGGGGATGGCAGACACCCCTGCGATACGCGCTGCCACTGTAGGGCATTTGGTGAAAGCAAAACGGTGAATTTGGCTGGTCCTTAGCGGGCAAGCCGTGACCCACCTCATTGGGACTGCCAGCTCTCCTGCTGCCACGAGGACGTGCATGGGCTAAACCCAGGACGTGGGTTTAGAGCACTTCAGCCACCCAGCTGGGCTTTGGGGTCCGTCACCCCAGTGGCAAAGCCCAGGCTGCTCCAGGGTCCCACCCTCGCCTGCCAGCTCCCAGCCGTGCGGCTGGCACCCTGGGCTGTAGCTGCCCAGGCCACCGCGGTTGGGCAGCTTGCAAAAGAAAGCCCTCGGGGTGGTGTGCGGGGCAGGATGGCTTTGCGAATACTGCCTCTGCAAGTCACAAAAGCCACTGCCTGTGGATACGCCTTGACCATCGGCTGTGAACAGCCTCCACCTTCCTCTGGCTCTGCTCTCAGAGGATGCTTATCAGCTGCACCTCTCTGTTGGCATGCACCAGCCTCGTGGGTGGCTGCAGTGGTGTCGCAGCTTTGTTTCTTTGATTGCTCCTGGGGGAGGACATCCCTGGGGATGGCTGTCCCCCTGTGTGACGGGGGCACCTCTTCAGTGCAGGCACTTTTGTCTCCTGGCACATCAGGAGCACCAGCAATGCTGACCTCCACAAATCAGCCCGTTCATCCTTTTCAGCGGTGCCTCCCATGCACGGGAGTCAGCCTGGGGTTAACCAACACAATCAGGTATTCATTTTCCTTTATTTTTTGCCTGCGGTGGGCTCGGTCTTGAGAGTTCCTGATCTCACACGTTGTGCTATTGTGTGTCAGCCCATTCCCATTACTCTGGTCCCCAGCGTCCTTCTCCCCACCCTTAACAGTGCCTTTTGGCTTGATGTCTTCAACACATTTCATTTCTTAGCCTTCTTGAGAGGATTTTTCTTTTTTTCATTTGTAACATCCAGCGGCCTCAAGTATTTGCAAGTAGGTTATAAGCAACCTCATTCCCAGTGAGCTGGTCTCCTGTTAGCTCGGTGGGAACACCATCTCCCTGCTAACCACGTAGGTTTTATCCATTTTGGGTTTCATAAGAACCTCTTGGAAGAGAAGGTTTTACATCAAACACATCTTCCAGCTGTGATTTGTGCATTGCTGCCTATTTATTCATCCCAACTGCCTTTTTGCATTAAAGTAATACTTGGGAACTGGTTTACCTCCCATTTTTTGGTCCCATAAGTCCCCGTCTGGGCAAAGGAAAATGCCGGATGCCCATGACCAGGATGAAAAACCTCCCATCTGATATATACTGAGGGACTAAATAACATGGGGAAGAATTGCTAYAGATCTCTCGGCATTGCAAATAGCAGGATGCTGGCACCTCCCTCTGAGACAGGACCGGTCTCCCCATGCAGTAGGCTGCAGAGACATTTCATATGCCTGATCCTCGCACAGAGATGCTACKAAGGAAGCGTCAGGAAAAAAAAGGAAGGATTTGTTGCCGTTCTGTGATCTTTTTTTTTCCTCGCTGCCTTCAAAACATCAGTGGCGTTTTTCCCTCTAGAGGGCAGAGGAGGAAAGGGAGAGAATGGGAAGGGAAAGGAACACAACAGCACCAGGAAAGCTCGCAGATAGATACATTAGATACATGCAAAGCATGAGTGACTGGAAATGGCGTAGTCCTGAGATGCAATGCCCAGCTAGGGTGCTCACAGGTTGGGATGAAAACACAGATGTGTAGCAATCGGGACACCAGCTCCATCCTTCCTGCTCCATGCTCCTGGGGTCAGATAGATATTTCCTGGTTACTGAAAACCTAGCTTTTGATTTTCTGAGTGCCCCTTCACACTTGAAATGGTGAATTTTGGTTTGCTAGATAGGTGCCCTGGGTCTTTTAAAGTCCCAGTTCAGCCACTGGGCTTTGGCCAGGCTGCTCTGACAACTCCCTGCTCCTGCATCCACACGTTCAGCTGGGCACAGCTGCTTTCTGGCTCATACAGCTGGCTGTGCCACCTCGGACACTTGAGTCTTTGCTCCTGTGATGTCTTTTGCATAAAGCTGGTGGCAAAGCTGCAGCAGAGCTGCGGGCTGTTCCCGGGCTCGTGCCCAGCGCGGTCCCTACAGCCCCATCTTCACCCATGAAGGTGCTCAGCCTGCAACATCTCTCCGCAGCTCCTCCAGCTGTGGCTTTCCCATGCCCTGCTGCTCTGCAGCATCCATCCCATGTCGAGGAACCTGCCTGTTTTGAGAGAAAACCTTTCCCCCTCTCTGTCCCCAGGTGATACGGCCGTGGTGCTGCCTCCTTCTGCGCCGGGGCTGCCCTCCCAGCTAACACACGTCTCCCGTCCCCAGTAGGAAATGGAGTCAAAAGTCTCCGAAGGCGGCCTGAACGTCACCCTCACCATCCGGCTGCTGATGCACGGCAAGGTAAGGGGCTCCCGGCGAGGGGGTTTCCTTGTGGCTCCCTGTCCCCCCTCCTCTCCGGCTGTGCCAGGGTCTGGCCAGCCCCACGCGCCACCTCTGCAGCCCCGGGCTGCTGGAAGCAGATGTCCTCCTGCTGATGGGGAGGGTGGCATGGTGGCACGGTGCTCCTGGCCCTTCTCATGCCTGCCCCCAGCCCTGTCCTGCTGGGGACAGTGTGCACCAGGTCTTTGCTTCATTATGGGGTTGGGCTGGATTGTCTTCACGTTTTGTAATGTCGATTCCTTTGTGTTTGGCTTTTTTTTTGTAGGAAGTTGGAAGCATCATTGGAAAGGTAAGGACATCTTTCAAATGTGTATTTAATGCTATTGCCAGCACCATTTGCTGCCTGTGGTGTGGTAGATGCCAGTCACCTCTTCCCTGTAATGTCCTTAAATGTTTGGTGTGCATGAGCTTGTTGCTGCATTTGTGAGACAGAAATTATGAGACCCACAGAGGGATCAAAGACCATTCCCTTAAAAAAAACAACCACCAAACAACCACCAAACTCATCTATTGCCGTTTCCAGCTGCTTCACTGGAGTGACGAATAAGTTCTTATGATTGTGTTGCCCTGACATTTTAATCAAATAGATTCATTAAGAGATATGAAGATATGTCTCTGAGGCCACAAGACACCATTTAGCTTGTGCAGAAAAGCTTCACGAGGTGCTCTGCTCCCTGGTGCTTGCCGTGGTGGTTGGGAAAGTCCTGGCTATACAGGATTGGGTTTTTGGTGCTTTTAAAAGGCAGGTTTGTGGTAGCGAAGATTTGCAGCACGAACACCTTCTCATATGTGCTTGCACCTTATCTTTCCATTCAAAGTTGTGCCTGCTTTATATCTGAATATAAAGATAGTAGATCTCCCTATAGATACTAGATAACTGCCCTTCGGAATCACTCTGAAGTGCCAGCTTTTCTCAACATCTGATCAGTTTCTGAGCTTTTTCCATGCGGTTTTCCTCCTAATGGGAAATGTAGGAATGGAAGTGGAAGCTGCAGTTGTGTAGCTGGTTTGTCTGTCGTGTTTTACGGACGCGGGGAGCAGGGGTACGATGGCTTACACCCTCAGCTCTTCAGCCTGCCCATCGCATGGGGATGGAGGGCCAGGCATTACAGAGCTGCCCAAATGTTTGGATATGTGTTGCCACGTATTAGAGAGATGCATGTTCAGAAGGGTTGTTTTGAAGGTGGAAGTCTTGAGTTTTTAGTAATAGCCTGTGTTTCTGCTTCCTATTTCAGAAAGGAGAGACCGTGAAGAAGATGCGTGAGGAGGTGAGCAACCCTGCTCTGTAGAAGGGTTTGTAGGAGGCGGGGAGAGGAGCGGGAAGGACCGTCGGGCTCTCCTGCCTGGCAGCGTGCAGCGCAGCGGCCAGAGCTGCACATTGCCCTGTGCGCTACGTGCAATAACTCCCCAGGTCAGGACACGCAAGCCGGCTGTGCCCAGAGCTCTTTGGTCCAGAAACAAACTCCTATCACATTTAATGGGAATTTTCCAGAGCCAAGAATTTGCTCTTAATGAAAGAGTGAAATTAAGTCACTCATAAGATGCTTGGGTTTGCCCAAGGTCTTTGTGTCTGCAGCTACCAAGGAGTTATCAGATCAGTAAGCAACACTCTTCTTTTTACAAGCCATGACCCCACCAGCTGGTCTTGCCGTGATCGCATGGGTTTGCACTGCAGTAAAAGACCCAAGGTGGATGCTTGGAAACCCTTTCTGAGGGTTGGGGTAAGGCAGAACTGGAAGCGCTGCGGGGGGAGTTTTTAAGGTTAGATGGGACATCGAGAGGCTGGCACAGGTGATGACCAGGGACCAAGCGAGCGATGTGCTCCCTGGCTTCTTGGGGCTCTCTGAGCTTCTGCTGTTGGGTGCTGAACTTCCCAGGCTGGGACAGGATCTGACCTGGAGGAAGGGCTGCACTTCCAGCACATCCCTGCCGGTTCCTTGGCTGTGCCTATTCCAGGGCTGCTCTTCTTTTTCCAGAGTGGGGCAAGGATCAACATCTCGGAGGGAAACTGCCCTGAGCGAATTGTGACCATCACGGGCCCCACCGATGCCATCTTCAAGGCTTTCGCCATGATTGCCTACAAATTTGAGGAGGTGAGAAACGTGAGCCCTTTGCCCCAGGAGGGCAGAGTAAAAGGGTCTGCATCCTGACCCTCGGGTGGCCCACCAGCCAGGTGGAGCTCTGGCGTGCCCGCTGCTGGGTCCAGCAGTGCAGATGGGCCTGGGTACCTCCAACCCACGCATGCCTGGCTGGACTCGCTTAACTTAACTCAGCACAAAACCTTCCAGCTGGTCCAGACATCTCTAAATAGGCAAGAGCTGAGCTTCAGTGAAGTGTCCCAGAGGTCTTGCAGTTAATTAACTGGCAGGATGTGCAGTGACACAGCTGAGGACAGAGACCAGCCACAGTCTGGGGGACATGACCCTTCTTCTCTGGCCCAGAGCATTTGGGTTGTCCTGGATGGCAGGCGTCCGGTTGGGTACCAAAGACTGATGCGTTGCACTCTTCCTTCCCAAGGACATAACCAACTCAATGAGCAACAGCACTGCTACCAGCAAACCTCCGGTAACGCTGAGGCTGGTCGTGCCGGCTAGTCAGTGCGGCTCGCTGATCGGCAAAGGAGGCTCTAAGATCAAGGAAATCAGGGAGGTAAGGCAGACTTGATTTTGTTATTGCATGTAATTGCAGCTCCTTGGAGCTGATCCGCAATGAAGGGGGAGCTGCCTTGGAAAGGGGGACCCTTATGCTGCAAGCATCGTGCATCACGTTGCTTCCCAGGACGGTCCTGCTGACGTAGAAGCAGCATCCCGTGGGACCTTGCCGGCGTGCTCCTGCGGATGCAGGCAGGGCACCGCATCTGAGCTCACGCAGGGCAGCGCAGCTCTCGGGAGGCGCGTGGCGTCGGAGCTGGAGCTGGCTGCAAGGAAAGGCATTCAGCTGTGGGATTTCTCCTCCTCTCTCTTTCTGTCTCCAGTCAACAGGTGCTCAAGTTCAAGTGGCGGGGGACATGCTGCCCAACTCCACGGAGCGGGCGGTGACAATCTCGGGGACACCCGACGCAATTATCCAGTGTGTCAAACAGATCTGTGTGGTGATGCTGGAGGTACAGTCTGTAACAAAGGGGGTAAAGTACATAGGAAAAAAACCCAGCTGGCACCACAACAGCGCTGGGAGCTGTGGAGCGTGTCTCTCATACCCTTCACCACGCGTTGTCGGACCACTCATTTCCTGGTACCTCCGTTTGAAACCCACCCAGTGTGTTTTCCCCGCCACCTTCGTACGCTGTTTCTAGAGTCCCACACTGGAAACCTGCTTGGTCAGGTGCCCCAAAGGAGATGGTTTGTGTCGTAGCACAGGGTGGCTTCAGGAGAGAGGGGTGCCGGAGGAGGCCAGGCGGGCTGGGACAGCCATAGCCTGGTGTCCCAGCAGCACCGAGGGTGCCGTGGGAAGGGGACGGGGGCTGCAGCCACTCCACCAAGCGCCTGGCCTCCTCTGCACAGGGCTCGCAAGGACCACGGCTGGGAGGAGGAGGCCAGTGCCTCCCCTGCGCTGCGGTAGCCGGGGCTGGGAGCGCAAACCTGAGCACCAGCAAGGCACAGCAGGAAAGGTAGTGAGGAAGGCTCATGGAGAGCAGGGCCCGTAGAGTGCATGGACATGTGTCCACGGTGCCATTTTCTGGTAGAAATGCTGACGAGCAGAGCTTGAAGATCTCTGCCACGGAGAGATGCTGCTGTACCAATGGCTTATTGCCAGGGATGACCACAGCCACATGCTCCACATCCACACCTGCCACCTCAGTTGGGAGAAGCTCCAGGAGGAAACCCCTTGGGACACGGGACAGTGAGACACTCCTCTCCTGGTGCCTTCCAGAGGTGGACAGGCACAGGCCCACGTCAGGCCCCTCTGCCTTGCTGCACAGCCCACACACCGCTGCCCTTTCACGGCAGGGAGGAGCACGTTTGCCACTGCAAGAGCTTCAGGTGAGGATGCCAAGGCTTAGTGGTGGTGAAGCAAGACTAAACATAAGCAACTTCAGTCTGGCAGCAGCACGGCTAAGGAGGAATTGCCATGAGCCACATTCCCACTGCTGCTGGTAGTGATGCTCAGTCAGGTACGCTCTGCTGCCAGAGGACTGCGATTTTAGCCGCACGGTGACTCCAGTGTATGCGGCAGAGATGGGCCCCAGGTGATGCTTGCAGGTGTGTTATAAAGTCTTCGGTGGCTGCTGTTCTCACCAACCAAAGCAAGGCTTGCTGCTCCTCTCTATGGCTCAGCAATGGGCAAGAGAAAAACCTGTGAGTTTTCTTGCAGTCTGAAATCTGGGAAGTCACCTGACTTTAACAGTTCGCAGAGATGCTCCTTATAACCTTTCAGTCTTAAATTATCTTACTGCAGAAATCCTCGCTCATCCCCTCCAAGATTTGTAACGCAATAAAAGAAAAAGCAGCTTTGTGATTATAGAGGCTGTGCTTTGATCGTACAGCTTTCCTGCAGACCTGTGCTTAGCAGGAAGATCTGGAGATGCCACTTGGCTACAAGTGGACATCTAGAAGAATGTACAGAAAAAATGAAGAATTTTCCATGAGATATAGCGTAATATATATTGCCTATCTTTACATAGCAGTAACTGGGTCATTTCACTTCGGGTAGAATCAGGAGGCTTTTATGTGAAATCTCTCCTGATCCCTAGAAACCTCCAAAATCTCTTYTGTGGCCTGTTAGTTATGCTCAAGAGAAAACCAACAGAGATAACTTGGGTGAGAAGATCCCATGCACTGCACAGTGGGATGGATCACTACAGCTTGATATGCATCACTACAGCTTCTGCTCAGACCTACCCACAGGTCACAGCAGGGAGGAGCGAGATGTCCTGGCCAGCTGGAGTGGGGCTGCCCGGGTCACGCCACCACAGGAGGAGGGCTGGGAGTGCATACGGGTGGGTGCCTCTGCTGCTGGCTTCTGTCTGGCTGCTCGCGTGGACTGCTACCACCATGCAGCTCTAGGATAAGATCTCTGGAAACACTGATGTTGCCATCTGAGAGGCGTTTCCAGCCTCTGGCTCCTCCAGAGCTCAGCACCCTGTCCAAAGTGATCAATGACACTTGTCCCACCAGGGCATGGGAGGTCTTGACCACGATGAYGGCACCTTGCAGCATCTGCTGCACGGCCAACCACGTCCCAGCTTAGATGGCGGTAGACCAAACCAAGTCCTGAAGGTGACCCTGTTCTGGCAGTGAGGAAGATGAGAGGGGTCAAAGAGCTTAAGCATCGTCACTCAGATGGGCTGCTCACTCCTTCTGATGCCCATGCTCACAATGCCATGCCAAAGCTCCTGGTGCTTGGCGGGGCTGGTATGAATCCGGAGCGGGCTGTCAATGTGCAAGAGCTCGCAGGCTGCAAAGAAAGCCACTGCACGAGGAGGCTCGTGGCATCCGGGGATGAAAAGCCTGGTCTGCGGGTGCACCTCCCCATCTTGCTGCGCCTTGAGGGTCTCCTTGGGGTGTCTTGAGGAGGGTGCTGCGTTCCAGCATCAGGCTCAAGTCTAGACCAGGTGACGCAGTTTGCGGAGAGCAGAGCGAAGGCGAGGGAGGCAGCAGAGGTCCGGGAAGCGATTAAGGGTCCCGTGCCTTGGCAGGGGATCTCCTGTACCCCAGGTTGTCCTTGTTGTCCATTAAACACTGATTTCCCCCTTGTCCTCCTGTCCAGAAACGCGGTTTGCCTGGTGCGGGTGTTGCTGGCAGCGGCCCCGGGGGCCGTGCTCCGTCGGGTGCTTTCTAACGCTCTTTTTGCCGCCGTTTCAGGAAAGCTGTTCTAATGTTCTCTCTCCCTCTCCTTGTCCCTTTTCCTAGTCCCCACCAAAAGGTGCCACCATTCCCTACCGCCCAAAGCCCGCCTCCACCCCTGTCATTTTTGCAGGTGGTCAGGTAAGAGCCGACCCGCTTGCAGCCTCCACTGCCAACCTCAGCCTTTTACTGCAGCACCAGCCGCTGCCCGTTAGTGCACTCAGGTTTCTTGCCTTCTGACTTGCATGGTGTCATCCCATCTGTTGCATCCCACGGCAGGTGGACTGAAAGCTCTTTGCAGAACCACTGGCAGTTTGCAAGCCCAGGCAGACGGCTTAGCTCCTGTGATGGTTGCTAGAGGATAAGGAAAGGGCCAGCCTGGGGAAACAAGGTGTTAGCTCTGCCAGGCACTCATGCACCAAGAAAAGGCTAGAGATAGCACGGAAGTGTTCATGTGGCCTGGGGAATCATAGAATCATTTAGGTTGGAAAAGACCCTTAAGATCATCGAGTCYGACTGTTAACCTAACACTGCCAAGCCCACCACTAAACCATGTCCCTAAGCGCCATGCCAAACCTGCTCTGTTTCAGATGGGCTCACATGCTCAAAATACTGATTTTTGCAGGTACTCATGCCTCAGTGAGTCCTGCTTCTAAATTGCTTCTAGCTCAAAATCYAGCTTGAGCTTGCTTTATTATACCAAAATTCAGTATTTGCCCGCAGTTACCTGTGTGAAGGAGAAAAATGAGAAAAGCCTTGTTGAACAAGAGGCCATGACCATGCTCTTGCAGTGGCTGCAAGTGTTTCTTTTCGGGCATCTCCAGTCCAATTAAAAATAATTTTGTGTAGTTGTAACTGATGCAAGATAGGGAGGGCTCATCCCAGCCACTCCAGGACTGCGCTGAGCCTCTGTTCAGGGCATCCTGCTCGGCTGGTTCGGAGTGGTGCTTTCCCCAAAAATGCTGTAACCTCTGCTGCAAAGCTGGGTCTCAGCTCTGCCCGCAGGAGAGCCTGCATTGAATTCCCTTCKGTGACATTGCGCAGTGCTCGGTCTGCAGGCTTGAAGTCACGATGTGGTATTTCTAGCAACCCTTGAGAAGCGATGGCAGATTTTTTCTTTGCAGGATAACTGTGGCACGCACGTGCCACGGGAGCTGGCAGTTGTTCTGCAAACAAAAATCAGCTCCCACAGCATGTGATTTATGAAACAAGAGCAGCTGAGCTGCTTTTAAAGAGGGGACTTGAGCCCTTGCTTTTTCCACCTCATCTACTCATCTYGCCGGGTGACTGAGGACCTGCCTGTAGATGCCATCGTGTTGTGGTGCACCAGTATCTAGCAGSAGAGGTACTTTCCCAGGAGCTCCAGCAGCCGGGTAGAGCCAGCACCATGAAGCTACAGCTAATGCCATCCAGAGCAGCACCACACAAGTTATTTCATTTCTCCCCAACCATAATAAATAGCAGAAGGGCAAACGAAGGCTGGGAGCAAAGCCCAAAGCACAGGCTATTTCAGGCAGCGTGCTGAATTGGCGTTTCTTAGTCATTGCCAGCATCGGGAGGAGTGTGCCGTTTGGTCTGAGCAGCCGTCCTGGAAAAGAGCTTTGAGTCCAGCTGCTTGGTGAACTTATCTTCTCAAAAGGGAGAGTAAGATGGAGGTAACGTTTCTCCTGCTGGCAAATGGTTGGTGTCTTGCACAGAAGCGACATCGTGGGAAGAAGCCACCATCTCTGAAAAGAGAGGTCTTCCCTGCCACCCCTGAGGGAGCACAGGCTCTGCCCAAGGGGTGGCACGGCGCAGGTAGGCAGAGGACAGCGGGTGACAGTCAGTGGTGCTGCGGGATGCTTTGGGGTGGGTTGAACCTGGCAGGAACTCAGCAGGCTGAGGGACACGGTGGCCGATGGCAACTGCCCCATCGTCCGTATGCAGTGTAAGCCTCTGCAGAAAGCTGGGGGTCACTCAAGTGGGTGCTGTCAGAGTTGGGTTGCATCTGTCCAAGACACCTTCCTGCCTTTAATTAGCTTTTTCTAATCAATTGTTCTGATCAAAAGACAACGACCAAATTAAACCGCCAGGAAAGAATTCACTTTTCAGAGCAGCCTCTGCCACATCCCCACGGGCACACCAGTCCCCATCACKCTGGGATGCCGGCAGGCACTGGGACTGCTGTTTCCGTGCGAGGGGCTTTGCCTCCTTCCTCCTCCAGCATTTTGGGGGTTTTCTTCACACAAAGCGCTTTGCTGTTTGCGAACGATGTGGCAAATTTGCAGGAGGTTCAGAGTGCTTTTTTTTTCTTTTTCATGGCTATCTTTACTCTCCCTTTTTAAAGTGTTATCCATCTCTTTTGCCATTTCTTTCAGAATCATCTGAATAATGTGTCAACCAGTGAGATACATTTTGCTAGCTGGTTAAGTCCAAAACATGGGGCTCGCTAGTGTCTGGCTCTTCACGCACAGCSGTGCTTATTTTCAGGTTATTTACAAAAGAGAAAGGATTGCTACAAACGATGAGAAAAACACTAAACAATTTTCCTGGCAGACATTTGCATGGATTTGTCAATTATTGCTGGTGAAAGGCATTGCAGTGCAGGCAGCCTGTCCCTGAGCCCTCTTCATGCTTGGTGAGACATCAGCATCAGCTGGCTTTCTGCATGGCAATGCCTTTCTCCCAGCAGAGCACTGGAATATACTGGGTAAATGTAAAGTGCATTGGGAGTTGTGCACCTGAAAATATGGAGAGACTCACTGCACTGGCTTGCYTTCTAGGGTCACGTTTAGGTGCGAAGGGCAGCGGCAATGTTACCGTGCATCCGCTCGCTGCACAGATAATTCTGGTTTGATGAATATCTTTTGTATAGCGAAGCCCAGTCTTCCCTCTCYGTGCAATTCTGGCACCTTTAAAGAGCTGTTTCCTTCCTTTTGGAAAAGCCAAACTGAGCCCAAGGCCTTCAAGTTAGGTAGCTCAGAGTGCTCCAGCTTTGATTGGAGGGGTACGTCTCCCTCCCGCCCCAAGGACTTGCTGCCCCAGCAAATTTAATGCAGCATAGGGGGGCTCTTCCCCTGGGCTAGCCAGCGGGGTGCATGGGGCAACGGCTCGCTGCATGGAAAGTGCTTACCTCACCCCCTCCAGCCTCAAAATTAAGTTGGTTAAGTCAAAATTCAAGAGCCCGCACCTTGCTTTCGCCGGCAGCAGAGTGAGGGGAGAGGTGTGCCGGAGTCACAGCACTCAGCTCCCCGTGCTCGGTTATTTGGGGGGTCCCAGGCAGAGCAGGGTGGGGGCTGAGCTCCTCCTTAGCCCCTGCATTCACAACATTTATCCCACGTCAGGCAGAAAGGARCAAAGCCTGGGGACGACAGTCCCTGTGGAGGCACGGGACTTTGCTGCCGTCTCCTGCCAGCCCTAATAATGTCTGTTTTTCTCTTTTGCAGGCCTATACAATTCAGGGACAATACGCTATTCCACACCCGGATGTGAGTTTTACCCCAATTTTTCTTATACCCTTTTATGTCACCTGCATGCTGCTGTTAATTCACATAATATTAATATTAAACAATAATATTAATAGCATATTTTCAAAGTAACTGGCCGTGTGTAGTATCTGTAATACCTTGAATAGCCTTTTAACCTGTTAGCACTAAACTTTATTAATTCTGAGGACTTGGCCTGATGCTAAATTGTTTGCATTGTTCAGTGCTATCCCTTTGTTCTGAGATAAACCATACTCTATGCATTTTGTGCCTCAAAGCGATCAAAACGCGCAAAGAAAAAAAAAAAAAAAAGGCTTTCCCCTCTATTTCCCCCCTTATCCTTGAATATTGGGAAGCCAAGGGCTTATTTAGGTGCTGAGTGCCCTGGTGGGGTGGGGAGAAGCCAGAGCTCCAGCGSTGCGTGGTTTCTTGCTTGAAGCCTGGGCAGGGGGACGTGCCTTTTTGGGGGTCCTCCTCCGGGTGACTCGGCAGCAGGCGCTGAGGCTAGGCAAAACGCTACCCACATCCCCCTGGAAGGATGGAGAGGACGGCCGCCCGCCGCCCTGCTGGGTCTCACCTTGCCGAGGGCTCTGCACCTCCCCATGGGAGCTGGTCCCCAGACCGAAGCAGTCACCCTGGGTTTGACGGCTGTCTCGCTGGGTTTGGCTCTCTGTCGCCCAGGGGGKCATCACGGGCACGGTCCCCGCTTTGTCTGGCACTCCTTCGTGTGGAGACAGGCGCTGCTCAGGCTTGCAGCGCGGATGGGTTTTGCTGATGCTCGGATCCCCCTGCTCTCGCCAGGCTCCCATGCCTGGGGTGGGTCAGGGAGCCACAGCACGTTTGCGGGGGGACGTGTARGGAACATCTACTGGCATGCCTGTGYATAAAAGTACCAACAGAAATAGAAAAGGAGTCTATTTTAAAGGATTTCTCTATGAAAAGCAGCAGTGAAGCACTGCAATGCCAGCAGCTCCTTGCTGGCAGCAGACAGCTGCTCGGCTTCTGGGGTCGTCATGCCTGACACGTGCCAGGGAGCTCTTGGAAAAAGCTGGGATTTTCTAAATGTGTTTCAGTGGGGATAAAACACYCGGCGAGTCCCATTGCAGAGGCCCCTTCTTGCTGGCACGCCTGTGAGTCAGGGGTCCACAGTGGGGGCTGAGCACAACATGCCGCTCTGGGGATGCGGCTTAATTGTAAGCGGCATGGTCTGGGTGGAAAGMCCTCTCCAGCCATCCCACACTTCAGAAGAGTTTGACCTGGCTCAGCATTCCTCTTTCTGATGGGTGTGTTGGGTATTAAATCATGGGATTACTTTTTRCGTGATTGAGAACGGAGCAAGGCTGTTCGATGCCCCGGATGCATACTCCCCGTGGGATCAATTAGGAGTTGTAGGCTGGATTTTGATCTYAGGAGCAGTGATTTCACCCAATTTAGTGGAGGCCAGGCTTTGGCTTTCCATGACASACCAGTATGCATGTACTTTGAATAACCTGCTGTGATGGTTGCTCAGAAATATTCATAATTGCGTGCGCTTCACTTTTGCTCCCTAGGCGGAATATAAACAAACACACCTGACTATTTAGAGAGCATAGATCAATATATTCTTCGTCCCAGTTTTCCTTTGCAAGCAGTGGCAACAGCTTAGAATGTTTTCCTTGTTACTATACTCCTCTATTTGACAGGAATAAAATACATTTAATACATTTGCTGGCTGTTCTCTGCCCTACTCCCAGCAGATTTGCTGAGACCTGGAAAAAGTTGTTCATGCCGGGGCCACGCGCTCCATCCTTACTCTCATAGCTCTCTCACAAGGATCGGTCATTTAAACGCTGCTTGGTGCAGAAACCAGTCTTGAACCTGATTTTAGGGCATTGCCCTCGCTCTCGCAGGTGTTYGTGTTTAGCAGATGCCTTTTGCAGACCCGTGGCTGCAGAGTGGTCAGAATTTCAAAGGCCAAAGCTAAAATGCAAGCTGCTGCCTTGATTTTCTCCCCGGGGAAAAACCCCCAGGTCAGCGGGAGTTTTGGCTCACGAAGGGCTTCAGCATTGCCCGGGTACTCGCAAGCTGTTCGGGATGTGATGTGTAGCTACCTGCCTTCACAAAATTTGTGGTGAGAGATGAAAGGACAGCCGTGGCAGCCAGGAGTCAGGGGCRTTTGGGAGTGAAATAAATGTCAAGCACAGGAAAGCTCCACAACCAGGGCATCCCTCCTGGGTATGCACCAGSCTGGCAGCCGATGAGATGTAACCAGGCATTGCTGTGGGTGCCTAGTGATGCTCGACGTGGCTGGACGTTGGTCCCAGCGCTGCTGTCCTGCCCTGTCCTGTCCCTCCCAGCAGCGCTGGTGGGGGAACTCCCCTCTGGTCTTTGGGGGAAACCAGAGTTTGAAGAACTGGTCTCAGGTTTTTGCTTTCAGCTTTTTCCAGGAAACAGGAGAGGAGGTTTTTCATGCACTGCAAGCGTTCATGTAGCAACTTTCACTTTAATGCCTAGGTGTAGCCATCCTCTCCTCTTGCAGGCTTTTTTCATTGCTGTTATTGTGGGTCTTTGCTAAATACCACTATCCAAACTACGTCTTAAAAATATGCTAGATCAGTATTAGAAAGGATTTTGGTGTTTCCCCCGTGAGGCAAAGCAGGACCCCTGCCCCAGGGCACGGTTGGAGCCCGAGGGGCTCTGCTCCCCCGGTGCTCCGCGGCAAGTGCCAGCAAAGAGGCAGGAGGTTTCACCTGGAGTCCTGCYGGTGGGAGCGGTTGTAACGAGGAGTTCTGCAAACAGGGTGCGCCTGGGTTTAATTTGGTAGAAAACAGGAAAGTCCTTAAATGAAAAAGTGGTGGATGCTGATGTCCCCGCTACCTGCAGGAGCGGTGGCATGCCYGGTCCTATCCAGAGCTGACTGTTTTGGCAGGGCGTCTTCGGCTTGTTTTCCGTGCTGGGTCATCATCACAGGGAGAGATGTGCACGTGCCTCTTCTCGTGGGGCGAGAGCCGGCGGAGGCTGGAAGTCCTCGGCTCCCTCGGGTACCTCTCCGGGGACTTGCAGGCATTTCCCCTCCCCGCTGCCTCCCTCCACTCTCTCCCCCAGTGTGCTCAGCCCCCCGGGTCTGCTCTCTCCAGCGCTTCCCCTCACCGCTGCCACCCAGACCTCCCCGCGCTCCCTCCCCAGCCACGCTGCAGGAGCAAGGAGGTTTTTGAGTATTGTTTCCCCCCAAATGCGGAAATCATAACTTCTGCCTCTCCCCCGCTGGGGAGGAGATGGGTGCAATGAGCAGTTTGTGTTTGGGGGATGATGCGATCCTGGCAACCCTCTGAGCACCTGTGAAATCGCTGAGCGGGAGGTGATGAAGACCTTCCCTCCTGCTCACTGCTAGACTTCAGCCCAGTTTGTTTTGTTTTCTTTTGCTTTATTGTTGTTTTTTTTTTTTTTTTAATTTGGAGCAGTGAAACAGAGCACAAAATGTATTCCAAACAAACTCCTCTCTATGCAACTGCTTCCTGACGGGGCACAAAAACCTACCCGGCACAACAAGGGATACAAGGATCTGAAATACCTACTGGTCATGGCTGAAGCCCGTATTTCCCTGCACTGCTAAGGGACTTGTGCTCCTAACGAGGTGACGTTAAGAGCGGCAGTTTGTCCATCTTCCAGAGTCGTTTCCCATCAGAGGAGCAGCACGAGAGCATTTGCTGCAGGGACAAGCGGTCATGATGCGGCTCCAGCAGTACAAAGAGGGTCTTCTGGCTGCTGGCACGTGATGGCCACCAGCCTGGCAGTGCCTTTGAGATGGCTCCTCTGCTCTAAAGCTACCCTGAAGCGAGCAGCAGCCTCTGGTCGCAGGTTGCAAAGCCCGGGAGGGGAAGGCAGCGGCTGGAAGCGCCGTAGGCAGCAGCCCTGCCCCTGCTGCAGCAGCCGGCTGTGYGCCGAGGCGGCCGCTCGCTCGCGGCAAAGGAGCTGAACCGTTTGGTGAGGGGCGGAAACTAGGAATGGGCTTCTTGCTGGTATCGTACTTCAGACCCTGACCAAGCACTTCTGCAAAAGATTTGGGCTTTATTGCATTTTACCCAGGCCAAGTCCTTCTGCTAATATTTTTGCCATGTCTAACCATGGCTTCCTGGTTTGTTTTTTTTTTTTTTTGTTTTGTTTTCCTTTTTTGTTGCTATCTCTTCAGTAGTGTGCTGAGGAAAA
>JASVER010000205.1:110430-226322 GCA_030449065.1 Oceanodroma leucorhoa
TTGTTTTGTTTTCCTTTTTTTCTTCCGTTATAATTTTGTTCTTCATTTTCGGTGTGACTTGTTGTACTCTATGACAATAACCTTCTTAGCTCTAATGTCCCTCCTACCCCTCAGCAGTTGACCAAGCTCCACCAGTTGGCTATGCAGCAAACCCCCTTTACTCCCCTTGGACAGACCACCCCCGCTTTCCCTGGTACGTACCCACACGCCCTTTCTAGATATCCTACTCTTCTTACCTGTAGAGTTTCTCTCTCTTTCTAAACTCTTGCTGTTTAATGGAAACAGGCAGGGCAAGTAAAACTGAAGTTGCATTGTCCATGGGGAAAGGTTAACAGGGAGACAGGATGGATGTTTGGGGGTTACGGTCCTCACGGGCGAGCTCTCAGCCGTTAACCATGCACGCCTGGACTGCTCCTGCAAAGCCACGCTTACCTTGCTCCCAGCTTTGCTGACTTTCCCAGCAGAAGCGATGAGCACCGGTCTCCCATCCTTCCCTGCCCAGAGGAGGTAGCATCCCCTGCCGTGCACTGATCCGGACCCTGGTGGGACATGCCCGCTTTCCCGGGGGGAACGGCTCGGCGCCGGCTGGGGATGCTGCCCCAGTGTCTGCGGGAAGCGGTGCTGAGCCAGGCAGGACGGCACCCCCGTGCCAGGGAGAGCGATGGCAAGGAGCCGCGGCCGTAGGGAGCCGCGATGACGGGGGGACAGCCAGCCCCGGCGTGGCTCAGCAGCCTCGTCCCCAAGGCTGGAATTGCAGTTAACRCATTTCCCGGTGACCTGGGAAGCAGATAGAGTGCAGGGGATGGAGATACTTAAAGTACCTTTGTTTACTCAGTGGTAAAAGTGCCAGTTGGAAATGCCTTTTCTGACAGTATGTTCATCATATTTTGAGCTTCCTAGATGAAGTGACATTGCTTATCTCCTCGAAGGCAAAAGCATTAAACCTGTTTCTTCTTTGCTCTTCAGGAGAAAAGCTGCCCTTACATTCCTCCGAAGAAGCTCAAAATCTGATGGGCCAATCATCAGGTAAAACACAAAGCTACAGGGAAATAAGCAGGCTTCTGTTGAAATATATTCCTTAAATAGGACTGTGCCATTGTTGTGCTCCTAGATAAATTGTGGTATTTGTGGAGAAGACGGCAGGTTTTCTTGGTTGGCAGGGCGAGACCAGGCAGCACTGTGCCTGCCGTTCTCCTTTGTACAGCATGTCAAAAGAAAAGTGCCTGGAGTTTATTGCCTGGGGTTTTGGTATTTGCGTATAACTGCCATCCGTGTAACAGAAGGACATCAGAGTCATCGCCCTTATTCTTTCATTTAATTTTGCATAAACTTTGCTCAGAAACAGTAGAAAAATGCCTGTGGGCATGGAAACAAGACACAGTTTTAGCTGTCTCTAAGCCATTCAAGGTGAGCTGCATTTTTAGTGGGACAGGACCCTGAGGAGCCAAAGCATGGCTCCTGGAGAATCTTGGAGAAATTTTGATGTCAAATGTCCCACACATTCATCCATATATGCCCAACATGCTTATCTTTTATAACCTACCATTACTTAGAGGAGTTATCCTGAGACCTGGAGGCTCATAGGCGATGTGAGCCAGACCTCCCCTGGATGTACCTGGGGCACACGCGTGCTCTGCGGCCAGCCGAGGTGCATCACATGCATGCCTCAAAAGAGTCTGGGGACATCGCCTAACTATGAAAGCAAATGTAGCCCAAGTAAGTAGACCCCACAAGACTATAGCAAAAATAGATGTCATGATACCAACCTCCACAGCCTTGTTTTCCGCGTGCCCTGCTTTGCCCTTTGCAATCACCCATAGCACTAGTCCTGCCCTGACCCTCCCCCCAGCCGTGGGGACTGCATGTGCCTGTCAGAGAGGGAGGATCTGGTATGCTAAAATAAACAATCTCCAGGTAATGGAGAAGGACATGGCCATTCCTCGATGGCCGTCATGATACAGGGGGTGATGCAGTACCATGGCACCGCATGCTCCAAGGGCTTTCAGTAGCACCTGTGGCATCTGAGCGTGGGGTGGGGGGCCCTATCTATGCATCTGAGGAGCCCAGCCTGCATTTCCAAAGACCCCTGGGTGCCTCAGCATTGCTCTGAGCCCATCCCCAGTGCTCTGCTCCTTTCAGAAGACTTTTTCTGCCATACCCAGGCTGCTACCGAGCTGAGCCTTGTAACGCATGGCCAAGAGRTGGGGACATCTGCACCCTGGAGGACATGTCTTTGCATTAGGTGCAGTCCATCTTGCCCTAGACTGCACGGCGGCTTGGTGTGAAAGATGGTCCAAGGCTGGTGAAATGTCTCTTCCAGTGCAGCGTGCTATAAAGTCAGCGTTGAGCATTGCCTGCTGTGTAAAACCTGGGCAGGAGCTGTTTTGTGCAGGTTTTGGCGTTAGTACACCCAGCAGGGGTGAAGGAGGGTGTAGGGCTGCTGAGTGGAGGATTTACATCCCCATTCCCTGCCTTTCTGTGTGCTCCCAAGTGAAAAACATGGTAGAGAGACCTCCTGCAAGAGGGTGGTTGGGCAGTGTACCCAGCCGTTGCGCCTTTGTAAGGGAGGTGCATGTGGGAAAGTGCAGGAATCATGCAAGAGCGAATCGTGATATTCTCCTTTCTAGGGGTGATGCTCAAATGGGATTGCAACCTAGGGCTTCATTTTAGTATTTTAGAAATCTTGCTTTGACAGTGCCGCTACCCAGTTCACACCTGCTGGGTTTTAAAACCTGGGCGGCTGTTGCTGGCAAAACTGGACAGGAGCTCCTCTTCCACAGTGCAGAGGGCCTCGATGGAAATGCCGACCAGCAAAACTTGGCCATTGCTTGGAGGAGTTGCTCAGCGTGGTTAAGGCAGCAGCATAGTGCCATGCAGCGTGAGGAAGCCCTGCTGGATTGGGTGACTAGGAAGTCGGTGCTGCTGCTCTCTCTGGTGGTGTAGCAGCCCAGCACTTCCAGTCCCCTTGTGCTCCTTTTCTCTACACCCCCTTAATCTGTACAAGTGTCTTGGACTCTTGCATACACTGCTCTTAAAAGCCTTCCTCGGTAGTTCATGTCATACAGATAAGGTGTTTTTTTGAGGTTACTGCAAATTCCTGTTAGCCACTAGACAGCTTCTCTCTTGCAGATTTGCAATAGGACATCCCTGCTTCAGCATTGAGGTGATTTAATATGGAAACCTGTGGGAGAGGGAGTCTTCAACCTGTCCTAGGAGCGTTATGGCATGCTGTCCTCTTGCCTCTGGAGCTGCACACACAGGATAGCCTGCAGGCCACGTACTGTTTGCCATGCTTTCCCTTGGGTGTAAGAGGAACCATCAGTCCTGGGTCCAGGACTTTCTTAGCAGTCTGGCTTAAATTCAGCGTGCAAGTCTGTGAGACGTTAACTTGCAAAGTGTTTTGCAGGCTGCCCTGTGCCAGCACTGCCGGATCCCATGAGGAAACCGGTTTAGGGGCACCAAGTTGCTGTTGTAACCAAGTGTCTCTGTGCTGCTGTGTCCAGAGAGGGCTGGAGGGTGCGTGGACAACTCCTGCTGGCAGGCTGTCTGCCTTTAGGGTTGGGTTTCCCAGCCAGCAGGCTGTCTGCTGCTGTGTGGAGGAGGGAAGGTGCTTTTCCCACCTCTCCCAGTGATGCTGCAACCTTGCGTTGTAACGCACTCTCCTCTGAAGCCATTCCCGGTGGGAGGATGGAGGGTGGGAAGCGAGGCATTCATGGGCAGCGCCTGAGAGGCCAGCTCGAGGGATGCAGGGGAAGGTGGCACTCAGCTCCAGAGTCAGGTAGCAACCGTCTTCCTCCTCCTTGTACCAGAGTGTGTGATCCCCTTCCCCTCCCGGCCCCGGAGCAGGACGCAGCCTTTGCAGTGTTGACTGTTGCGGGAAAGCAGTGGAGCTCCACCACGCTGCCTCTGCAAGCTATAACCTTTTTCCCTTGCATATGCCCAGGTTTGGATGCCAGTCCCCCGGCCAGTACTCATGAACTCACCATTCCCAATGATGTAAGTAAATCCAAGTGCTTCCTTGGCATGTGTGTGTGTGTGTGTGTATATATATGTAAGCTGCAGGCATATGACTTTGTTAAATATGTGTAGAGATGCCCCTTCACCAGGTTCACTCATGCCATGTGCAGTCTGTTGGAGATCAGCCTGCAGCATAAAGCACCCATTGGACTTTACCCCGTCGGTAGCTTTCCTAGCTACAATCCTCCTTAATGCTCCTTTTCCCTTTCCAAGTGAACTCAGTGCTCATGAAACATGCCCAGTTGACAGCACTGGGAAGAGGAGAGAGCTCCCAAGACAGCCCTGGTTAGACTATAATTGCTTAATCTAGCACTGGCAGATCTGAGATGATGTTTCAGCTCAAGTGTAGTTACTGGTGTGGGGCAGGGGGTGAAGAAGAGGTAAGTAAATAGTGTTTCTGATGCCACAAAGTGCCACACAAGCGTCTGAAGGACAGTGCGTCTCATCTTAGTACTGGTGGCAGGCAGCTTTTGGGTCTTATAGATGGAGACATTGTGGTAAAATGGATGTTGGACTGGGATATTCGCTGGGAGGAGGCTGGAGTCATGCTGGGCACTGAGCGGTGTGAGGAGGGTGCTTGGGGATGCTCAGGTGGGAGGAGGTRGGATGGAGAGCCCAGCACAGCCAGCACCTGGATCCAAGGGTCTCACTTGCTTCTGGACTGGCCTACCGGTTTCCATGGGTTGRTAACCAGCAGGCGCTCAAATCAGGATCAGGGCAAGCGGGGTGATGACTTCCATTCTCTGTCCCCGTCTCCATCACCTACAAGGACCTTCAGCCCATCCTCATCAGGAGTTTCTGAATCAGGTCTGGCAGCTGTTGCCACTTCTTCCTGCCACTTTTTTCGTTGGTGTTCACCAACACACAGCAGCGCAAGGGAAGGGCAGCGAGCCTGGCTGCAGCTGCCAGGCACCTGCACTCCTCCGGGACACTTGCGAGGCCTCCTTCCACCCGAGAGATACGGCAGTGAAACAGCTTCTGAGCATCTGCTGGCTGAAACCCTCAGAGATGCTTCACCCCGGGGCCAACTGCTGCAGGAGGGCTCTGCAGAGGAGCCTGATCCCAGGTCTGCTTCTGTCCATCCAGAGAGGAGCTGGCAGGCTACAGGAAGCTCTGCGAGGTTGGAACAGCCATGTCTGTCAAGCATGGGGGACCATGGCCCTGGCAGCAATGAGAGCATCTTCAGGAATATCAAGTGACCCCTTGCAAACGGGCCTTTCCTCCCCTTTAACATGCCAAGGGACCTGCCATGGGACTCTGGAGCACTCAGCTTACTAAAGGCCCAACTCTCATCAGACTTGCACAGCATTAAATGTCATCGCCTGCATCTTTCTGCCTGCTGAAAAATGCCTCCTTAGCCCTGCCTCCTGTTGTTTTGAAGGCTCTTAAATTCCCATTGCCACCTTCCCAGGAAGCAGAGGACAGGTTTGGATTTCTTAAAGCAAAGAGTCTATAGGCGTGTTTTAGTGGTGTAGATCTGCTTGTGGTTGTGCTGCAGAGAGAGCAGAGTTGAAGGAAAGCTGATGATGAAATTCATCTTGTCACTCCTCTGACTGCCAGAAGAAACTTGAACACTGTGCAGAGATGCTTGGATGTTGCTGAACATCTCTCCAAATAGGTTTGGCTCCTTCGGTCTCTCCAGCAGGTTCCAGCTGTAAGGGATTTTCATTTGCTGAAGCATCTCTGAGTTATTTCTGTGCCATGAAGACCAGGATGGGCGGCTGTTGGACTGAACATCAYGCTGCAGTCCCTGAGATAGTTGATACTCTTAGAGCACTGCAGTGGGGTGTATATTCAGGTCCATATGGGACAAACCACTAAGGTAGCCCCATGGTCTGACAACAGGACCAGTGAACATTTGGAGGAGTAGTTGTCTCCACTTCTACAGTGACAGAAATCCAGCAGCTGCCAAGATGAATATCCCACATAAAAAATTCCCAGGTACAGCCTTGGAAAGGAGCTCAAATGCTGATGGCCAAGAAAGGCATACAGAAACACCTCATGCCTGTGTTGGTAAAGCTGGGCATCTCAGCATGTGTTACCAAGGTGCGGAGGTGCTTGAGGGAACCATAGTTTGATGCACAAATGAGCAAAATGAAGACCATTGAGGAAATTCAAGCCACTGAGGACCATTGAGGAAATTCAAGCGGCGGGCAATTGAGGAAATTCAAGCCTCCATCTGGCTCTAATTTTTCACAAGACTGTGAAAGACATGTTTTTAAGTAGGACTCTCCCCTTCTGCTGGTGCCACAGCCACATGGTGCTCTCCTGCCAACAGCGTGAACGCCAGCAAGCCCTTGCATTGCACCAAAAGAGCTGCAGGGGGAAACAGAGGCAGCGAGGGTGTCCCAGCAGGGTAGAAGAAGTGTGCGATGGGGCGAGCAATGTGAAGCTATATCAGTGGTGTATGGCTGCACCAGCTGATGAGGGGGCACTGGGGTTGGGCTGTCCCCAGGGAAGGCGGCAGGCTTGTTTTCTTCTAGTAACACGTCCTGTATAAACATCTTCAGKTTCACTGTGATTAGCGAGGGGATAAGTGCGGAGCACAGTCTGAAACATGGCTTATTCCCATCCTTCGACCCTTGCAAAACAGGGACCAATTATTAGACCATGAAAATTATTATTACTGAAATGAGCCCAGTGTAATGCCTCGCCCTTCCTGGAGCCCTCTGAGATGCCAGACATCGTGTGCGGATAATTGCAATTTGCCCCCCGAGGAGCAGAGCAGGGCAGGCTGCTGGACGTGTCCTGGGAAGACCATGCTCACGTACAGGTGGGATTCACCCCCGGGCTCTCCCTCTCCTGTTTTCATGAGCATTAAGGTCACTTGCACCCCAGGGCAGAGGGAGGAGGGCTTCTGGCCGGTGCCGTGTGGTTGTGCTCGCGTCCCACCGGTGGCTGCCAGAGCTGCCGCTTCTCAGACGTTCCCTCCGTGCTTTTTTTCTAGCTAATAGGCTGCATAATCGGACGCCAAGGGACCAAAATCAATGAAATTCGGCAGATGTCAGGAGCGCAGATCAAAATCGCCAACGCCACGGAAGGGTCATCGGAGCGCCAAATTACCATCACAGGAACCCCTGCAAACATCAGCCTCGCGCAGTACCTCATCAACGCCAGGTGAGATCCCCCCGCCGAACTCCACCGCCTCCCACCACGGCCGAACCCATCCTGCTGGCGCGGTGGGAGCTGCACTTGCTCCTGGCACCGCGGGCCAGGAGCGGCTTCCTGAGGCCAGCTGGGAYGGATGGTGGCTTGCTGAGACCTCTGAGCGGGGACCAGACATCACCAGCTGGACCTCTCACCCTGCTGGTGCTTTGCCTGGGGACCGGGAGCTGCTTCKCTGCCGGTGGAGTGGCCGTGGGTTGCGCCGGTCACCTGTCCACCCGCCACCCTCGCTCGAGGATTTTGCTTATGGGTGGGCAAAATCGCTGCCGTCTTCCCCTGCGGATGAGGCAGGGGACAGGGACGGAGACGGAGCTGAGCCAGTCGTGGGGAGGCAYCACATGGGACCTGTTCGCTGGGATCCCAGCATCACTTACTGCCGCCTCAGAGCCTCTTCCGCGTGCTTCCAGGCCTCCCAACGGCTTTCCTCCATCCAATGAAAATAATCAGTCCAATAAATGCAAGACATGGGAACGGCCTGATTGCTTCCTTTTCGTGATAAAAAGCTTGGCGCAGCAGGACTTTGCAGGGGCCGAGCGCTCCCAACACCGCCTCCGGCCGAGGGGCAATGCTGCCTGTGCCGTGGGGGACCGGGGGTCTGGCAAGGGACTGCGAGGGGAGTGTACAGGGGAGGCGCAGCTGGAGAGGGGTTTGGGACCAGCTCTGTGCTGGAGATGAGCCGTGTCTGGGGTGCTCACGCAGACCTGTTTGCCTGCATCTACAGACTCGTGGAGGGGGAGCTTAAGGGGAGACAGGGCCTTTCACTGGCTTCGCGCTCGCCTGGCACAGTTGTGCAAGCTGAGGCCATCCGCCCRTCCATGCCCTCCGCCGTGGGCAGAGTTGGTGCCGTGCCAACCTGCCGCCAGCCCAGGACGTATGCGGTTGCGGGAGGCTGCCGGCAGGGTCCTGAGGACGGGGGGCTGTTGGCGGCGACTCTGAGATTCGTTGGGCTGTTTGTTGGGAGCACCAGTGAGGTCTGTGTGTGCTTTCTCCTCCTTGCACCCAACCCACCTCAGCCCCGACCTGCAACAGACCTCCACCATCCCGTCCTGCCCCACTGTCCCGCTGCCCGCACCCATGGCACCTCTCCAGCCGCTCAGGAGAGGGACAGGGCCGGCCCGCGCCCACGGGCATGGCCAAGCAGCTTTCCCCACAGCTCCTTGCAAATCCTCCCCACCTCTTGAGACAAGAGAAAGAAAAGAAAAAACGAGCAGCTCTTCATCACTAGGAAGGGCTGGCTGAGCTGCAGTCTGTACTGTGGCAGAGGCAGAGATGACCTGGTAGGGGGCAGGATGGGGCATAGCTCAGCCTCTCCCTTAGTTTCAAAAACCAGAGCAAAACGAAGAAGCCAGGGGAGCTAAGACAGCTGCCTGTCCCAGGGAGGGATGCCGGTAGAAGTAAAGCCATGTGCTGGGATGTCTCCTGCCAGCACCCCTGGTGGGTGGCACCCCTGCCACGACGCAGTGCCATGGACAGGCATTACCTGGCAGCAACGATGAGAGGGGAAGGCAGCTGGCCGTTGAGCTGGCTCTATGCTTCAGCCCCCCATACCCTTCATGGGGATCCCCAAGCCCCATGCACTCAAGCCACCCAGTGATGCTCAGCCCCCCCGTGCCCTTCACGGGGATCCCCAAGCCCCAGTGATGCTCTGCCCCCCATCTGAGCTGGGTGTAGGCAAGAGGAGGAGCGCTACCCGGCAGGGTCTTCATTTTCTTTTCTGCTCCGGATATTAAGCGCTTGTTTTTGTCTCCTCCCCCCTCCCCTCTCTCTGCCCCTGTCTATTCTAGGCTGACGTCTGAGGTCACTGGAATGGGCGCACTCTAATTTCCACCCACCATCCTCCACTCCGCACCACCCGACCCTCTCCAGCAACCGGCACTCCACCCAGCCTGTACTGCCTGTACTTTTACCGTCTTCCCTTTGCCTCCACAGATACTCTTTTCTTTACTAACGAATATATATATATATATAAATACACATGCATATGCACACACTGGAACGTTTCTTTACGAGCTCCTTACTGTGCTCCTGAGGCTGCTCCCGAACTCTTTGGTTATGGTCCTTGTTTTCAGCGTACGGTGTTATTACTTCATCTGCTTTTTGGGGGGCGGGGAGGGGGGGTTGTTTTTTTTCTGCTGGCGAGACTTCAGAAGATGACGGGGTCTCTAGTATCAGTCTAGCGTAGCTACTTACACGTTTGAGTTGACGTTGGCGGTACTTGCTGTAGCCTATGGACGTGTGACGCCACCCAGAGCTGTGCGTGCTTCAGAGTACTTACTTTTCTCACCCTTCTTCCTTTGATGCTCCCTCTTCGTTCGCTTTGCTTGTCCTGGCTCACCTTTGCAACCTCGCATCCCTGCCCTCAGGGTAAGGCGTAGTTTTCCCCCTGTGTTATTTGGGAAGCAAAACGCGCAGAAGCCAAGCCAACGCGCACGCATGGGTTCACCCGCAGACTTCTCTCTTTGCAACATGGCAGGGTCCAGACAAGCCATTTTTCATACTAAACGAAGGGAATCATACACACACACATACACACAAATGGTCCTCTTTTTTAACTAACGAGCAACTGGAAGTGGGAAGAATTCAGCTGTATGGGATTCACACCCCCAGGGGCCTTTGAAAGCACTCTTTTGACAATCCCCACAAGCAAAACCTTTGGACGATAGCTCAGGAAGCTCTGTGAGCCGGCTGTGTTTGTCGTTGTTTGTGTTCAATAAATGTCTGTGCAGCTCTGCTACCAATGGGCTCCGACTGTTCTTCTCCTGGGTCGCCCCACCATCTCCAGCCCCATCCTTCCCTCTTCATCCTTCTGCACCTTTTTAGCTGCTTGGAGGGAAGGTGGGGGTAGATTACAAAACCTTCGTCGTCATTGTYGTCATCGTCGTCATCCTCATCATCTGTTATTTTATTTAGAGAAGGTCTCCATGAGCAATGCGCTTCCTGAGTGATTCTAGGCTTTCTTTTTTTTGAAGGGGAGGGTGCTTGGCTTGCACAATGCTCTGGTTTTCACTAAGATTAATTTACAAGTTACAGTACGACAACAAACATCTCTCACTGCCCCCTTGTCTGGACAGATCTGCCATGTCTGTGCCCCACGCCCTTCCCAAGGACCCTCTATGCCCAGCCCTGCCTTCTGCTTCCAGGCTTTACATCTCTCCTACCTCTCAATCGGGGAAACAAATATATTTTCCATCAGTTAATGGTACATGTTTTCCCCATATTGCAAATGAGGGGATCATGATACACCATGTCCCCATGCAGCTAAAGCAGCCACACAATACATTTTTGCACCGTACCACATGGGAAATATATTGTTTTTCCTGGTGAGCCGCAAGACTTCATGGCCTGTCCCTCTCCTCTTCCCATAGTGCCGGCAGGCACCGCTGGCAGCTCCTGTCCCTTCTCCTGCTGGGATGCTGGGCCACTTCTCCTCCTRAGTGCTGACTGCCTGGTGCTCATGCAGGGCGCTCGGAGCTCCCCTGCGCTGCGGTGGGGACCCCAAGTGATGCCATCACATCAGTGGAGCCAGGGATGGGCAGGGGGTTATGGGTTCCAGCCCCAGTGCCGGGGCTAGTGCAGCTGCTCGTGTGTATCAGGCAGCATCGTCACCTCTCCTTAGAGGTCCATTCCTCCAGCCCAGGAGCCCACTGCTGGCAAAGCTCCAGAAAGGTGGAGGTGGCTGCCAGCCCCTGTGGCTGAGCGTCAGCGAGTCACTCAGCCTAGGTGTCGTAAAACCCATGCGTACTCAGCTCTCCGGAGCATTTCAAGCCTTTGCATTTAAAGGTGCTTCCAGCTCCTTCATAAAATACTTTCCTGCCCATTCCCAACCCCTTGCTCTGCTCTCCCTGTCAGTTTGGATTCAGCCGTGCCTTTCATGTGGTCTAACATCTGAATATGCTCAAGAGCATCCTCTTATTCCCCGTCCGGGGGAGCGCAGGTGCCTTGGGCAGTGCTATTGGGGCTCAGGTGGAGCTGGTAACCTACCAAGGTGGTAAGTCACCTGTGGGCAACCGGCACTCCTCATCCTCTCCTGTTCCTCACTCTGGTCTAGCCCAAGTATTTTTCCTGTTGAAAGAACAAAATATCAGTGTGTGAGACCCAGCATGAAAATAAACAACCGTCAGCATGCCAGAGCCTCCACAGCAGCCTGGGTGGTGAGCCGGAGCATGTGCCAGCCAGCAAAAGCTCCATATCCCACTGCCACCACCCCCAAGCAAAGCGATGGCAGCCAGTGGCCTGGGGTGATGCCCCCCTCCAAGAGGGATGGTGCCCGGAGGGAGCCAGCCCATCCCRCCGTGGCTCGGCTCTCCCATGGGGCTGTAGGACAAGCCAGAGCATGAGCAGATCTTGCAGGTGATGGAGGCACATGGAAAGCAACCAAGGTGCGTGGCAGGAGCAGCCTGCCTCTTCTTGCGCTGCTTTCTTGGCACACGGGAGCAYTTTAAAGCGCTGGCACACAGGGCACAGTCAGAAAGCAGCAGCAGCAGCAGCATGTCAAGCAAGACTGAGAAATCCATCACAAGCCAATGCGTTTGTGGGGGTCATACATCTGTCGGGCACTTACACCCTGAGGAAGACAGGGGACCTTAATAGCGTGCTAATTGCAATGAATGTGGAAATGGCTTTGCATGGGGACCTGCGGTTTCTGCAGATCGTGGCTGCCCTGAATTTCTTTGCTGTGTGTGTGCTGTGCTCCCTGCGCTATTCCCCACCTCCACTGAGACAGCGCTGCCCAAAATAGCAAATGCCAGATTGGGTCTGCCAAATGCAACCCAGCTCTGAGGCTGCTAGAGAGGAGGAGCAGACTGCAGCAATACCTCTACACCCATCCCCATGCCAGTGGACCCGCGGATAACATCCCCCTCYGGGTACAATCCCCATCCCAGCCCGCTGCGTTACATCCGTCACCCAGCGAGGCTGTGCCTGCCGGTAAAGCCACCGCAAGAATCGATGGTGAAGGGGGGGAGGTCAGCTACAAGCATCGCTCTGGCGTCAGGCAGATATCCGAGCTGTTGTGTCAAGCTCCCACACTGGGCTCGTGGGAGCACTCTGGGGAGCGGTGCATGGGGTCGCGGGGTGGCAAGGGATGGTCCCAGTGGTAGTGGCCACCTTACAGGAGCGCCGCGTCCTTGCAGCCTTGGCTCGGCGTGGAGCAGCAGAAGAGTCTCACAAATCTTCCAGCACCTAGATAAAAAGCAACGCTGCTTGGGACGTGGTTTTTAAGGACTGTTGCTGAAATGTGCCATCCTGGAGGTCAGAGCATGGGGCTGGGTTTTGCCTTCTCCTCGTAGCATTTCAGCTCACTTTATCCGAATGACGTCTGCTTGCTTGATTGTTAAATCTCGAGGTATTTCCAAGGGACTTGAGCAGGCAAAGGAGCCTCAGTATACCAAACCAATCACAATTCTGCTTTTTTGCTCTGATACAGGATGCTTATCTGTTTTAGCTATCTGGAGACCATTTATAACAGAAAAAGCCACTTGAGCCACTTGAGAGTTGCAGGAGGGAAATGCCAGCCCTCCTGCAAACAAAGCCGGGGGTTTCTCAAACTGGGCACATGGAAAATGATAAATCTATGCTGGGCCCCTACAAAGCAAATGCTTATTCGCCTCCCATTGCTCAGGAATCCACTCCTTTTTGGAGGGAGAGATACAGCCCGGCCTGCTGCCTCTCCCCCCTGTGCATTTAGGTTTTAGAGGCAGCGAGAAGGAGCTGAGCCCTTCGCTGTAGGGCTGGAGAGAGGGGAGCCTGTGGAAAGCATCGTGTGGGAACCTGCAGGAGAGGGCGCAGTGAAGGATGCAGTTGTAGTGGCGTGGCCGAGGCACCCCTCCTTCTGACATTACCTTTGACTTTGCAATTTCTCTTTGGGGTCACATTTCACAGGTTATTTTGCAAATTAAAAAAAAAAAAAGAAACAAAACTCCAGTGTTATCTGGGAATCTAGCAGCTTATCCATCATCATCTGGGCTTGAGCGAGGCCTGGAGAAAGAGGTGCTTGAACAATTGCAGCATGTCCTGGGAACATGTTGATGATAACAACAATAAGAACAAAATTATAAGGAATGTATCAAACTCGGCTTCGATTGCTTTGGTATGGCTCAAAAGGAGATTTGCTGTTTTCTTTGGAAGGAGCCTCAATGATTTGCTTTTACTTGTGATGTGTCTTAGGTTTGCATTTTATATGAACTTAAAAGGCTCCAGTGATGCATCCACAGCCATGCCACTGGGAAAATATATGCACATCTCTAATACTGGAGTGAATATTCAATACAAGGTGAACATCCCAGTTAATCAACAGAATAGCTTTAGTACCTTGCTTTTCTCTCTCGAAGCAATGCATTTTATCCAGACAGAATGATTCAATATTTCTGGAAGTAACCAAGTTGGTATTACTCAGTCAAACTCTTTGGGAATGTGTTATTTTTGTGGGAAATTTTTACTTTTGCAGGAAAGTATTGGTACAATATCTCCTCCTGCCCCCGGAGCACGGTGGCTCTCCATCAGAGAGGGGCCAGCTGAAGACCGTGCTCAGCCCCTTGGGCTTCAGCTGAAGGTCTCCACTTCCCCTCACATCCTTCCCAGGTCATGATCCCAAAATTAAGTGTTTGGAGTATTGTTATGTGCATTTTTTTCCTAGACTGTATTTGCAAATCTAGTACATAATGGAATTGAAAAAATAGATTGTTACCCCAAGGGAAAGTGACTTTCACCAGTGACACTCTTAAATTTAATACTCTCTTTTAGTTGTAATTCAGGTTTTTTTATGTATTCATGCTAGTCACTTTTAATTATGCTAATTCGAGTTCATGGTCCATTAGCAAGGGTAATTTCCACCCTCCAGTGCCAGCAGAGGTGGGGTTTCTGCAGTATCACTCTGTGCTATGGGAGGGATGAATCCTTAATCTCATTTTTGCCTTGACCACAGAGGTGGAAGGATGGTGCGGGCTCAGYGCAAACCCTTTCTGACACCTTTCTCATGCTGTTTGCAGAAGCTGAGAGCCCCGCAGCCCATCTCTTCAAACCCTGCGTGCCTGCGGCCCCCAGCCCCAGGGAGGTACCCCTGCTCCCCGGCCCTGGGGGGTCCCCCCCCAGGCTGGTCACTAGATGTCCCCCTTGACCAGCTTTTTGCAGGCACCCTGTTCCAGACAGGGCGTGGGCAGCGTTTGGGCGTGGGGTGCTCCCAGCCTCTGCTCCATCCGCTTGCAGAAGCCATGCCACACTGCTGGACTTGAGAAGGGAGTGGGTATTTGTGTCCCCCCCGACCACTGTCCATCAGTGACACCCACCTAGCAGGCAGCTWGGTGCTGGGACCTTCATGGAGACACCCTACCTTCGCCATGGGTGTCTCTACACTCTCCAGTTATAACGGTGGCACCAAGGAACGAGGTTGGTGGCACAAGCCCCCACCTTACGCTGGCCCAAGCCCATTCGGTCTCCCCGGCGCGGCGTTTCGCAACAGAAGGACAAGGTTTTGCCGGGGAGGTCCCGAGGGTCTCCAGCCCTCGCTGTCCCAGGGAGGTTGGCGTGTGCAGGCGGGGAGCGCCGTGCCTCGGTTCGCAGCAGGAGCGTCTGCAGCTGGCGCGAGCGCRGAGCTCGGGGTGGAATGACTTGCGGAAAGGTCACGGTCTTGGTGCAATTCCCCTGCTCCCATGTCGGACATCACGAGGAGCTGGGGCTCTGCTGAGAGGGTTATTTTTGCTTTCCCTTAAAAAAAAAATGCAGCTGCGGATCTTAATCCGTTGTGCTATGCATCGAGCCCCAGGCCTCCATCCAAAGGGTAACGTGGCAGTGACTTTTAGGAAGTACTGAATGTACCAGATGTGCAATTCCTTCAACTCCAGATGTGCAACCCCCTCCTCCTKCTCTGCCTCAGCACAGTTGTCCTGCAAAGAGGAACAAGAGACACCAGATTGCTCAGAAAGCRTCCCGCAGACTAAATCTAGCCAAATGCGAAACCAAACTGGCTCTGGATTCCCACACCCGTGTTTAGGCAGTTTAACCGCAGGGATGTCTCTTCCCAGAAACGATGCTCACGCCAGCTCCGCACATGGGGAACAAAACCAGCTCGGAGATGAGCGAGATAAAAATGGAGCGGCGGGAGGAGGCTTCGTAGCGGAGCCCCATGCTGAACCACCGCCTGTTGCTGATTTAAAACACGCGTGCTGTTTCTAGAAGGAACTGCTTTGATCCTGAAAGGGAAAGCCGGGATGTGCATGAGGACTCGAGTATTTGAAGCACTCCCGGAGCTCTGTATTCTGGTTCCCTGCAGGCAGTGTCTCAGCAGCATTATTTATTCCTGGAGGAAAGCCTGTGTCTAAGAGTATTTGCGTCTGCACCAAAAAGGGGACGAGTGACGCTTGGCTCTGGAGTCTCTCTGGGKTTTGATGCTTCAGATGAGACTCCGGGGTGCAGGATGCTCTGGGAAGCGCGGGCACGGTGGCACGGCGGCAGCGGGCCACCAGCCAGCTGGCAGCATGGCCAAGCATGAACAGCTTGGGGAGAGCGGACTGGAGGGATGGAGCAGCATTACTCCTGAATTCAGGGTTGCGTGCAGGGCTTAGGGTCAAACCGCAACGGAAATCCAACACGATTTCCCAGTGTAAAGGAGAGCAAGACTGCTTCCTGATGTGCTCACACAAAAGCTCTCATTTAGTGGTGTGGGATTTTTTTTTTGGTGGGGTCCTTCAGGGAAGAGCTCCCACCCAGACATTGCAATGATGTAACGTGAGGCTACTGCTGCAGCCGGTGCTGTGGTTTTCCCGAGGGACGTTGCTGTGTGCTACTCAGCACGCAGCCGTGCTCCCAAATCTCTTACGGGAGYGCTGCAGAGGAACAGTGCGCTGCTTCTCGCTGCCTATAAAAAGCCAGATAAAGATGCAAACCTGACACCCCAGAGAAACCTCCATCTCTGTGTTTAAAACAAATTTTCAGTTGCATTCGAATATTTCTTTTCTCACCTCAAGTGGATTTCCCTCCAAATATTTCAGGCTGAAATGCAATGATTTCAAGACGCAGAGGATGGTGCAGCGTATCTTTAAATGCAGCAATGCCCAGAGGGGTTTTTCGGACTGAAAAGAGCATTCGCTCATGTGCACGTGTTCATGTACCTGGGATGCAAGATTCAGCCTGTGATGCACGTCCCCACTGTGCTGGGGCTGCCTGGGGCTGCRTGAGCGCAGCTCCTCGTCAGCCAGAACACGGGCAGGGTGTGCTTTTTTTCCCTTAGCACAACACCAAGCACAAAACCTACTCACAGGCTTTCTGTTCACAGGCAGAGGTGGGGCAGGGGTGTGCACTCTMCCCCACTTCTCCTCTCCTGGCTGCTGGCTCCTGCCCATCACCCCCAGCCCCCRATGCACTCGCCCTTGCCCATCACCCCCAAACCTCGCTGCCTGGGCTGATGGGGGCCAGCAGCACCAGCTCTCCTCAGTCACCATCCTCACAGCCACATTTGCGGGACAGAGAAAGGCAGGCAGAGGGGCAGGCAGGGGTGATGCTCAGCCTGGGGACAGCCCACAGCATGCAGTGTGGGGTTGAGGCATTTTCCCTACATAAAGCCTGTGACCTCAATATGTTCAGATAGCTCCTCTGGAGCTCCCAAAAAGCTGCTCTCAGCACCCAGTGAGAGCCCACAAGGCAAACCCACAGCATGCCGAGCAACCACCTCAGCTCACCCGGCAGCCCAGGGTGCTCACATAGGACATGTTCAGGTGCGAGCTCCAGTAGCAAAGGGAGGTTTGTGTTGGTGTAGCAGAGCTCAGCCTGGGCACGGCTCACCCAGGCTTGGCCATCGGGGTGCGGGTGATTTCAGCATCACGCTGGGGGCGTTGTGCAGGGCCACGTGCCCACATAGCCCAAGGCATGGCTGGGGCTGGGAGGGGGAGGCACCAGCATTGGAGCATTGGCTGAGCCCTGACCATCTCCCTTGATTGCCCCCCTAGCTCTCCAGACCCTGATCCCCATGGGAGGAACACCTTCACCGCCTGACCAGAGCACCGCAGCAGACATGGTGCCAATGGCTGATGCTTGAGCCCCCCCTGAAGATGCTGCCAGCTTCCCGTGAGCTTCTCCCTCTTCTCCGTGGCACCCTTCAGGCCGGCTGCCCGAAGCCCCCTGCCCATGGCTGCACAGACCCTGCTCCCTTGGCTGTGGTATGGGGCAGCGGCAAGACCCGGGGGGCTTGAGCAGCAGCTCACAGGAGGACAGCAGCTTGCAGCCAGCGTGCAGCAGTACCTGCTTCTGCAAGCAAGCATTTCCCCATTGCCCCTCTCTGCGCTTCTTTATCACCCTTCACTCCCCTGCTGCTTTGCAATGTATTTCGTGGCTTATTTGTGTAATTGCAATAAAGCTTTTGTTGCTTGAGGTACGCTCCACGGTTAGCGGGAGGAGGTTGGGGTGAGAGCAAAAAGGGGGTCCCCAGCGGGTGCACACGCTGCTCAGTCAGCACAGCCATGGCTTGGGCAGCGGGGCATCCACAGGGAGGGTGGTGGGATGCTGTGGGGTAGCCCAGCAGCACAGAAGCCTCTGTACCCCTGGAAGGGTTAATGGGGAAACTCAGCCCACGAAGCAAACCATGACCAGCTGGAAAAAGGGCCTCAGAGCCCTGGCTCCGCTCGGCATCAGGAAACGATCCTGCGCAGGAGCAGGGCTGCCAGGAGGGGAGGGGGAACGGGACGGGGGGAGCACTGAGAAGAAAATCCAGAGCTTTCCCCGAAGGCGGCAACGGCCAGGATTCATTATCCGTCAGGAGACGTGTTTATAGCAAGTGTGAGTCACTGCTGGGCCCCTGGATGGGAGCAGCCCACGGCGGGGACCGGCAGCAATTCGGATGGGGTACAGGCTGCCCATCCAGCCCCACACAATGCCAGCTCTTAAGCTAGATCCACCGGGCCACCACGCACCATCCCCGGACCTTGGAGCAGACCCAATGCTATTTTGGGCTGCATCGGGGCATGTGTTTTCCCCGGGATGCTTCATTTCTCACTTGAGAAGCGATGCCAGAGYGCTGCCCCTCCCTGCCACGCGACCAGCCCCAGCAGTGCCCCTTCATGCCCACCCGTGCCCACACCTTTGGGTAAAGCCAGCCCTGAACAGAGGGTATCACCCCGTGATGATCAGAAACAGAGCTGCCAGCTCATCCCCACACTCTGCTTAGCAGCTCAGGGGTCTCCATCCCCACCCGGTCCAGCCCCGGGGCTGAAACGCAGCCAGGCAGCCAGGAGAAGCCAACGCTGCCTGCCCGGACCTCTGCCCTGTGGGGAAATGAAGGCAAAAATGCCCATTTCGACCTTTTTCTCCATTTGGAGTTGTATTTTCCACAGTGCACATCACCCCTGCTCCCATTTGGCCCTGTGAAGGGGCTGCAGGCAGGCAGGCAGCCGCTCTGGGTTTTGGCAGCTGGCCGAGCCCAAGAGTTGCTGCCRGAGCCTGCTTTCACCCCTGCTAAACCTGCTTCCCAGGAAACACCAGCCTCAAATCTGTATGGGTGCTGGTGCTTACCCCAGCGGCCTCTGAGTGGGAAGCTGTCCTCCCCTTGTCTGTGCCATCCCTGCATCCCTTTCTCTGGGGGCCCAGCCCCACAGCCGATCACACTGGCTCTATAAGAGGTGTCAGCCTGTGGCACCATCTGGGGAGGTCTTGGTMAGCTTGTAGTCAGCATTATGGGCGCACGGGCAAAAAAGGTGCTCATTCCCACCCCATCCCAGCATCTGTACCCCAGAGCATCCCCGGGAGGAAAAGCCACCCTTGCCAGCTTGCAGAAAGCCAGGGAGCTTCCATGGTAAAAAGTCAGCTGGTGCCATCCTTAAAAGCATGCTGCTATCTTGCCTGAGATAGGAATTTGCCTAGGAAAAATAATTTTGCTCCTGCTCTCCTTCACAAATCTCTTTATTTTGGATGAGGCGACACAGCAAAGGCGACGCTTGCTGGGGAGTGAAGATGCACACTGATACCCGGTGCTGGCTCCCATGGTGTGTTGGTGCCCAGGGTGCCARCAGCCAGCCCGGCTCAGTGCCTGCCTCAGGCAAGCCACAAAGCCACCCACAATGTGCAGCTCCAGGCTGGACACCCACTTTTAACTGAAAAACAGGTTTTCTGGGTTTCTCCTGCCCCAGCAGCTACTCATATGCTTTGGCTTAGAGAARAAAACCCTGTCCCTACTCCTGTCCCATTCCTGAGAGCAACGGCACCGCGGACACCCTCCCAAAGCGGGGTGTCACCAACTGAGACCGATGCTCCGGGAAACATGGGCCCACCTGGCTCAGAGCTCCTTTCCCACCTCCCTGCAAGCCATGGGCCATCCATGAGCACCTTGTATGGCCRTGCACCCTCATGAGGTGCTGAGAGACACTGCCAGAGGCACAAGACGGCCCAGGGTGGGAACCGCCCCAATGAAGAAGCCAGTGGAGCTGTGAGTGCAAACACCTGGGGCTCAGCCCCAAATACTGCTTGCCCACCCACAGGGCTTGAATCCCTGCCCGGTCTGGAGAGGTGGGGTGTGGAGGGATGTTAACCACCCACATCCTTCACCTGCATGCACTGGCTTTTCCTCTGCAGGATGCATCAGCTGAAACACAAAGTATTTGTGCCCCTGTGAAGGCATTAAGGGATGCAGATGCCCCACACCCCTCCCCACTGCCTCCAGCCCTCTGCTGCAGGGCAGCTGGCTGCAGGGCTCGGTGGCTGTTTGGAGATTTGAAACAGCCYGTTTACCTTTGGCTGTTCCTCTGAAAAATAAAGCAGTTAATGAGAGATGCTTATCTTTATGACCTGCTGGGATTTCCCTTGCTGCAGTTTGTGTTGGGGGCCTCTGGTCTGCTGGGTCCTCTGTAATCGCTGCTTCTGCTCCAGGATGGAGCAGCTCAGCCTCTCCTTGTAAGCCCTGTGCTCCAGCCCCCTGGCCTGGTATTTTTTAAAGGGTGGCTGCTCCTGCCCCTTTGCAGGGGGGTTGTGCTGGAGACCTTCATGGTGGGGTGCCTGTCCACAGGATGGAGGGCTGTCCTCCCATCAAAGAGCACTGCTGCTCCTCCTCAATGGTGCCCCTGAGGGACAGCTGTCCTCCCTGCTTCTCCTCCAGCTCAGCATTGCAGCTGCTGTTTCAGCCATGCCTAAGCACAGAGCAAGGGAAATAAGCTTGAGGACAGCAAAATGGCTGGATGGTTTACATTTGCTCTTCATTGTCTGCAAAAGATCCGAAGAGGATGCTTGGCACTGCTCAGAGTGGGCTGGGAAAGCATCCTTGCCAGGAAGGGTAGCTGACTTGTTTTATACTTCTAGGAAAAGTCTGCAGGCTGGATCTGGCTCTGGTCTAAAGAGAGCTCAGCTGCAAGCCTTGCTGCATCCTAGGACTGTTCTCAAAGCACACAGCCACCCCAGAAACTGTGATGGCTGCTGGAGTGACAAAAATAACAAGTATAAACAGCGCATACTGAAAAAACTGGGAGCAGAAACAGTCTAGGCATGAGCTAACAGGGACCTCGGGGAGTTTGCCAGACACGTTCAAGGTTCTGGGTAGGGGTGGATCATCCCCCTGGAAAAGCATGGAAAGGGATCAGGCTGGCTCTGCACTGCACTGTGCTGTGAAGCCAGCTGAGGTAAGTTATCTGGAGGGTATCCAACAAGCAAGATAGACCTCTGTGCTTCCTAGGGCTTTGGGGCTTGCTGCCAACACTGAGGGAAAATGAAAGCATGTTTAGGGGAGTGGAGGGCACTCGAGAGCAGGCAGAAATGAAATGAAAAGCAATTAGGGATGGTCTTTTGGCTTCACAGGAGAAGAGATGAGCTGTGCTATAACACCACTGCAGCTTGAAAGACAAGAGAAGCTGGTGGAAAACGGGCGAGGGACAAAGGCAGAAGCACAGCACTGCGTGGGCATCAGGGGTTTTGCTGTGCGGCTTCAGGAGAGGATGGGGAGCGCTGCCAGCCTCGTGCCACCCCTTCCACCAGGGGTTTGCTGGGACCAGTCCTGGGTGCTGTTATGCACCAAAAAGCTGCGGAGCGTCCGCACGGATGCGGAGAGAGGGGCTTAGAAGCGGTGCTGTAATCCATCGCAGGGAAAGACCAGGTTTTCTACTCGGGTAGCTCGTCTCTTTGCAATTTGGTGATGCAGGCTGCCCCGGCTTCTGCAAACCGCAGGGCAGGGGAGCCCTGTGCCACCCCCGGTGTGGGGCTGGGTGGGAGCCAGCGCTTTCAGAACCCCCAGCTGGAGCCAGGACTGTGTCTGGCGGCTGCTTGGCTGTTCCTCGAGCGCCCAGTGCCTCCCCTCCCCGGGAAGATGTGCCCTGCCCAGCCCAGCGAGCACGCTCTGCTCCCTGGGAATCGCCCAAGCGACGCATTTTATTGCCGAGAAATGGAAAATATTCTCCGCCCAACTGCTGGAGGGCTTAGTGCGTGTTTTTCCACCCAGTTTTCATGCTGTGCTGGCTGGACGTGCTCCACAAGATGCTGAGTGGGAGAGGCGGGTGCTCTGTCCCCTGTCCCGGCAGCAGTGTCCCCGGGGGTGTCCCCGGGGCTGGGGTTGGCGTGTCCCAGGGTGCTGCTGACACCACATGGGCTGGCTGGGGCAAGCACAGCTGCCTGCCAAGGAGCTAGCAAGCAATGATTCTTGGGCATCAACACCTCCCATCATTTCTTTTCTAGCTTTGTCAGAAAACCAGCCTCTCTCCCCCCCCCCCGCCCCGGGTTTTGTTTTCTCCAAGAACAGGAGAATAGTGCAGGTGTTGCCGATCTTTCTGTTTTGGGCCAGTTTTATCCCCAAACCACGATGGTCCCAACCCCAAAAAGCCTATGCTTTGGGCTGTTTCCATTTTCTGAGTGTAAGTGTATGTTTTCCCTGGAGAAAAGGAAAAAAAGAGCCCTGAAAGTGGGTTTTGCTTTGCTTGCCTTCAAGCCTCCACGGTGGGGCAGGGGAAGAGAGTGCGACTCTGTCCCCAGGAAAGCGTGGGGAGGCCCTTCCCGGTATCCCGAATGTCTGACGTCCTGGCATCCCGCAGCAACCCTGCGAGGAGAGGATCCCTGAGAGCACTGGGGGGGCCAGAAAAAGGAGCCTGAAAGCGTTATCACCTCTCCTCCAGCTCCCACGTCGCATCCGCAACCTCCCCTCTCGCTCGTCCCTCTCATCTTTCCTAAGAAGCTGAGCCAAGCTTTCCCACAGACCCAGACAGCTATTAAAGAAATATTATTACCAGATGGTTTGTTTTTTCCATAGGACCAGAGGCCAGCGTGAGGTAACGGGGAAAATATTAACCCACCCCACACCAGCCTGGGCGTGGGGTTGTGGGCTTGCTGGTGGAGCTGTGCCGTGTCCTGGCTGTGCTGGCACTCAAGGGGTCTGCGGTTTGGGGTGGCGGGGAGGGGGGGACTAGTACCCCATGCATGCCGGACCAGTGGGGTGGCTAGAAGCCCCCCCCTTGGACCAGTGGTGGCCCCTGGGATGGCTTGGGAAGGCTTTGACGGGGAAGGGAAGAGCATGTCCCCAAACGGTGCTGGAAGGAAGGGTCCCCCCAGGCCAGCTCGAACTGGTAGGAGCAAAGCCCAGCTGGCAAACCATGCAGCAGGGAAGTTCGCTCCAGGTCAGATGAGCCAGGGATTCAAGCGGAGGAGAGGCGCCACATCCTGGCTGTCCCGCCTCTTGCAGAGTCAATACGAGCGCTAGGCAAAGAAAAAGTGCCAAGGTGCCGCTTTGAGTAGGGATGTCAAAGGATTTGGAAGATGCTGCATGGCATGGGTTGGCTCTTCCTCTGGGACTTTTTGCAGGTGGGTGGATGAGTGTGAGACCCTCCTCTGGTGCCACTGAGCCTGCTCTATGCTGATGGTAGGATGCTCGCAAGGCCTGTGCAGGGAGAGGTGATGCTTTCCTGCTCGGAGGGGCTTCTCCGCTGCCTCCTCCTGCCAAGATCCGCTGTGGGAAGCTAAATTATCATCTGCAGAAACACCACAAGCCACACTCTTTCCAGCGGGGTTTGTGGTTGGCACAGTGCTCAGCTTGGACCACGGCTGCTCCCGTTGTGCAGGTCTGAGCATGGAGATGGGGGATGCGGCTGAGCCATGGGCAAGCTGGGTCATGCACCCTGGGGGGCCGGGTCCCTACAGCCAGCCTGGGGAGGTGCAGCCCCTGGTAACCAGAGCACACGGAAACCTCTCCTAGCAAATGCCTTCACCATCCCAAACACTTAGCAAGTCTTGGGTCCTCATGTCCCCAGGAGTGGGGGAAGGTGACGCAGCCAGCTGGCAGGATGCTGGTGTGCTTCATGTGGTTGCAACCAGGGAAATTTCAGTGCTCATTAATTGTGGCATCTCCTGGGACCATGTGAGAGGACAAAGTAGCCCCAGCTGCAGAAGATGGAGCTGGAAACCTGGCACTCATTCCTTCCCCACTTTCCAAAGCACCCTTTGGTTATGAGCATGCTGTCRGGTTCAACCCTGGCTTTTCCCAGGGGAATTCATTTCAGCTCATTTCCATATTTCCTGTGGAAGGAGCATTTTCCACTTCTTAAGTGGACTTGATTAAAGGGAAGGAAAAGTTGCATGAAAGAGTTAATAGCAGAAAAACGGAGCAAACTCATTCTTTTCTCAACCTCTGGGAGGAGAAAAAGCAAAAATTCTCTCTCAAGTGCACTTTTTTTTTTTTTTCCTGCACCCCAATTTGGTCTGGAATTGGACTAAAAGTTTATTGCTTGCTGTGCAATGCAGTGCTGTGGGCTGGGACTTGGGATGGGGAGGGCTCGTCCCCCAGGGCATGCAGGCACCGTGGAGGGGCTCCCCTTGCCTGTCTGCATGGCACTCTGGAGGGATGCCGGCCTCACACAGGTAGATGGAGGGGGTGCCCCATTCCTGCGGGACCCAGTGTGGCAGAGCCACGGGGCTCAGCTTCCCTGGCTTCATCTGAAGAAGGGAAAGGGGTCATCCTTCACAAGCACGTGTCCTTAGCTTTCGGGACACGATGGCATGCTGCTAGGCCCAATGATTGCAATACCCCTGGGGTCAGCCTGCAAACTGCTGCCCAGCTATCAGCTGGATTTCTGGAAAACTACCTCACACTTTTCCAAGGAAACAGCCGTTCAATGCCCCGGGGATGCTGCTGGCCCTGGTTTAGCACCGCGGAGATGGGAAAGGCAATGCTTTAAAATGCTTTTGAAGCCGGACATGGATCAAAGCCCGCGGTCCAGTCGGACAGCAGAGAGGATGTGCCTGGGATGTCGCACCTGATAACAGCTCCTGGGGCTGGCGGTTGGGTCCCGGGCAGGGAGCGGGGTCCCCGGCAGGGTGGGGGAGCACTGCCTTGCTGGCTCCTCATGCCAGGGTGCACGGGGTCTGACAGGCTGCAGCTGCGCGGAGCCGTATACGGTCAGCAGGCGCCTTGCACAAGCCATACCATTATCATTAAGTCTTTGCTGGCGCGGCCGACTGGCCGCCAGCTTGCAAGGCTCTGCGGAGCGGCCGGGCTGTTCCCAAGATGGATGTGCTTTTCTCTTCCTGTAAGGCGGGAGGGGGGAATCAGCTCTTCTGCTGCTCAGGGTAATTCCCTGGGAGGGAAGGGGAGAGAGGAAGAGATAAAGCAAATAGGAAATGTCTTTAGTGTGCAGGGCTGCAGGCTGCCTCTGCTGAGCTGATCCATGAAGACAGGTCTCTTCCCAGCAGCCCCCTTCCCGGCAGCCTCTGGCTGATTTTCAAAATCCCAGGTGAGCTCTTTCGTGGGAGCCCCGAGGAGGCATGATGGAGAGCCAAATCAGGTCTGACCCTCCATGAGCTGTCACGCAGCAGGGTTTGTCCCTGGACACGCTTGTTCTCTAGGAGAGCATCTTCAGTAGGTTTGAGATGCCTTGAAAATTTGCCTTTTGGTGACCTGATCTCCTGGTGCCACCAGCACAGCTCTGCAATGCTTACCCATCTCTATGCCTGGGTGGTTATTTACACCAGCCAGGTTCACAGTGGTACTAAAGCTTTTTGGCCGGGGGAAAAATACTTTCTTCAGCACAATAAACACCTGGATTTTTTGGGGCTGGGGTGTCTATTCCCCTGTCCTGTCCCCCCCCCAGCACACACACAGTTTTGTCACACGTTTTGGGAACCCCCTCCATGCTACCCAGCCTGCCTCCGAGGAGGAGCTCTGCTGGTCTGGCTGCCCCTCAGCCAAAGCTCATGGCAGCCCAAGGCTCTCCAAATGCCTGGAGGAGCTGCAGGGACGGGGTGCAGGGTGCCCAGCAGCAGTCCTGTCCCTCCTTGGACCACCAGTTTCTCTTTTTTCTTGTGTTTTAACATCAGCTTCCAGGGATGCACCTAAATTTTTGTTGGTGTGAAAAACAGCACCTGTTGTGCTGTTGGGATTATGAGGTTTCAGTTCAGCACAGTCTGCGGGTTTTTTCCACTGACATTGGATGTTGTTCATCCAAAGGGTCATTATTTGATGCACTTGTCTTGATAGCGTGGACAGGCTCCTCCATTGATGTAATTTGTAATCACTGGAGCTACAACTTTTTTTTAGTTGTCTCAGACAACATCCGACAGCCAAGCCTACGATGTTTTCTCCTGATCATTCACACAAAGATGCTGTCAGAGTAGTTGTGTGAGAAAGGCGGGGTGGTGGAGGTGGCAGCCAGCCCTGCATGGCCCCAGGAAGCAGCGTGGCAGGTCTTCTGCTGCCTTCGTCCAACCAACTTGTGTGCAAACCATTTGTACTGGCTGCGTTTGTGCTGTCGACTCTTTGCCCTTTAGAGCTGTCCTGGACAACCCATCAATTTGCTATTTAATGGCAGCTTTTGATCCCTTCCTGTACTTTTGGGAGCAGGTTACAGCTGCAGCTACAGCAGGATCAGCCCCCAGGCATTTCGCCTCTCTCCCCGATAGCATTAATGCTCCCACTGTGATGAGGTGTTTGGCAGTACCCGCTTCTGGGTCTGAGTTCAGCAGCATGGGACTCGTCTCCAGTGCTGGCCATGGAGAGCGGATGGTCTACAACACCTTGGGGGGCCTTGCTTTGGGGGTCCAGCTCCTCAGTGCTGCAGGTCCGCAGGCTCTCCTGCCATCCTACAGGATGGGAAGATGCTCATGTCCAGGCACCCCTAAGGACTTGTGCTCTTCCTTCTACCTCCTGGGCTTGACAGCTTTGACCCCATCCTTGCTCCCTGCCCTGAGCATGGCCAGGGGGGGTCGTTCCCAGTTTGTGGGGGTCCCTGTGGAGTTTTTCTCAGCTTGCCCCTCAGGTTCCTGACTGGGTTGAGTAGAAAGCCCTGAAAGTCAGGGAGGAAGGTGCTTCTCCAAAAATGTGATGCCTCCATGGTGCCCCCATTCCTGGGTGGCCATGGGACAGCTCCAGCTCTGCCCTGTGGTGGGGACTCCCATGGTTAGCAGGACAACACAGGCCAGCTCTGATGCAGGTGGGATACGATGGGAATGCCTGTCCCCCTGCCCCAGTTTTCTTGGCCCAGGAGCCAGGAGGGAGCAGTCTGGCAGATGCCCCAAGCCCCCCTGCCCCACAGACCAGCCTGACCCCCAAGGGGGCTGCTGATGCTGGGCGCTGACCATGCCAGGGCTCCCTGCATCAGGCTTGCGGAGATCCCAGGCATCGGTGGCCAGAGTGCCATCACAGGTACAGCGACATCCAGAAAAAGGGTAAGGAGAAATGCCTCATTCGTTTCTGACTCACAGCTGACAGCCCCTGATCCCTCCCTCCGTCCTTGGGCTGGAGGAGTCTCCTCCTCACCCTTACCCTCCTGCCTGCTCTTCCTCCCACGGAAACCAAGGGGAAAGCGGTAAAAAATATCTTCAGCGACTCCTGCCTCCGGACTGCGGCCTCTCTCTGCTGCCGGGTTCTCCTTCCCTGCTTTTTTTTCTTCGATCCAGCTCGATGGTAATCTGAACCAAGCAAAATGAGGCTGCGAGACTTTCTATTCACTTTGCTGCTCCCGGCCGGCTTCCTGGGGGGGGGCTCATGGGCTCAGCGCCCAGAAATCACCACCCGGGTCTCAAATGCAGAAGGTAAGCCCAGCCTGCTTCCCAGGGTGTTTTTCCTCCCTGGGATCAGCAAAGAAGTCCAGCTGCTGTTTCCCTCCTGGGCGGACGCCTCTGCTGCCGCACACAGCCACAGCTTTGTCGGGACGTTTGGGGGAAGAGTTGTGTTTGCCAAGGAGAGCGATGTAGGATTAGGGAAGATCTGCAAGAAATACCCACTTTTAATGTTTTTTTGGCTCTTTCTGCTTGGCTCTGTCTTGTCAGGTGTTACCAGTAGCACTGGGATGCAGGAGAGGGGCATAACAGCTGATACCAGTTTAGCTTTCTGAAATATTTTGGTTTTGACACTGGCTGTTAAGGGGCCATTTTTGCTCTCCTCTGCAATGATATTTGTGTCAGAAAATCATTAGTTTCTCATTGCATTAATTGCTATCATGTCTTGGTTTTATTCTTTTAAGCGGCTGGTGCAGCTGCACGTTATTTTATATAATAACTAGTATTGATCTTGCAAAGATATCCTTTGAATGTAAATGGAAAAAAATATATAGGAAGCTGTTAAATGCCACAAAGTGATGTTTTCTGAATATGTGCTCGATCCAGCTTACCACGATGCCAAAACAGAAACGAGCAACCTCAACCGTGCATGTGTGCCTGCACGTCTCGCGTGGGGTTAGGATGTGAAAGCCGCCCCCTTAGTGCGGATCCTGGGAGCCTGCTAGGAGGGGAGCTGGACTGCAGTCGTGCATGCTGGCGGCACGGGGAGCCCGGGCTGGGGAGGCGATGCAGCAGAGCCACTTGCCAACTCCTGCCTCTCCGCTTCTTCCCAGACTGCCCCGTGGACCTGTTCTTCGTCCTGGACACCTCAGAGAGCGTTGCCCTGAGGGTGAAGCCCTTTGGGGACCTGGTTGCCCAAGTGAAAGATTTCACCAACCGGTTCATTGATAAGCTGACAAACAGGTACATCTCCCGGGGTTTTGTCCAGGCTGCTTTAAGGGACTGAGCCTGGTGCCGGGTGGGATGCTGAGACCGCCCTGTGCGCCCATCCGAGGAGGGAGAGGAAGAAAGCAGGGATGCTGTGGAGAGTGGTGGGAGTGTCTCTTCCCTCCCCCGGTCCGTGGCCGCCCCATTTTTGCTCCGTCCATGCCGAGGGCGGCAATGTGCCTTTCGCAGGGCTGCCTGCACCCGCCCTCGGGAAAGCAAGGGCTTCCTGGAGCAGCAGACGTGGCACCCCAGCCCCACTGCCTCTGGCTGGCCGGGTGGTTATTCTGTAGGGCCAAAGCGATGCTGATCTCCATGCCACCAGCTGCTCAGGCCCTGGACAGCCCAGGTGCTTGGGTGGCAGCAGGACACCTCTGATGTTAAACCCAGCACTCACAGGCACCCTGCAGAGCAAACCCTCCCTTGCAACTGGAATCCCCCAGGATACCCTGCAGCATTGAACCCAGCTTTAGGGGCCTCTGTGGAGTGCCCTTTATCCACCCCACCGCCCACCCCTTTATCTTGCCTCCTCCTAACCCACCCTAGCCGCCACCGACCCAGGTCTGACCCTGGCTTTCCCAGGGTGAGGGCACCCAGGGGCACCAAAGCCCCTAGATCCCGGAGGGGGGTGATGCTGGGAAGAGCTGGAGGCAAAGGCCACGGCTCACCTGCTGGCAGGAAATCCAGGGATGCACAGGAGCACCACAAGTCCTGGAGGCACGTGGGTCCTGGTCCTTGGGGCAGCAGGAGATGTGTGGTGGTGCCCAGAGGGGCACCGTGGGGATGTCCCAGTGCTGCATGAGCTGGAGGGGCAAGGTTCCCATCTCAAGACAGGTGAGAGGGGGTTAGCAGCTCACCTATCCATTGCCCAGGCAGGAGAGCTACCTTCCAAGGCATTGAATGACCAGGAGCCTCGTGCTTGGGAAGAACCTGCCAGGCCTCCACCAGTGCAGCATGACTCTCTCCTAAGCAAAGCACTGGGCATTTTCCAGAGACCCTGCTGTGTGCAGACAGATGGGTGGACCTCCTGAGCCCATCCCAAACAGCTCTGTGCCCACCCCATGGCTCTTTAGCTGCTCTGGAGGCATCTCCCTGCAAGCCACCACCGTGCACGCCATGCTGCCAGGCACCCACAGCATGCACAGCGCAGTTGGCACGGATGACGGCAAGACAGCCAGCAGCGGTGGGGTGGAGGGGAGAGCAGTAGGCAATGCTCAGGTGGCTTTGGGAAAGGTCCTGCTGGGCAGAGAGAAGATGAGCTTGGGGAAGCAAGGGAGCTGTGCAACCCCATTCCTTTGGGATTGGCCCCAGCATCCTGAAAAACACCCTTTTTGGGGCACTGGCCAAGGCACAGGGAGTCATGATGCCCCTCTTCCAGGGAGTCACAGGTGCAGGCTGTGTCAGCGCCCAGGACAGGGCTTCAACACGTACTTACCCGTCTCTGAGTCAGAGCATCCTTCAGAGAGAGGCATCCCTCTTTGATTTTAATACATCCTGCAGTGGAAAACTCTCTGCAGTCCTGGGTGGGGTGTTTCAGCAGTTACCTGTCTTGCACACATGCACTTGGCTGTCTGGCTCTGCATCTCGTGCTCAACTCCAGCCACTGCAGCCTGGTACCTCTTCAGGAAGCCTCTCTGCCAAACTGTCTGACCCCTGTGGATGCCCACCAGCTGCACCCCTTTGCCCTTCCACCTGCTGAACAAACTGCCCTGCTCGCATGGCTGGGCTTTGCAAGTGAAGCACATCCCAGCCTTGCAGGAGAGCAGGGAGCCCTCGCAAAACCCTGCAAGGTTTGGCAGAGGATTTGCATTTTGCATGGCGGGCTGGTGCAGGTGAAGTGGAGATGGTGGCAGGGCGTGGAGGAAGGTGCTGAAAGCACGTGTCCCGGTGTGTCCGTGTAGGTACTACCGCTGCGACCGCAACCTGGTGTGGAATGCTGGGGCGCTTCACTACAGCGACGAGGTCGTGCTCATCAAGAGCCTCACCTCAATGCCCAGCGGCCAGAATGAGCTGAAGAACCGCGTCTCGGCTGTGAACTACATTGGGAAGGGCACCTACACCGACTGTGCCATAAAGCGGGGCATCGAGGAGCTGCTCATCAGGTAAAGCAGTGGGGCTGGGGTGGGCGGAGAGGGTGACGCAGGTAGTATGACCGTGGTGGATGGAGGTTGGGAACTTCTGGGTTAGGATGTGCCTTGCATTGTGCAGAGCTGTCCCCAGGATGGGAGAGGAGGTCACCTAGGCACAAAGTAGGCACAGGGGTGGCAGGTTGCTAGTGCTCTGGCTTTGCTGGCATGAGGCATGCCCTGACCATAGGCTGGGACACTGCCTGGGGTGAGTGTCTATAGCTGCACAAGCCACTCCTCTCCAGCTAAATCTGTTAAATCCTTGCAATGTTAAATCCTGTGTTTAAACCCTTGCAGCGGCTCCCATCACAAGGAGAATAAATACCTGATCGTGGTGACTGATGGACACCCCTTGGAAGGGTACAAGGAGCCCTGCGGAGGCCTGGACGATGCTGCCAATGAAGCCAAACATTTGGGGATCAAAGTGTTCTCTGTCGCCATCTCCCCCAACCACCTGGTAGGGACCACGCAGCAGAGATGCTCGCTGCAGGGGTCCCGAGTGGGACCACGGGACCCACAGCACGGCGAAGGATCTCTGAGTGCTCCACAGAGACCTTCTCTGGAGGGAGGATGCAGGTCCCCAGGGTGGTCTCTGGGGACGGGTCTCTGCAGATGGGTGCCCGCAGGTCTCATTCTGCCCTCCCCACCCCCCAACCCTAGGACCAGCGGCTCAACATCATCGCCACRGACCATGCCTACCGCCGCAACTTCACCGCCACCAGCCTGAAGCCAACCCGGGAGCTTGACGTGGAGGAAACCATCAACACCATCATTGACATGATTGTGAGCGCCACCCGCCCCCTCCCCAACCCGTCCACTCCCCGGGCTCACCCCTCCCTCTCAAACCCCCTCTCTTTCCTTTCTTGTCTTGCAGAAAGTTAACACGGAGCAATCGGTGAGTGTCCCCAGGAGCCTTGCTCCCCCCAGTTCCTGTGCCTGAGCCCGTCCCCTGTGGGTCACCCACAGCCAAGCAGGGACTCGGTGGCCCAGCCTTGCTTTGCAGGCAGCCCCTGCCTTGCCCCTGCCAGCCTGGGGAGCTCTCCCTGAGCAGGGTGCAGCCTGGCCCTGGTGCTGCCCGCTGCCTCTAATGCTGTTTTCTCCTTCTCTCTGGGCAGTGCTGCTCCTTTGAGTGCCAGGTGAGTCGGGTTTTTGAGACTCCATGTCCCCTTCCCTCACATCCCCGTGGCCCCAGGCTGTGCCTCGGTGGCTGGTCTAACCCATACCTCTCTCCCGCAGCCTCCCCGAGGGCCCCCCGGACCTCCTGGCGACGTGGGCAATGAGGTGAGGGACCGGCTGCGGCCATGTTGAGGACCGGGGTGGTGTGACAGGCTCACTGGGGATGCTCAGAGACCGGTAGAGCATGGGTCCTCGGCACCCCACCACTGCCCCACGAAGAGGTGGATGAAGGCCCACACCATGCTCCCATGCGGCCGGCATCATCTGCTCCCCACATTCATGGAGCATTGCTGCTACCATTCTCCCTGCTCTCCTTTCAACAGGTCGTGGTTCTATTCCTGGGGATGATGAGCTAACTTTATTTCTGTCCTCTATTGCAGGGAGAAAGAGGCAAGCCAGGTCTTCCTGGCCAGAAAGGAGATGCTGGAGAGCCAGTAAGTAAAGGACTGGCCTCGGTGACTCTGCACAGGGGCTATTTTTTGGCCACTTCTGGCCAGACCTCTGGGGCGCATCCTTACCAGCCCTTGCCCCTGCATCCCCCTGTTTCCATGGGGTCACGGCCAGATGACTGGGTCTGGGGACGGGTCTCTGCAGATGCCTCCGCAGCCACCCTGCCGAGCAGTGGCTCCTGCTGGGCAGCGGGGTGTCCACCTCCTCTGCTGCTACAAGGCTTCCTTGTTCCTCACCCAAAATAGCCATTCCTCCTGGAGAACACATCTCTGACTCATGTATGCCAGCCCAGGGGTGGACTCTGGGATCCCTCCCGCGTCCTCTGACACGACAAGCACAGCAGTGTTACAGGGAAACCTTTGGTAAATAATAAGCTAATAGCATGAGGAAACTATTTCCCTCCTCCTCCCTTTTTTTCATTAGCTGCATTTATTTTGGGGAGGTGCATTTCTCCCATACACGTGAGTGTGCAGTTACTCATCTTGTGCGTTCCCAATTTGGAAACCCCATGCCATGCATTTTTCCTTCCCAAGGGTTTTCTGCCCTTCCCTTTCTCCCCAGATGATGTGTCCCCAGGCGCCCAGTTTTCCTCACCCCCAGGAAGGGCTGGAGATGGTAGAGGTGAAGGGAGGTCCCCTCTGCCCTCCACAATGATCCCGTGCTCCCAGACCGGGCAAACAAGGAGCAGAGTTATGGGAGAGCCTTCTGCGGGAGGGTATGGCAGCTGGGGCCCGAGCCCCACATCGAGAGCCTGGGGGTAAACTGTCCCATGGCGATGGTGGTGACAGTATCTGCCTCCATAACACCATGTTTTCTGTCCTCTAGGGCAAGCCAGGGGACATGGGACCTGTTGGCTACCAAGGAATGAAGGTACGTGGGGCTGCAGGATCATGGGCATGGTTCCCACATGGGCCACAGGCTTTGTGCTGCAAGTGTTTTCATTCTCCCATTTTCCTCTCTCCTTTCATCTCTAGGGTGACAAAGGAAGTCGAGGAGAAAAGGTGAGGACAGCAAGGATACTGGGGGGAGATGTCTGTGTCCCCCTGCTTGGTTACCCCAGGCTGCTCCTGCAGCTGCATGGTGTTGGGGTCTGGTAAGTGCCCGTGCCTCCGTCCCTCCTGCCGGCACTGCCCGTACCAGGAGCGGGCATCTGACGGGATCAGCCAGTTTGCAGCTGACACAGCCTTGGGGATCAGTGGGCACAGCCAGGCAGAACAGGAGAGACCGGCGGTGTGCAGGGGCACAGTGAATGCCCGCACCCTTGGGCCGAGCTGGCATGGGGACTGCAGCGCCATGGGTGGATGTATCTGCTCTGCATGGGGGCCTAACATCTCTCTCCTTCCCTTTGCAGGGCTCGAGAGGAGCCAAAGGAGCCAAGGTCAGCCTCTGCTTTTGTACCGTTTATCCTTTCTGGTTGATGCCTGGGGGGAGAAGGGTCTTTGGAAATCACTTCTTCATGGTCCCTATTCTCTGTTTCAGGGTGAGAAAGGCAGGCGTGGAATTGATGGCATCGATGGCATGAAGGTAAATCTCTGCTCTGGGGTACTTTGCTTAGCCTGAGGACCCTGGCTTTTGCCTCTCCAAAATCATTGTGGGGTCCGGGAATGAAGCCAGTGTCCCACGTGGGGCAGTGCGGCTCCCTCCTTGCAGGGCCATCCACCTACCAGCCACGGACAGGGCTGGGATGTCCCTTTCAGGGCTCTGGGATGATGGATGGAGGTCTTCCCATGGGCACCGCTCATGGAGACCCTTGCTTTGTCTGTCTGACAGGGTGAAGCTGGATACCCCGGGCTACCTGGCTGCAAAGGCTCACCCGGATTCAGCGTACGTACCCTGTGGGTGCCCCTTGCATGCGAACGTCCTGGCACAGCAGGTCTGCCAGGATGGCTCATGGAAACAGGGAGCACCCCAAGAAGGGGAGCTGTGGGAGGGAGTTGCCACGCTTGCAAATTTGCCTCTAGACATGCAATGCTCACCCCAGGCATGGCACCTCGGGGGTGTCCCCAGGGCAGTCTGCCTTGTCCTTGCCTGGAAGCTGTCCCACATTGCACAGCTCTGCCTGGGAAGCTGCACGCTGGGGAAGCGTTTGGCTGGAGGCTGTTCAGCACAGGGAACTCGGCAAAGAAGAGGTCCCTGCCAGATAGGCAAGCCCGGGATTAACCAATTTCAGCCTGCTGTGACCAGCCACCCAGAAAACATTGGAGATTTTGGAGGGCTCTGGAAAATATTATTCTGACATTGCATTTCTCCAGTTTCCTTGCTTGTTTCTGTGCTCTCAGGATGACACATCCATGGTGGCACCAGTATCACTGCAGTCCAGCCAGAGCAGCCCAAAACCCACCTTTTCTGCCATTTTCCTCTGAGCCACAGAAGCACGCTCAGTTTTGCAGTGTTTCAGCAACATGGCCACAGTGTTGCTTGCACAGCTCCCCCGTGCAAGAGTACCGTGCCATCCCTGCGTCGCTCCTGAGTACATGTCCCTCCTGTCCATCCCGCTGGGGAGCCACAGGCCAGGCTGCCGGGATGCTCAGTCCATGCCCAATTTCCCGCAGATAGTGATACCAGCTTGGTTTTCAATGACGCTGCCTTTATTTTCAACAGGGAGCTCAAGGCCCACCTGGACCGAAGGGAGATCCTGGTGCTTACGGACCCAAGGGTGGAAAGGTGAGCCACTCTGCTCAGCCCCACACAGAAGGAGGGGTGCTGGGACCCCTCTCCTGCAAGAGGGAGATGTGGCAATTGACCCATCGCTGGCCTCCATGTACTGCTTGGGGGCAAGCCTATGCTAGAGGATGCACCCGCAGTAAGATCTGGCCAGTGTGACTCCCAGCGTGCCCAAGGTTAGCAGGTGCCCACAAGCCTGGCACGAGCATCACTGAGATATTGGGGGGCTGTTGTGAAAAGGTGGCTCGCACTGGGCAGGTGGAGTGGGGGGTATCTCTGGGAATGGAGAGCTCCCTGGGGAGAGACCACAGCCCAGAAAGGGGCTTGGGGTGCACCGGGGCTCCTGACAGCCTCTGCACCGTGGGAGCCAAAATCCACTGCTGGGCACTGGATGCAGTCTTGACAGTGCCTTGTGTCCTTGTGAAGGGGGAGCCTGGGGACGATGGAAAACCTGGCCGACAAGGGATTCCCGGCAGCCCCGGAGAGAAGGTGGGTGAAACACCTGTGCGTGAGCACCTCTACCCTCTGTGAGAGGGAGAGGTCCCCTGCTCCAGCCTTGGCTTTGAAGCAGAGCTTGCCCAAGGCTCTGCAAGTGCACAGGGCTTTGCTCTGAAACCTGCTGACTTGTCTTGTTTGCACCCCTGTGGCTTGCTGACGCAGGGCGCGCCTGGAAACCGGGGTGAGCGTGGACCGGTAGGAGAGACGGGCGACGAGGTGAGTCCTCTGCCCCTGCCCGCGATGCCCCCTGTGCATGCCTGCCAGCCATCCCCATCGCCTGACCACCCTTGTTGTTCCTCCACAGGGTGCTCCGGGCGCAGAYGGTCCTCCTGGAGAACGGGTAAGTGAGGGCACCGCTGCCGGGCACCGTGCCAGCAGGGCACGGGCAGGGGCTGGTACCCTGCAGAGGAGGAGGAGGGCTGAGGGTGAGCCCACTCAGAGGCGGGCAATGAGGGAGGGCTTTGCTCCTGCTGGGAGCGGGTCCTGATTTTATGTTCCCACCATCTCCCTGCAGGGCAGCAATGGAGAAAGAGGCTCCCCGGGCTCGCCGGGCGACCGCGGGCCGAGAGGAGAGCCGGTAACTGCGTCCGCGGGGTGGCTTTCAGTGTCTGCTTGCAAATGGGGTCATGCTTGGCAACCGGGGGCTGGAAATAGGTGCCCAGTGGCTAACTCCACTAGCCTGTGGGCCAGCAGGCAAGCTCTGTGCCTTTACCTGCCAGCCTTGGGGGGATCTGCCGTTGTCCCCCAGCAATCGCCCTTTCACGCTGGCAGCTAATCACCAAACAGCCAAAACCCGGAGGAGAGGGTGCCCAGCAAGCCAAGAGCAGGTGGAGAGCCATCAGCCCCTGCAAAACCAGTTGATGGAGAGCAAAGAGGCAAGGTGTCCTCCTCTGTGTGCTCGGGGGCTGCATGGGTGGCTCAGGAAGGAGGACTCAAGTGCCATTAGTGGCAGGGCAGCGTGCATGGGTGTGGACAGGAGAGGGAGCACCCCTACCTCCCCTTTTGGGTGGGAGTCACTAGGAAAGTATTTTTCCTGCCTGCCGGGGCTGAGTCACCGAGCGCGAGCGTGGGAGGGACAGGCAGGAGCCCTCAGCAGGCCAGGACAAACATGTGGCAAGCGGCAGAGGTGCCACGCACGCCAGGGAGGGACGAGGGGTGCTGCTGCACAGGGTGGGGGCAGCGGGAGCCAGGGCGTCCAGCAGCAGCATCCCGGCGGGTGGCCAGCCGTGTCCCAGCTCTGCTGGGCAGCCACCACCGCACCGCTCTTCCCCTGTCCCTGCAGCGAGGACAGATAGTACCCACCACCAGCTCAGGGGGGGGGGGCAGAGGTCCGCCCTGGGGAGGGGGCAGCTCTGGCAGGGGGCTGCTGGCAGCCTCCACCTTCCTGTTTACCGCTCGGGGAGCGGCAGCACCGCCGCACGTGGTGTGCAGGGCAGATGTGCGCGGGAGATGAAGGCACGCCAGTGTCCTGGAGTTAAATTGTTCAGCAGACGATGGGCTGCTTTCTTCCAAGTTTTAGTCCAAGCACGAGGCTGCATAACCTCGCCAGAAACATCTCCATCAGTGCTCAGGGCCCTTTGGAAGTTGTGTTTTGTATTTACTGTTCGGCTTAGGCATCTGGAAGCTTCTAGCCTGCAAACAACAGCTTTAGGTTGCCAAGCTTTCAACAGCTTTCCTCAAAGGTTTAAGTCGGGTGTGACTGTCACGGGAAGTTTCTGAACGCCTCCCTTCCTCGTGGGCTGGGGGCTGCCTGGCCCCACGTCCCAGGGCTGCAGGCAGAGCAGCACCTCGTGCAAAGATGCTGGCTGATCTCTGGGGTGGCTTGGCTGTAAGGTGCAAAGCTCTGTGCTTAGCTGTCGTGCAGCCCTGTAAGGGGTAACACTCCACTTTGCAGGCGGGACAGCTTTCTTCTGAATTGCTTGCCACAAGTTCCTGGTCCTTGGGCTGCAGGGATGGGGGGCCATGCCTCCTGGCTCTCCTTTTGCCTCCTGGCTCTCCTTTTGCCTCCCTGGCTTGCTCGCTCCTGGCCGTGGGTCTACATGGGGAAGGTGCCCCGGAGCCAGCCCCAGTGTGGCAGACACACTGCCCTGTTGGGATGCAGCACTGCTGGACTGGTGAAAGCCTGTCCCTTTCCACATCGGTTAAGTGAAAGTGGGACTGAGCCATGTCCAGCCCTTGGGCATTTCCTACTATTGGAGCTGTTGGGGTGCAAAAACACCCAGACTCAGGTTTTCCAGGCTCTCCTGGGCTGTCAGTTCTCTGCCAACAGTCCTAACCCGGCTCAGGGTGCTGAGAGTTAGCAAAGGAGAGGGAAGAGCATCAGCAGCGGGAGGTGAGGACGTCCATCCCCATCTGCTGGCTCATTCCCTTGGAAATCCCCTTAGCTCCGCAGGGATGGCAGGCTGGAGGARGAGGGGGTGGAGGAAGGAGGCTGCTAGCCTAGAGTCTCTGCCCATGCATGGGGACAGCAGCTCCTCTCCATGCAGACTGCCCAGGGCAGGAGTTGCTCTAGAAAAGCAGCCATGGTTGCCGAGTGCGGCTGGGAAAAGCCACTACATGATTCTGGGGCCAGGGCCAGGTCTGTGTATCTGCAGAAATCTTGCAAGATGGATCTCTCCAGGCATTTGCTTTTCTGGCACAAAATGGTCTGAAACATGTCACCCAGAGGCAAGCACTCCCATCCTTCAGAAGGTCTTCCTCTTAGAGCTATCTTCTTAGCTTCAAGGTGGCCACGCTAGCCTGTCTTTCTCTCCCCACACCTCTGATAGTTTCCTACCCAAACCTCCCTGTTTAGATGACTGCATTTCTATCCAGCATGTGCTATCAGTGCTGCATCACTGCTCCCCATTGCACGCAGGGCCCTTTGCACCCTACGCCTGTCCCTCTTTGAGTTTCTCATGCCCTCTGTGTGCATTTTCAGGGAGAGCCTGGACCACCTGGTGACCAAGGGCGGGAAGGACCACTCGGACCACCTGGCGACCAGGTAAGAGCTTAGATTAACTTTCTGGATCCCAGGTGGAAGTGGTTGGGGCAGCAGGGAGAGTGGGCTAGAGGGCTTAACTGATGCCACAGCATCTTGGGGCAAGTTCTCAGCATCTTTCAGTCCAGGTAGCAAAGCTGGTGAAGAAGGGCAGGGATTTCTAGGAGAATGTAGAATGTGAACAGGGTTAAAAAAAATGGAGACTTGGCTGCAGGGCTGGGGAGAGAGCAACCTCCACGCCATTTCCCAATCCCATGGAAACAGATGTCAACACGTCTGACAGATTTGGAAACTGGCAAGTGCAAGCTGCAGCAATGCACAAAATGTTCAGGCCTGGGGCCAGACACTGCTCACCTCAGTCAAGGGAGTCAATGACACATCTTGTGTCAGTGAGGATAGCCTGATGGGGCCCCAGCAGTGTCCCTGACACCCCTGGCATCTGCAGAGACAGTCTGTCCCACAGCCAACGTTCCTCAAGTCTGCTTGCTTGCAAGGTCTGGCCCTCCTGCTCTGGGATCTGCTTGTCCTCATGTGCCTCAAGGAAGAGACCTCAGACCCCATGGGCTTCTGGAGAGCAGAGCTGGCTACCTCCAGCCTGAGGAAGGCTTCTGTCCCCTGCACAATTAAAGGCTCTTTCTTCCCAAAGGTGTACCCAGCCTAGAGAGAGGACATGTTTGTGCCAGGGTTGTGCTTGCCTGGAGTTAGGCTTCCCTTGAGCCTATCTCATTCTAGTGAAAAGCATCAAATTCACACAGGAGGATTGTCCAGATCCTACTGTCTGTAGCTGAGCTGATCTCCTGCTGAAACCAAAGAGCGTCTGGCAGCATCCAGCTTGTTGGGAACTGCTGTGGTGAGAGATGTCATTTTGGGAGGTGGCCCTGGTTGGAAGGCAGCTCTTTGGATATGTGCATGTAATGGACCGGTGCTGCAGGCTGACACTAGCGAAGGAGGAAGGACTGGAGCTGCTCTCCGTGTGGTAGAGGCTCATTTCAGGTTCAAGGCAGGAGAAGGACTGTGCAGAAGAAGACAGAGTTAAGGTGGAGATTTGATGCAAGCCTGAGAGCCATAGCTGTGCAAGCATGGTGGAGAGCCAGGCTGGGATAGATCCTGCCTCCAGCCAGCCTTCACTGGTGGGGAGGAGGAGGAGAAAGGAGAAAGAACCGTCTCCCTGCTGTCACTGAGCCTGTGGGACACCAGTTTTTCCTCCCCAGCACTGAACTTGAGTCAAACCCCTGTCAGAGAGGGAAGCATTACGGAAGCAGCTCTGATGCCTCCCCAGACCAGAGACTGCCCCAGCACCTCCACCGCTCCAGGGAGATTTCAAAAGCAGTTGCAAAGCGAGGACGTATTTTCCATAAACTGAGGAAGAATGCTTTTGCTTGGCCAAATTAAAAATAAATGCGTAATTGGGCTTGGGCAAGAGTAGGACTTTGGCAAACACAAGTGTTTTTTAAGCTGTTATCTTCAAGCTCTGGCTCTCAGAGTCTATTGCTCTTGGCAAGGGGAAAAGGCTCCCACTAACCTGTGACTCCCTTTCATCCTCTTTCTATCTGAGAGAAGCTAAAGGTCAGCACGCTCTTTCCCTGATCCTCGTGGGCAGGTTTGATAGTCCCTCTCTCTTCCTGGCCACGGTGCCCATCCCTCCTGCGGTTCTTGTCGCACCCAGAAAGGTAGTGGACGTTTCCCAACCCAAAATCCTGCATTTTCATAAACTCCTCCAGGGCTGTAGGGGATTTGCGCTGTATACTACAGTGAGGACATGTACGGCTAGCGCGAGCCAAGGGTGCTGTGGATCCAGTTTTGGCTGATGTGAATGATCATGAGTTCCTTTCCCTTCTTCCCGGCTTTTTCTCTTCTGGGCTTTTGTGCAGAAATAAGGTCACATGCCTTTGAGCAGTTTAGTGCTCTGCACTGCACTGTTTAATTTTAAGTCCTCTGCACCCTGATGTATACCTTTCCTTGGAAGAAGGGTGAGTGTGGTGTGCATGGATGTTTGGCACCAGCTTCTCCCAGCCACTGGTGTGCAAAGAGGAGCAAAGATGACAGCTGGAGAGGATTTCAGCTTCCTCAGCTTTCTAGTGGTGAGACAGCAGTTGCAAAGCTGGGCTAGGATGAGCCACCACATGAAGCAGCTCCCAAAAAGCTCAGAGGTGCTGCTGATGCACTGAAAACATGGAGGAAGTTCTTGGGCACGCACCACTGCGACGCTGAAGCCCAGGTACCATTGAGCGACTACTGCCTTCCACCTGCCAGGAGACTGCAGTCACGTGGCTTGTCACAGGAAATATTTCAGAGGTTGGGAGTCTTCAACTGGCATGCCCGCTGCCTGCAGCAGCAATGCTGGAGGGGCCAATTGCTGAGCCATCGATCTCTCCCTTGCTTGCTCTCTGCCTTCCCTCTGCCTACTTCTCTCATCTCCATCGCCTGGGGACTGGTTGCACAACTGGCTCCACCTGAGATGCTGCCTTGCTCGAGCATTTGGACCCGTGGGCAAAAGCATCATTGCCCAATCGTTACCCACCATCATTACCAATCTCCTGGCAAGTAAACCCCGCAAAGGTCTGTTGGCACCGAGCAGAAGGTGGTGGGGCTCCCTTGGACATCTGTTGGAGCTCTCAGAGAAAAAAAATCTCCTCCCACCTCTTCTCTTGTCCCTGGCCAGCCCTGCAGCTGACGGAGCAAGCGGCCGCTGCCCAGATGGAATGTGGCAGAGTGACAGCTTTGGTCCGTTCCAGCACACGCTGCCAGGGCTCTGCAGCCTCCTGAGGACAGAAACTCCCCGGAGCCACGAAAGGGCCTTGGCCAGCCCAGCTTCGACCCAGATGTGTCCGAGCCCCAAGGTGTGGGGAGGGCTTCTGTGAAGGGAGGTCTATGTCACCTTCAGGGTGACGTGATCCACCGAGGACTGCTCTCTGCCCCTGGGGCACCTCTGTCACAGTCGATGAGATGGCACTGTGCAACCCAACTGTGCTTTGATGCTAGAAAGCATCATCCCTGCCTCCATGGTCCTCTTCCCCACCAGGTCCTCTGTTAATGGACTGAGGTGTGGAGGAGAGGGATGGCTTTTAGGTCCTTGGAGGCTCTGCTCAGAGGCTGCTCCCTCCCGCAGCCCGGCTGCCACTGAAAGCACATGGTGTTCAACCCATGCCTGCAGCGTCACACCTTGGCCCAGAAAGCTTCTTGTTTTGGCTCACGCTCAGCAGGGATCTGGCCAGGGCTGGCTCCGGCAGGGCTTTGCAGAGGAAGCAGCGCGTAAGGAAGTGTGGGGAGCTGCAGCCTGTGCAGGCAGGGGAAGGCAGGGGGGCACGGCGGGAGCCAGGCGCAACTCCTGAAGCATCTCTCCACCTGCGTTAGCCCCCGTCAATAGGTCCTTTCTTGTGAGGCTGGCCGAGGCGGATGTGACTCACTGATGGGTGCGAGGCATGAGGCAGATGCCCCCACCCACCACATCGTGAAATGAAAGGACCAGCCCTGCAGGGCAGGAGCAGCATCAAGAGAAAATCCCTGTTGTGAGAGCTTTTTGTGTTTCCCTAGGGCGAGACTGGACCCCCAGGACCCAAGGGCCACAGGGGAGACGACGGCCCCCGCGGCAATGAGGTCAGTGCTGCTTCATCACCGCATCTTCTGGGGGGAGGGAATGAAGGGAAGACCAGGAGATGCTGCTCCTTAGGGCTGTCCCCAAGTCCCTTGGATCTTGGAAACCTGTTGTAAGTACAAACTCAGGTGCTAGCTTCCTGGCAGACACATTGAGGCATTTTTCATGGGTCCTTAAGGCCACGGCTGCCTTTTTCCCCACCTCCCAGAGGCCATTTCGTGCAGAGGGTATAGCCACACCACAAGCCACGTGCCTTCCCATCACAGAAGCTGGGAAGCTGCTCTCCAAGGACAGCCACCTGAATCTGCCAGCAGATTTGATCCCCAGGGGAGGGAGCAAGCTGAATCCCAAACCCAGCTGTGGGCTTTGCATTGCTCTTGTATAAGCAAAACACCTCCCATGATGGGCTCGTGATGGTAGCTGGTTGCCTCAGAAGGCATCATCTTCCCAGCTCCAAGGATGGTGTGCAATGCTTGACTGCTTATTTTGCTCCTTCCAGGGCCCAAAGGGATCACCTGGAGCACCTGGACTGCCTGGAGAACCTGGCCTGATGGGAGAAAGGGTGAGTGGTATTTGTTTGGGGGGATTGCATGCCATGTGGAAAGAATGTACAACAGGCTGGTTCCGCACAGCATGATCCAACTCAGTGAGAAAAGAAATTACATTCATACACAGCTGAGATGCTGGGAAAATTTGCAAGCAGCCTGCTTTTGAATATGCATCACATCTGCAGGCTCGGAGAGCCGTATTTTGGGATATACTTTCCAGCAACAGAGACCTGATACTTCCCAGTCTGTTCCCAGCCTGTGGCCATATCCCCAGTTTCTGAGAGGGACAGTGTCACTCTCCTCTCAGTGGCTGTACAGGTCACACACAAGCAAGATGGTCTTTTTACCTGCCTGCACCAGTGTCCAAACCACCAGTCACATATTTTTTGCACAGACATTTTGCTGTGGAGATAAACTGTCTGAGAGCAGGATCCCGCTGCTGTGTTATCTAAGGCGTCTGCTTTTCATTATCTCACGTATTTCTCCCTTCCTTTCTAGGGGGAGGATGGCCCTCCTGGGAACGGCACGATTGGATTCACAGGAGCCCCAGTAAGTTTTTTATGCTGCTTTGAAACTGTAAGACCATTATTTCTCCTTGTCTGACCTAACATGCTGCTTTTCCTTCATCCCCAGGGGCAGCCAGGAGACAGAGGTGACCCTGGCATTAACGTAAGTGTGCTGCTTCCTCATATACCCAACAGAAATTGCCCTGGATGGTGGTTTGGCTCCTAGAGCCTCTCCATCAGCTGCATGGTGAAATGGGCTCCCTGAAGCAGCCTGCTCCTCCAAAGCCCTCTTTTCCTTCTGCTTACCTCTCCCTGCAGTAGATGCTTTCTGTGGAAGTGTCCTGCCTTGGTGCACGGGTAGTAACACCCAAGGACAGCAGCCTGGGATGAGTGCTCTCCAATGCAGCCCCGGAGCCAGGGTTTGGGTTTGGGAGTGCCACCCAGGGGGAGCTGGATGGTGTTATAACAGTGAAAGCCCCCTGAGAAGCTTTCTCCCTCAATAGCGGTGCAATTTGGTGCTAGGGAGCCTATAAGCTGCTCTTCACCCCCCTCCCAAGGCAGCTCTCACAAGGTCACTGCATGCCGGCACCAACTTCACCAGCCTAACAACAGCAGTCCATGCAGGAGTCTCTTCTGTACTATTTTTCAGGGAACGAAAGGCTATGTCGGTCCTAAAGGTGATGAAGGAGAAGCTGGAGACCCTGGCAATGATGTGAGTAATCTGTATAAAGCTGAATCATCTTTCTCTGTGAACACAGTGCAGGAGCTTTGGGCTGGGTCTCTAACATTGCCTTGCCTGTGGGTCAGAGCCATCAGATTTCGTTAGTCTGCAAGCACCCTTTGCTGCTGAGCAGTGTCTGATAGCAAGGGGAGCTCTCTCTAGGCAAACCTCCAGATCTGTTAGGTTGAGGTGGGTATCATCTCTGCAAGGTTTTGTATGCTTCCAGATAGCACCAATGGTTGCACCTGTGCTGCACCACTGTCCTATGGAGAGAGATTTTCCCAGTGTCCATCCCAACCCTTCCACGTCCTAACTCGTTTGGTTGGGTACAGCAATCTCAGATAACATTCTTGTGGTTAAGCAGGGCTCAGCAGACATCTAGAGGGGAAGGTGCTGCACCCTGATACACACAGATTTGTGGATTTTGGTTTTGTTTTCATTCCAGAACCTAACCCCTGGCCCCAGGGGCATCAAAGGAGCAAAGGGCCATAGGGGACCTGAAGGCCCCCCGGTAAGTAAGGACCCTGGCAGGGTTTGCACTGATGAGCACAGCGTGCCGGGCTGACGGAGCTCCCAACAGCAGGGCTCACCACAGACTTGCTGTGCTTGGCCCTGCTCACAGCAGGAGCAAGGCAGTTTGAAAACCCACTGGTGCAGCCTGGTACACGGGTCTTTGAAATCATGTTGATCCTAAATCAGGGCAGAAAATACACACACTTGTGATTTTTCATGAGCAAAGCATTCTCATATGATCAGAATGATCAGGTTCCGTAAGGGCAAGCCTTTTGGAGAGGCCATCCTCAGCCTGAAATCGTTTCAGTTCATGCTGAGTTGCCGCTTGCTTGCGTTGCCTCATGTTGGCCTGGAGGCTACAGGACAGGCATTTTCCAAGCAAATGGCATCCATCCATCCATCCCCTGGCTGCTGTGGGGGCAATGCCAAGCCATGCCACACGTGGTGTGTGTGCTTGCTTCCTGCAGCAAGAGCTTGCCTTCCCACCTCAGTGGGCATGGCACGCGTGGAAGTGGGTCTCCTTCCCCACGCTCCCATACAGCCCCAGGGCATCGTGCAAGCAAGCAGATGTACCTGCTCAAAGCCCAGTGCAGGGGCCAGCAACGGGGAAGCCAAGAGACTTTTCCAGACTCTGCATTGCTTAGCAAGGTATCGGCAGAGTACACCGCAAATAGGATTGGCTGCTCTCATAACTGCTCTCTCCACGCTTCTGTTTGACAGGGACCACCAGGACCTGTGGGGCCTCCAGGACCAGATGTGAGTGGGACAGGATCGGGGCGCTGCTTGCCTGCTTGGTCTGTGCTTCCCCTGCCGCTCATGATGGCTACTGGGAGGGGGTCACTGCTGGGGGAGCCTCGTGCTCCCGGGCTGGGTGGTGGCTGACCCCCATTACTGTCCCAGTGAGTCTGACTGGCCGGATTTCCTTCATGCCAGTCCACCACCATCCAGTCCCCTCTGTAGTGCACCCCACTTGCACATCACTCATTTCCAGATCAGGACCTGCTTTGAGGGCACAAAGCAGCAGCAGGGGTAGTGGGCAGCACCTGGGAGCTGTTACTCAAATGATTCTTTACCTCTGTTTTCAGGAATGTGAAATCTTGGACATCATCATGAAGATGTGCTGTGAGTATCCCTGTACTGCTCCTCCTGCCCTGCTTGGCTCCTCGCTGAGCTGGAGGTAGCTGCTTTTTCTCTCGCCCCCAGCAAGCAGGGCCATCCCCAGGCAGCATGCAGAGGGATGCCATGGGCATCACTCCCCTTCCACGAGTCACAATTAAGTCAACGAGCTGGGGGAGAGGTGGGAGGTCCTCCCTGCAGCTAGCACAGCAACCCAAAAGAAGCAAATCTTTTGCACATTGCTGTCCCTTCTCTTGACCCAGGGACCTCCAGCAGTACACATGTGCGGCAAAGGGTTTCTGGCCTATGGCCAGTAATGAAGTGCTGGAAGGATGCAGGGTACTTAGGGAACGGAGTTTGAGCTCCATACTCTAGTGATTTACTTAATCCCTCCAGGATTAGACTTTATTTTTATTTAAATAAGAATGCATCAGCATGTGCAGAAACAGAGCTCTGCTGCATGCAGTGCTCCAGGTCAGGGAATCACAATCTGAAACAGGAGAGAGATCTGGGTATTTCATACAGGAGGGAAACCTCCATGAGCTTGAATTGTCCAGACCAGGTATCTTTGGGTTTGCAGAAACACAAACCTGCAGTCTGCATGAGTGTGTGAAAAACCCTTGTGTCAAGCGTTTTAACATTCTCTCTTTCTCTCCCTTCTCCTCTAGCTTGCTGCGGTGAGTGTTACTTGGCAAAGTTGTTCTGCAAACATTTGTTAGCCCTTCTCCTTGCTTGCAACCCTCCCTTTCCCTGCTCCTTGCCTTCTGCTATGGAGACGTGGTGAGAGCCTGGGAGGGAGGACTGAGCACAAGCAAGGCAGGGGAGGGCAGCGAGCTCTCCCAACGGTGCTGCGCAGATTCAGAGGCTGCTGTGGCTGGGTCCTACAACTGGAAAACTGTTGTTGAGGTGCCTTGTGCCAGCAAACCGCAGGCAGATTTTCTCCACCCTTTTTGCAGTTGAAAGGGACGTCAGTTCAGGGCACGTTGTGGATCCAGCTCTGTCCTCCTCCTTCCAAATCCTGTGTTGGTCTACAGAGAAATGTGCTGGATTTTCTTCTCTGATGCTGTCCCTATGGGTTGGGTTTGCAGTCCAAAAGCTTGAAGGAAGAGCCAAGGGCACATGATGTCCTTCAGCCATGGGAAAGAGGGGAGCAAGCTGAGTCAGACTCCTCCAGCCCACCAGTGTCACCTCTGTCCTCCTGGGCTGGGTGAATGGAAGAAGTGAGAAGGCTTATTGGGAAATGGGTTTTGGAATAATTACTGGGTTTTAAGGGTACTTAGAGCATGGAAATGCTATGTGTCTTATAAGGGGCGCTGAGCAAAATGCAAATGAAAAATTAGTAAACTGACTCTCAAGTCTCCCATGCAGCTATTTTGCCACTTTAATTTACCCCGTGCTTTGTGAGTAGATAGGGCACAGGCAGCCACCTGGTCAGGACTAACAGCAGACATCAGCTGCTGGCTTTGGTATGCCTCCCTGCAAAACGTGCTGCTCTGAGCGAGCTGCTCAGATAGAAAACACAAGCCCCTCCGCTCCTGTGCCTTGCTGCAGAGTGCACCTGCGGTCCCGTCGACCTCCTCTTCGTGTTAGACAGCTCGGAGAGCATCGGCCTGCAGAACTTCCAGATTGCCAAGGACTTCATCATCAAAGTCATCGACCGCCTGAGCAAGGATGAGCGTGTGAAGGTGAGATTTCCACCGAGTGCCAGGATACCCTTGTGTGCACTCACTTATTTTTCACTGTAAGCAGAAAAACGGGGAGATGCCGCCACTCCAAAGAGACTCCACAAGGCTTAGCTTCAAGCGTGTAACTGGGGTGGGTCTTGATTGCTCCCAGATTCATAAAGTGATGGAGATGAGACAGCAGTTTGTTGTCCCAAAATATAGACATTTCACTCTTTCTGGGCAAAGGGACTCTGCCTGCTGTGGCTGTGAACTCTTCCTCCATGTCCCAGAGCAGATGGCTCAGTCTCTTCCTTGTCCTGATGAGCATTTCGGGTGGCTGGAGTAGATAACACGAGGTGTGTTGCAACTTCCCCTAGCTCCCTGATGGCCAGCCCCCCAGGCACCCCTGTCTGCCCCCAAGCTTGGGTTTAGGTTACCAGTTAAGCACACTACTAAAAAGGACCTTTGCAGCCCAAAACAGCAATATTGTCCCGATAGTGAGTCTTTCAGTCTGAAGAGGGACACAAATGCTTACTCTCCTAACTCTTCCCTGGTAACCCACTGTGCGTGGGAAATTTCGTTTACCTCTGTGATTTGGAAGGGATATTTGGGATCCAGTCTTTCCTTAAGGTATAACCAGACACATCTGTAGCACATGGGCTGTAAAGCCGCAACTACCTGCCATTGGACGCTTGTGTGGGCATGCATGTGCCTCTTTGGCTGGCAAAGAGCCGGTAACAAGCAGAAAGGCTAGAGCTGGGCAGCAAAACCACCGTGTTGGAAGAAACACAGAAATTTTGAAAAAAGATCTGTTCCTAGCCACCCACCATGGCCAATGGCTTGTGTTGAGACCACTGAGCTGGGAAACCTGGGTTTGAGTCTTGTTTCACTGGCTGGCTCACCGAATTGGTCCCCATGTGCGTCCTCTCCTGTTGGAGCTCCTTCTGCCTGGAATAAGGCAGAGGAGAGGCGGCAGAGCCCGCCGTGAAGGCGTTCAGTACAAACCACCAGCAGGATTTCTGAGCTCTCCAGGGCCCCCTGAGGTATCCGACCCTAACTGGCTTCTGCTTTCCCAACAGTTTGAAGCTGGGGAGTCCCGAGTGGGCGTTGTGCAGTACAGCCACGACAACACGCAGGAGCTGGTGGCCATGGGGGATGCCAACATAGACAACATCGGGGCACTCAAACAGTGAGTCTGTGGCGTCTCGGCGTATCATGCAGATACCTGACCCAGGGATACCTACTCAACTCCCAACCTCCATCTCCAGGCCAGCAGCTCCTGCAACTGCAAGGATGCCAAATGTTCTTTAGCAGAAAGTAGCGGTTGGTGGCATTGTAGATGGTGCTGAGGCCAAGGAGCTTGCCAGTTTTCCACCCAAAGCCCCATGCAGGGGTGTTGCCCTGCCTTGCAAGCATGTCAGAGATATGTGTTCCCAGGGGCTCTTTCAGTATCCATGGGGCCGGGCTTGCAGGCTCACCAGTGTCTGTGCTTGCAGGGCAGTCAAGAATCTGAAATGGATAGCTGGGGGCACCTACACTGGAGAAGCCCTGCAGTTCACCAAGGACAACCTGCTGCGGAGATTCACCTCTGACAAGCGCGTTGCCATCGTCATCACAGACGGACGCTCCGACACGCTGCGGGACCCTACCCCGCTCAACTCTCTGTGCGATGTCACCCCGGTAAGGGCAGAGGGGAAACACCCTGCCTGCAGGGAACTGCCGCTCAGCAGCTGTGCATCAGAGCAGTGCAGGCTCTCTGGAGGCCTCCATGTCTTTGTTACCCAAGGCTAGGGCAGGGGGGACACGTGTCACTAGAAGCATTCTCACAAAGTGACAAGCATTCAAGTTTATGAATGTATTAGATGATGGATGCATCCAGTGATGGACTCTAACTTCCCTGCAGGTGGTTTCCCTTGGGATAGGCGACATTTTCCGGAACCCTCCAAATCCAGATCACCTGAATGACATCGCTTGTTTAAGCAGACCGACCAGGCCAGGACTGTCTATTCAAAGGGACAACTACGCCGATCTTCTGGATGACACCTTCTTGCAGAACATCACCTCGTACGTCTGCCAAGGTGGGTGAAAGGTTGCGGCTGAGGCAATAAGGAAGGTAGTGAGGATTGCCTCAGCCAAAGGGTGAGGGATGCAGGCTGCCGTCCCTTGCCTTCCCTAGTCATGCTCTTAAGCAGGCGTTGGGGGAAGAGAATGGCATTCAAGGTTTAGTTAAATAAGGGACAAGGATATCTCGTGTCTCAGAACACTTCACAGCTGGGTCCAGGTCCTCTCCTGCTGCAGGACATCTCTGTCCACAGCATTTTTCAAGCATGCACCTCTGCACTTTCTGGTGCACGTTTATAGCCTTTGCACAGCGCCTTGCACAATGTGGCTGAGGCGAGTGTTTGTCCCTTCTGTGGCTCCGTGGGAAGCTATAGGAGAAGTGGTTTTCCTGGGTGAGCTGGTGACGTTACTCTTTCTAATTTTCCTAACAGAGAAGAAATGTCCGGACTACACCTGCCCAAGTGAGTATTGACTCCTCGTGCCACATGAAGGGGTTGTGGGTGCTGTGGTGGGGAAGTGGGAGTTTGTGTTTGTGGGAATGCGTAGCTTGGAGACCTCTCTCAACAGGGAGGCTCCTGGGCTGGAGAAATGAGCAAGCCTTGTCAGATACTCGCAGGGTCTCTCACACACACACCGGCCCAAAGCACCTGGGGGGAAAAGCCTAGACAGTTGCTTTTCTGGCACCTCAAACCTAGAGAGGAAGCTGTGCCAGATTTTAGCCCTCACAAGTTTTAGCTGAGGCAGGTAATGAGATCAATTCCTACGTTGTGGTGGGAGCACGAGGAAAATCAGCACCTTGGCAGGGATATTTGAGAAAGGTGCTTGAAAAGTGAGTACAGGGAGGAATTTAGTGGGGTACACCTCCAGGTCAGAAGCGTATACAATCCTCAGACTCATCACAGAAAGAAGCCAGCCTCGGGAGATGAAGTGGATCCCCAGACATGCAAGGACAGCTCTGTATTTAAGCAACAAGAGTCACTAGATTATCTAAGCCAGATACATACCTGGGAATGCAATACTGTCGTAAACCAAGTAAAAGAAGGAATGGAAGGGTAAAAAGACAAGTGTAGGACAGCACTGGGGTAGGGGAAACCAAGCTAGCAAATTCCCAAGTCTGACAAGGTAGGAAGCCTGCGAGACAGCCGGTGAATTCACCAGCTTTCCATGGAAGAGGCAGGAGGAGAAACGCAGCGTAACGAGCCCTGGGCCTTTCCCCTTGCAGTCACCTTCACCGGGCTGGCGGACATCACGCTGCTGGTGGACAGCTCCACCAGCGTGGGGAGCAAGAACTTCGAGACCACCAAGAAGTTCGTGAAGCGGCTGGCGGAGCGGTTCCTGGAGGCCGGCAAGCCTGCTGACGACTCCGTGCGTGTCTCAGTGGTCCAGTACAGTGGCAGGAACCAGCAGAAAGTGGAAGCTCAGTTCCAGTACAACTACACAGTCATTGCCAAAGCCATTGACAACATGGAGTTCATTAACGATGCCACGGACGTCAACGCCGCTCTGCGGTACATCACGGGGCTGTACCAGCGGTCCTCCCGTGCTGGGGCGAAGAAGAGGGTGCTGGTGTTTTCTGATGGCAACTCTCAAGGGATCACCGCGAGGGCCATTGAGAGGGCTGTGCAGGAAGCTCAGCAGGCTGGCATCGAGATCTATGTGCTGGCAGTGGGCAGCCAAGCCAACGAGCCCAACATCCGTGTCCTGGTCACGGGGAAGAGCGCAGATTACGATGTGGTCTATGGGGAACGCCACCTCTTCCGTGTGCCCGACTATACCTCTCTGCTGCGTGGCGTCTTCTACCAAACTGTCTCTAGGAAGATAGCTGTTGACTGAGCATCTGGGTGGGTTTCTGCCAAGGCCACGCCTGCTTCCGTCTCACCTAAAAATGAAAACCAACAAAACAAAAAAAATTAACAGTATTCTTGACCAACCTGAGGAATTTGCATCTATGCAGATAGCCATAGTGCCACAGCGCAGCTGTGTATAGTCCCCTTCCTTCTCCCCCTGCTTCATCATCTGCATCTCTACTCATCCTCAAACTTCCATCCCTGGCCATTACTGCCTCTCCCTCCCCATAGCAGGCAAACACAAGCACACCTAGCAATAAGCCGCCACAACACCAATAACAACCTCATCCCACTGTTTTTTGCCAAGAAAGAATCAGGATGAGGAATTTTGTACCACTAAGGACTAGCCTGGCCTCATAAGGCTGATTATGCTCTTTCCAGATACAGGTTTTTTTGTTCATTTGCTTCTTTCTTTCATACATCAGCTGACCACTTGCCCAGCTCACAATGGTCCTAACCCAATGCTGTGCTTCAAGTGAAATGTTCAACACTTCAGCAAGCTTTGAGAGGGGATCGTTGTCATGGCTGGCAGGTTTGGTTCATATCTCCCATGCCTGGGGGGGGAGGGCTGGACTGCATTACCCAAGCCGAGTGGAAGCATCTCTGGCCTCCAGTGCCGTGGGATGGGGTGCTGACTTCCCAGGGCTGGGGTGGAGGTGGGTGGTGGAGCATCCCTCCATGCTGACACTTCCATTCAGGGCAGAGAGGCTGGGCACCGACCAAACGAAAGGTGGACAGCAGCCATTGGGGAGGGGGGAAACCCTAGAAGAAGCTACCTAACTGCACACCTTCACTAACTGATCTCATGGTCCTACAGTGAAACCAGGAACCTCATGAATAACCTGATGACTTGTGTTATGGTCCAAGCTCCATTCTGGAAAATCTCTCTGAGCCCAGTTAGTGGGATTTTTTTTTATATTTTTTTTCAAAAGTGCCAAGCTGTCTAATTACCAGTGAGCTCTCTGGGGGTACTATTTCTATAGGACCATCTAGGAGTTAGGCACCTGGGCCCAAGGGAAACCCACTAACTGTATTTTATATTGAATTAGGGCCTCATCCACAGCCCAGCAAAGTCAAGGGAAAAGCTGCCATTATCTGCCAGGGTCTTTGACTCACACCCTACAGATATACTGACAAAGGTGCTATCACTACGTGGGTGATGCGGGCCCTTGGTGTTTACACAGTTGTTTCCAGGACCACGCTGAAGATGTGGTTTGGCTGGGTGAGATTTTGTTTCAGCGCTTCCATTGGTGCTCTTGCTATGAATTCATGCGCTTCTGAGAAAGCAACAGTGATTGCCAGGTATCGGCATCCCAAACCCTTTACTTTGTATCCAAAATCCCATTGTACAAGTTAGTTCTATTTTATGCCTTGTTTTACTAAAAGTGTCCACTTTGGAAATTTGTCAAATAAATTGTTTTCCACAGTCTTGTTGGAAGTTTGTCTGACTTGAATTTCAAGGGCTCCAAATGTTCAAAAAGTCACTCAGTAAAATAGAGACTGCTGGGATCTGGGAGGACTCCAGCAGAACTTCTCACATAAAACTGTAAGGGATAGAAGAAAAGAGATCTATTGTGTTCGCATCGCAAATCTGGCTATTATTGAATGCCATGGATTTGAGAAGTACTGTGAATTCTCTTCACCTATTAAATAGTGCATAAAAATTTTATGAGAAGAGCACCAAGCTCTCAAAGGATGGGAAATGCTTACGCAGCTTCCGTTTGCCTTCTGGTTACAAAAAAAAAAAAAAAAACAACTACACAGGTAGGTACTGTTGTTTTCAGAAGACCAGGTGCAGAGGGATGGTGATCATCAGGTGAAGAGGTAAGTTGCATTTGCTTTCTGCTTATATTCAGCATCTCTCCTTAGTACCTCATTTCCCGGGCACGTGGGAATGCTGCTCTGCAGACAGGGCTAGTGGTGTAGGTATCAAACATCTCATCTAGCTTTGCCAGGCTCAGTGCTCCCCAAACATTTCTTTTACATCCTAAGGCAGCTCTAAAGGGTGCCTGTCTTCTGGGAAGCTCCCAGGCCAGACCTGTATGACCCAGGGGCTTGTTGCAACCTTTCACTGTGGATGCATGCACAGTCACTTGTTCCCCAGACAGTGGACCACATTCATGTCCTATTTCTGTAATGGAGAGGTACTGCCTTGCTTCCCCCTTGTCTCATGTCCTCCTCTTAGTCATGCTCTCTCCTGGCTAAGCATCTCAGTTGAGATGCTTGTTGGGCTCCCTGGCTGTCCCGCAGTGCAGGAGACACCTCACTCACCATTGGAAAGTCTGAGGAGCACCTCTGGGGAGGTTCTGCGGGTTGTATCGGATGTCCTGCTCTCCTCTCCATGGAAAGTTAGGAAAAAATGCCTTCACGTCTGCCCTAATAAAGGCAGTTATTGTTACAGCTAAAGAAATATTTCTTAATGGCCCACTGCAGTCCTCGACGTGAATCATCCATGAAGGAAGGGAACATGATACAGACAAGCCCCTGGGTTACACACCTACTGCTAGGGCTGCCTGGCCGGCAGGATGCACTGCTGTCAGCAAGGGGGGGTGGGAAAAGGGGGCTGCCCCCCCCTGCCCCCCCCCCCGCCCCCTCCCCGCATAACTCCTGCACCCTCCCGAAGGTATGTCCCCTCACACCCCAGCCGGGCCATGTCAAATGCGGGGATGCAAAAGACACCTGGAGAAAGGTCTCTCTGACTTTGGACTGGTTTACAGCTTTTTGCTAAAAAAGCAGGTGGCAGGAGGGATTTTTCCCGCTTCTGTGTGCTTCCCCTTCCCCGCAACCATGCCCTTGGTTTTTCGCTTTACTGAAAGGGAAAGAAAATCCCAAACCAGCAAAAATTGTCAGTTTCCAAGCCTCAGTTCTGGAGTGTTCGTCAGTTTTACCCATGAGAAAAATCTAAACATTCCCTTTAAATTCCAGTTTGCCCAGAAGAAGCAGAGTTTTAAACAGAGGCTGGTGAAGAGCTGTCTTCCCCGGAAGACAGAGACCAGCAGGGATTTTTCAGCAGTGCCCAATGCCTTGGGTTTGGGCGTGTTGCCTCGTCTCTCCCCACGCTCATGCACTGTCCAGGCAGGATCACAGGAGCCCATGTCGGGTGTTCGGGCCAAAGTCGGCCCTGATATGCTGGACCCATTTTGTCTTCTATTTCTGGTTATATTTACTCCCCTCTTTTCATTCCCAATTTTTATGCTTCCATTACAGGGAAGGTCAAAAATGCCTCTGCCTGCGGGCCTGCTTTGTTAAAATTCAGATGTTCTCCAGATGTTCAGCAAGGGGGTTTATGTAACAACGACAGAATTTGAGCCACATTTCTTTGTTTTCCTCTGACTAAATTCTCCTCATTTGAGGCAACGCTGATTCACAGCCCTTCACGGGAAGGTGATGGCTGGGGAAGGAGGGGATTGCTGAGGCCACTTTACCGATGCGGTAGGACTCCTAGAACACGTACCCTACAAGCAATGCAAAAAAACAATAACGCAACAGGCTGGGACAGTACTGTGGGACTGCAATCCTAAAGGACAGAGCAAGAAGTGATGTAAGAGAAGTAAACTGGTAAGTGAGAGATAAATATCCTGCCCAGTTAGCTCTTGTAAATGAGAACATAAGATTGCTCACACTTGGGAAACCCCAAGAGGCTCAGCTACACCCACCCCACTGGCACTGCTCATCTGTCCAGACCTATCCAGCATTGTGGCTGCAGCTCTGGAGCAGGTCTGCAGATTAGTTGATTGCCCTGGTCATTGTTTCCCCATGGACATCAAGTATGGCATGAGGCCCTACCCGGCACCATGTAGTGTACCCGTACAGCCCTGAGATCCGAGTCATTTCCCTGCACTGTGGTCAATGCTTGCTCCCATCACCGATGGGAAGGTATGGTAGCATCATGAACGCTACCTCCGCATCCCTGGGCAGCCCCGTTCCCCAGAGGCACTGCCCTGGACAGCACAGGACTGCTGGAGACCACAAGGCTGTCAGGGCAACTCTTCCTGCAGCTTGCAGCCCTGTAGCCCAGCCACATCGCTGTTGACGATGCTAGCACTAGAACTCAAGCTCTATAACAATAAATAGCTGCTCTACGATGATTTTGAATTGCATTTTCAAAATTATTTAAGAGCCTTTCCTGTGCCTACGATTTTCCCAAGGAACAGAGGTCCATTGTCTAGCCTCTCCTAGCTGTAACAGCAAAATAACTGAATGTTCAAAAGCCTCTCACTACCCTGGGGTTTGGGGTTTGTTTTAACTCTATTATTCCCAAATGTGTTTTAGTTTAAGCTTCACATTATTTGTCCAATTGTGTGGATCTCCCCCTTAAAAGAAATCATATTGTGTAAGGAGAAAGAATCATGGTGTACGTAAGCTTGTGGGCAAACAGCAGAGGAAAGACTGTACCCGTTAAGAAATACAGGGTTGACACACAGAAGTAATTCTGAGCAAGCTCAAGACAATGGATGAAGACCATCCCCTCCCACCCAACACATACTGTTATCATCTTACTTCTCCAGGTAAAGCATTTGAGAAGCTGATGGCCTCCCTTAACGTTGCATAGGACAGGGGAGCATCACCAAAGCATTGTGCAGCTCTGGGAGACATGTATAGAACAATTTTAGTTTTTGCTAATTCCTATCAATAATTAAGTCATTTAGATTGTAGGTGCCTATATAATAACTGGACTAAATAAGCTGTTGTATTGTGGTTAGGCTGACATTAATTAGACAAACAATGAATTTTTACATCTACACTTAACCATGTCTTCTTTGGTTGCCTGTAGCTAAGCCCACACGCAACAAGTATGCTCTGCCAGGGTCTTTCCCCTCAAAATTTCTCCTCACCGTCTGTCAGAAGATCAGGCTGGGTCCACAGTGACTGCTTTCCATGCTTTTCTGCAGAAAGCCTATGTTGCATCAGCCCAATTCCTGGGTTGCCCCCGGCAGGCTGCAGCAGCAGAGAGCTCTGGAGGACGTATAGCAGGAGGGAGGCTGCAGCCAGGTGGCCCAGAAGCTGAGAGGACTGTTGATATACTTCTGAACTGAGCAATCAATGCTGTTTAACTTCTATTTTTTTGTTTTTCTTGTTTCATTTAAATAGTTTCTTACACACGTGGTCATCCCTGTCAGACATGGAAACTACAGAGGTGCTCACAGGAGCACCCTGAGACAATGACACGCCTTTCCCGCAAGGACTGGGAATGTGTGGAGTGACTTATCCCCATGAAATATCGCTGCAGCCCTTCCGCCTGCCCACTGTCTCAGCAAAGTAACGCTCACGATCCCATCCGTTGCTGCAGACACCCGCAAACACTTCTCAGCTTTGTCATCCCTGTGAAAATGTTAGAGTTTAACATCCAAGCCACTGAACCAAGTGAGAACGCAGTTGGGGTATCTATTCTTGATGATAATATATTAAAAGGGAAAACAGACTGAAATAGCAGAGGCTGGAGGCAATGCAGATGCATCCTACCCCTTATGTCATGCTTCTGGAGAAATTTTTTGTTCTTTTTTCTTCACTTTTGTTTATGGCACTTTCTTCTAGGTGACTCCAAAGGTCTTGGTACATAATCTGTTTCTTGAAAAGAGATGAGTTTTCTAGTGGGGAAAAATCACGCAAGAAACTTTGGGGGCCATCTATTTTTACAATGTCATCTGATTTGACTGCACAAAGCATATGCTGTAGCAGTCCTGGTATAGCCACAGACTTAAGCCTCTGTCTAAAAACTTTATTTTTTTTTTCTCACAATCTGTTGGCCAAATAAAAGATGCTGACTCATCGAACTTAGGTTTCTTTAGTCACTGGAGCACCGAGAAATAAGGCATGAAGAGGTCATTAAGCCCATTTTCTACCTTAAAGGTGTGTTTTACCCCACAGGCTGCATATTTGTCCCCTGTCAGATGGGTGTTTGTCCAATCTTAAAGAGCTCTGAACACAGAGGCTTTACCACGTCTGCAGACAGTCTGTTTTAGTGCAAATCACTGCTGCTATTTACAGTGCTGCAAATAATGGAGCTGATGCTACTTCTGGAGAACACGTCCTAGTGCCCAGTCGAAGTACCTCTTGCTGCCGTTAAGCAGCAGTTCTTGTTGTCTCCACTGTGGACACAGAGATCATGTTCCTCCTTCCCTTACAGAGTTATTTATCAGCTGAGGTCTCTTATTTGTGTTTTCTTTTTTCTCTCATGACCTGAACACCCCGTTCTTGTTCGCAGTGCCAGAAGCCTGTGGGAGCACTCGAAGGTAAGGCTATGGCAAAAAGTCCAGAAGCCTGTTCCCAGCCCAGAAGGTCCTCGTAGCAGACACGTTCATCACAGCAGCAATCTGGAAAAACTTCTCCAAACTGATAAGAGGTCTGATGGCAGCGGGTGTCCCCTTACTCCTTGGTCCTGGGTCTGTTTGGGGTTGTTTTCATATGTTATTGAACAGTCTGCATGGCCAACCTTTCTTTTCTTGTTGGCCCTCGGGTTAGTTACACACTGATTATTTAATTTTGAGACCTCTACCCATCATAAAGGTATTGTAGGGACAGGGCAAAGCCTTTCTGAGCCCCCATGGAGCGGGTTAATAACCCAAACTAGACTTCTGGCAAAAGAACCTCGAGACATTTGTTTTGCACAGTTGTCCTACAGGCTAGGAAGGGATTAAGGCACAAATTGTCTGCATACAGGCAGCTTTGAAACAGCCTTTGTGGAAGGTAGCCTCTGGTTTACATGTGGATCAGTAGAACATGCTCAGAGTTAGCCATCTTCAGGAACAAGATTATGCCAGCCAGCAGCAAATAATTTTTGAAACTGAAATTTCAAATCTGACCTGTTATCCTGGAAAATATGGGCTTCGGAGAGCTCCCAGTCACAGAGGTGAGGCCAGGAGATGCTTGACAAAAGGAAATAAATAGCATCCTTCTGCAGAATCAAACTGAGGAGGAGAGACAGCCTGCCAGACGTTGTGGTACCCACATCCCTCAGATGTGCACTGCGATGTGCAGGCGAGTCTAGCTGCTGCAGCAGCACACAGGGGTGGTGAAGCCCAGAAGCCGAGGATCGAAAGCCATCAGTGGACTTTGTGCTTCCTGAATCGCTTAGTTTCAGAACAGCCAGCCTGATGTTTCAGCTTTGCAATGACCCGTGTCTCCCAATGCTCCCCCTCCCGCGTGTCGGGGCAGGGTCTCCTGCTGGGGCTGTGTCCCATGGAGGAAGGATCACAGGCCGCTATGGCATGGAGTACCACTGCCAATGGCCCCAAAAGCCTCTGCAAAGAGGACGAACTCTGCATGAAATGGAACAAAATATACACATCTACAACAGTTTTTACATCAGCATGTGAGAGCCCCCAAAGCCTCACAGTAATTTCAGGTGCTTACCAGGACGTGTCCTTCCTAAGCATGCCAGTTTGTACTCTGACCCCTCAGGGAGATGTGAAATTAAATACCAAAGCAGACTTATGTGTTTCATAGACCGGCTGGGACAGGCATCGGCAGCTACCTACCTGGGCATCATCCAGCATCTCTGGTGGGATGGCAAAGCCCCCCATCTTACCAAACCTTGTCTTTCAAGCTCCCTCCCTGGAAGAGTCTGTCCTTTCTCAGGATGATCTCAGGATCATCCCCACTTCATTTTTTCCTTTCGCTGAGGATGGTCCCTGTTGACTGCCAGGCTGAAAGTCACCAGAAGTAGGTAGTTTTGTTGTTAATTCCTCCTTGCCCTTTGCATGGGGGGTAATGGCTCTTTGATGTTCTTCCAGCTTTCTAGAAACAAGCTTTTCTTGTGTTAGGACTGGGGGATTAACTCCTATTGGCGTATTAAACCTCAGATGCTGCTGTAAGCCAGAAAGGGATTTCTGCAATGTCACAAATCCATCTCTTGCAGTCAGACTGAACCAAATCAGACATCAGATGCCTAGTCCCACATTGCATGACCTCGTACCGCATTCAAGGCGTATCCAGCACAGACACTGGCTAGCCCTGGCAGCAGGAGGTCCTTGCCCATGGAGGTCAGCCAGCAGTTCCAAGATATGTCTTGCAATAGATATTGCAGGCAAGCAAGGAGCCAGCAGCCCCCTTTGCCTGTGCTGCTACTGCCCCAGTACTGGCCTGAGACAGCTGATGGGGAGGGGCAGTGGAAGGACAGACTGCAGACAGTGTGGGTCTGGAGCACCCCATTTTGAAAGCAGGCTTTTCTATATGGCACAAACCTGGTGTAATGTGATCCTAAAGATCCTAAACACGACCCTAAGGTTACCCCTAAAGTTTTTCTCTGTCTCTCTTTTGTTCTGCCCCAACAACCAAATCCCATACCCCTCAACTAGCATTTTTCATGGCTGTAGAGAAAGCAAATGGGGCAGGAATAAGCGTGCAAGGTCAGCGTCTAAATCCCGCAGTTTTTCACTGCTCCGAAAGCACGAAGGCATATCTGTCAGACCCTGGCTGGTGTTTCTTTCCTGGCTCAGTTCTAGAAAGCAGTTCAAACCTTCATAAACATGGATATTAGCTCAAAGTGCTTGTCTATAGCTTCTGAAATCCCTGCAAATCCCTCTCTTGCCCTAAAAGAATCCAAACCCTCAGGAGCCGCAAAGCATTTGCTCCTTCATCTGAGTCGTGCTTATTTCTACATAAATGGGAAATTCAGCCCAGAGTGTTTCTGAGGGCTCTGAATTTCTGATAGTACCTTTGGTGATAAAATTATACCTGCGTATAAAATTATGTCTTGGTTAATGTGAGAGCTAAACACAGTTACATATGGTGTTTTCCACGGGACCTGAAGTACTTGAGATTTTTCAAAGGCAGCTTGTAAAACCAGCATGTTGCTTTTCTAGGGCAAGCCTGTCCTGGATAAAACTTGGGCCATGAGCAGTAGACTGCAATTTTTTCTGGCTCCGAGAGCCTAGCGTGGAAGCACTGGGCACGTACTTAACAAGACGCAGCCGAGGGCGGCTGGATGAGTCCCATCTGGAGCTCCGCAGTTCCTTTGAAAAGTGTGTCAAAAGGGGTCTGGCGTGCGGGGGAAATGAGAACATGTGGCAGATTACTGCACTCGAAACCAGCCGTCCCAACAGCAGCCCGGGAAGCGACCCGAACGCAGCCCCCAGGGCACAGCAGGGTCCTGCTGAAAGCATCATTTACTGCCTTGCAAAGCAAGGCAGGAGAAGACTAGCCTTGCCTAAACTTCCCTCTGCAACTTCCCAGGGTCTCACAGGTCCCATCCCATGGGAAGACCCATGCTGGGTGTTGGAAGACCACGTGTTCCCCGTGGTGCAGGAGGAGGGCTGCATGCAAAAATGGCAATATTGCTCTGGGTCCGCATGTGCTTCGAGCTTGTGTGATCTGGCCAAGGGTCTCAGGGTCCCCACGGTTTCCAGTTTCAGATGATGTCTCATCATCTAGCCCACGCTGTTGCCTTTGCTATGCAAGCTGGCTGTCTTGCCGGCTCATTTGCAAGTGGGTAGGCGCTGGGAATTCAGTGCTATCAAACCCAAACTGAGTGGCTCCACTCTTCATAGTCACAAGGGGATTTGGGGTTTCCTGCAAATTCAGGGTCCCTTGGGTTCACATTGTTGTATGTTTTATGCAGGGCCTGGGAAGCCCCTCATGCATGTGGCAAGACATGGCCAAGAAATACTCTGCTGGTAGATGCTGCACGACTGAATGGTGAGTCAACCATGGCGTTCTTTAGCAGAATACAGGCATTGCCACATCCCAGGAGCTGTCTCATCCAGTTGACGACAGSGTGCTGTGTGGGCATTCTGATAGACTCAGTCTGGCTGCTGGACAGGTACCACTCAGGCATCACAGGCAGAAAGCATGCTATCTGGGAAGCTTTTCTGTATCCTCTTTGGTGTAGAGAAAGGAATTCACAAGAGAAGGTAATTTGGTGTGAGAAACTATAACACAGTGGTGTCTGGCCTGCATAGCAAAGACAGATATGACCGTGTCGTATCTGTATGGGGTCAGGGAGGCATCACACAATTCAAATACTTCTGCTTTGAAATCAGAAGATCAGTTTCTGATGGTCCATTGCCTGGTCTACAGGTAATGCCAGAAGATACTTTAAACAAGGTGGTTAACAAAGATGTTTGTATAATATTTGTTGCTTGTGATGTCTTATGTGTTATTAGGTAAAGACAAGAGCTAGGAAAATATTTTGGGAGCTATTTTGTTGGTGGGTTGTTACAAAACAAAGAAATTAAGAGTTTGCCCAAGACCAAAACTGTAGGAGATAAGGGAACTGAACCTCTCTCCCTTGATTCCTGTGTGCAAGAGATTCTGTGAAAACCATCCTGAGTGCACAGGGGACACAAGGCAAAGGCAGTGATGTGCAAAAAAGTCAAGCTCCCTTTCAGACACACTTCTGGCATAATGTTTTCTGCTCTCTCTCCAATATGCATGGAGCATGGGAGCCTACTGAGACACTATACTGGCTGAATCCTGTACATCACTGCCAGGCTAGATGCCTTCTTTTATAAGCCTTTTTGAGGGGATATTCATTGCCTATAGCTTAAGCTACCTTCAGTGAATATGCCTTCATTTAAGCTGATCATTTAGGACCTCTTCATAGCAGGGACAAGAAATAAGCACGTCTGGAGTAAAATTAACCTGAACCCTGTCAGACAGGTCAGAGGGTGACAAACTGGTCCATACAAGTCCCATTTCTCTCCACCAGTTATAAAGGGGGTCATGGTGGCTGTTTCAGAAGTGCATGGCAACTTATGATCCCAAGAGTAGATGCTACCCTTCAGCTCTTGTACACTGTTATTGTGTATTTTTGTGCAATTTTTCATAAGCTCAGATAGTTGAATCAAGCCTGCGACCACTGTGTCTCCAGTTTTTTCACACTCCATTGATTTTGATTGATAGCCAAATTAGAAACATGTGTTCACTGTGCGGTTGCAAAATTGCAACTGAAGTACTCAGTTGACCCACAAACACTGTTTTCTTATTGCACTTAAATGAGTGATTGCTTGTTAGCCACTGGAAAGGACATATGTGCTACATTAGTAAAAACAGATATATTACTTTGGACATTTTTTCCAGGAAATTTGCATCAAACCATCCCTTTTATTCTATTAAAACATTTGAAATATAGTCTTATATGTAAAAAAAATCATTCAGTGAATAGCAGCCTRATAATTTTTGCTGATTTTTTAGGAGAAATTTAGTAAGCAAGTAATTGTAATAGGATGTTGTAGGGAACTCACTGCTGAATTGAAAATAATTTTTCTGTTTGGATATTTTTGTTCATCTTCTTTCCCAACCTGGATGGTTTTTACCAGAATTAGGTCTATGTCATGATGTAGATGATATCAGTTCTGGCTTTAAAGTTGCCCAACATGATGTGATGAGTTCTGTAATTGAATGTGAGCCAGCAACGGGCCCTTGCAGCCAAGGTGGCCAGCAACATCTTGGGCTGCATTAGGAAAAATGCTGCTGGGCAGGTCGAGGGAAGTGATCCTTCCCTCTGCTCAGCACGGGAGTGCTGTGTCCAGTGTTGGGTTCCCCAGGACAAGACAGAGATGGACATACTGGAGAAGGTCCAACAAAGGGCCATCAAGATAATGAAGGGATTGGAGCGTCTCTCATATAGGGAGAGGCTGTGAGAGTTGGTACTGTTCAGACTGGGGAAGTCTCAGGAGATCTTATCCATGTGTATAAATACCTGATGGAAAGTAATGAAAAAGTGGTGCTCGGTGACAGAATAAGAGGTAATGGGCACAAACTGAAACACATGAAATTCCACCTGAACACAAGGAAACACTTTTTTTATTGTGAGGGTGGTCAGACTCTGGAACCCATTGCCCAGAGATGTTGTGTGGTCCCCATCTGTGGAGGTATTCAAAACCCAGCTGGACACTGTCCTGGGCAGCCTGCTCTGGCTGACCCTTCTCGAGCTGGAGGGGTTGGACTGGATGATCTGCAAAGGTGCCTGCCAGACTCAACCATTCACCCGTGATTCTGCTGGTCCCCATTTCACCAGAGGCAACAGAAAGTCGTCTGCTCTGCCTCCCTGCAGGTCCCTGGGCTAATCACCGTTTCAGAGGAAAGCATTCTGCAATCCCAAGGCATTACATGAGGCAGAGGAAAATTAAAGGGGGATCTTCTCCCCTTTTTACTGCATGACCTAGACTCAGAAGGAACTCAGGGAGCGGGGAACAAGGTTTATAAACTCTGAAATGGTTCCTGACTTCTTATTTCAAGGTAATCCTGCTGGATTTGGGACCACCTCTGCTGCAGATGACTCAGAGTCAGGGTTACTAGCTCCCCGTGTCTTTGTGTTTCTGGTCACCAAGCTCTAGCTGGGGATGGTGGAGGAGTGGCGGGGGGAGCTGCATGGTTTTTGTCCGTGTGAAAGAGTAGCAGCTTACAGAAAGTGTAGTATCTTGTGCTGATTTTGCTGCTTAGTCATACTGCAGTAACTGTAACTTGGCAGCTGGTCTTATCCCGTTCCTTTGCAAATGTTTCCATTTATGGCTGGGATTTTTATTTCCCTTTGCCTCCAATCGCCACACAGATGGAAAGTCTCCAAAAGGGGAGGCCATAGGTTTACATCGGGAGAAACCAGCTCTGTGTATTCGTACCTTGCATTTCCAATATCTCTCACAGGAGCACACCACCCAGGATGCTCAAGGGATTCATTAGGGATCATTTTGGTCAGAAGCGAGTGCTGTGCCTGTCTGGTGGCAGGAGCACAGATGTCATTGTGGTTGTCAATATTTTCCCTGCCCAGAGCTCAGATACGCTGTGAAGGAGAAAATTGCAGCCATTTGACCTGGTTGTCCCTGCTAGCAGCTGGGTGCTGTGCCTGGTCCTGCCAGGGGCACCGGAGAAGGGGCAGCCGTGCGAGCAGGCAGTGCTGGAGACCCTCAAGGCTGTGCCCATGCCACAGGCTGGGAAGCTACGGCTCCGGGAAGAGGAGCCATGGCTCCTGAATGCTTCTTACAGAGTGTAACCTCCGGTTACAGAGAGACGCAGCATGTGGGATGCAGGATTCCTCCATGTGTTACAGATGTGCAGGTTTACGATGCAGTGTGCTCCAGCAAGCCTATGGAAAAAAGCATTCCCGGCTTATGAAGAGCTTTAGGGCAGATAAAGCAGAGTCGTGACCTGAGCTGGAAAAGGGATGTGCCTGCTGCCAGCTTACTGCGGTGGCTAGGGCTGGAGCCTTTGGGAGAACGGCACTAGGATGCAGCATGGATCCCGTCTTGCTCTTCCACCTTGTCTGGCTTGCCGGTTCCCCATTTCCTGCTCACATGGATTACATGGAGCAGCGGGCTGAGAACAATTGAGAAAAAAAAAAAAATTCTCCTCACCCAGGGCACTGGATCGGAAAAATAACTGATCTTTCGTTTAAGGCCAGATTTTCAGCAAGGAGCTGAAAAACCCCGTATTTTTTGCTTTCACTCCACATACTTTTGTGGAAATTAAGTGCGTGCCTCGGTGAAACCTGGACTGTCGGCCAGAGGCTCCCTTCCGCCCCCCAGCAAGGCAGAAAGGGTGCAAAGACTGGAGCACTGACCTGGCAGCTGCTTCTTCATCACATTATGGATAAACTCTCCATGTCTGAATTGTTTCCTTTGAAACATTTGGCTTGGTTCTGGGTATTCTGTAGAAATATGTGATTTCTGGAGAAACCTTTTGAAAACAGAGCATTGATTTTTCCAGCCAAAAAAGCCTAATCTTTGCCAGAGCTGATTCCTCTACAATCAAAGCATTCAGCTCCTATGAACAGGGAGCCACCGTGGGAAGAACAAATGTGTTATTATTGCCCTGCTGATGAAGTCCTGTCTACAGATCTTGGCTTTCTGGCCTGTGTTACAGCAAGGCTTCAAGAAAAGAAGACGGGAGCCATTTAAAGCCGTCACATCATGGCATAGCATCCCTCACCCTATGTCTCAGGATGCAGAGAGTATGTGCATTATCCCATTCTCAAGAGCTCGAGTTCTACCCAGTCCTTTCTTTGCCCAGGCAGGGAGAAGAATAGGAGAGAAGTGTGGGGTGAGGGGAGACCACATAGTGCTCTTCCCAGGAGGGAAGGCAATTGGGCAGACCTAGGATGGGTCCTGCTCCAAGCCCCTGCCCCGGTGGCCCACAGCTGGGACCATTCACCACATGCAGTATCCAGAGGCACCAGCGTGGGAGCTGCAGCGGGACTGTGCTGAGTGCCAGATCCCCAAAAAACATGTGCTGGTCCTCTGTGGGGGTGCCTAGGGCTCACCCCAGTCGGCTAACAGGGGCACTAGTGGGGGATCCTGGTTGGGAGTCAACACTGAAGCTGCCCCCAGAGCTGCTATGGGAGCAGATGGAGAGAGGGGGGAGTGACCCCCCCAGAGAGGGACCCCAACACTTGGGACAGGGAAATGGAGAGATGCTCCTGCAGTGGCTACGGTGGTGCTGGGACACCAGAGCTGATGGGATGCAGTTGATGGCTCATGAGAGCAGGCTGCTGGGGCTCATGGTGTCCTGTGCAGGGGAGAAAGTCTTTGGGAGGGACTAGTGAAGGGATACATGGAGCAGTGGATCAATCCTGCTGTTTCCGCAAAGGGGATACCCCCATGGAGGGACAGCACGTGGAGTCTGCAATAGGTGAATATTCAAGCGGTTGTCATGTTCTGGTATGTCTGTTCTGCACAGGCAAGGGATGGAGGTTATTACAGTGTAAACCCTGTATCCTGCTCTATAGGGGTAAGGGGTGGAGATTGTCACGTATATGTGTTTAAACTTGTAACCTTCTTAATTTTGGTGTTTTGTAGGGTGAGGGGGTTTGTTTACTGAGTGCATGGACACACTGTCATCATCATGTCCATCCAAATTGTCTGGGAGGAAAGGCAGAGTTTGTAGCACAYGTATGTTAAGGCTGTGATGATGTTAAAAGACTTTGTAATTAATGTATATATTCAAATGACAGCTCTTAAATACGTGTTYTCCTGAAATGTGGACTTCGGGCTGCACGAAAGCAGCTCGCAGCCCTGGAAACATGTTTTCCCTGAAAGCAGGACTCTTAAGTCATCATGATGCTATTGAAACTGGGTCTGGTGCTGCTCACGGATATCAGCAGCTCAGAGATAGCARACTAGGCTGTAATCTTTACTGGCATTTCTAGTTCAGGTCTTCTCCGGTGTGCTCCCTAACAGCAAGCGGCAGCCCCTGCTCTTGCCGCTGGTGGGCAGGGAGCCCACACGGGTTTCTGTGGTGGCTGCAGCATTTACACCCAAGGCTGCAGAGGGGCAGACGTAAACCTGGCACCTCCTGTGCTCCCCTGCCTCTTCCCGACCGGAGGCAAGCTTGCTGTTTGCTCACAGAGACAAAACACGACAGAGGCTTTGCCAAAACCAACTGCTGCCTGCTGTCTCCTGTTGCCAGACACTGCCAGCCCCCAGTCCTCCCCCAAGGAGACGTCTGTTCACCACCGACCAAGCTGCGGTCTCTCGATGGGATCCATGTGTTCTTGATGAGAGGCCTGGAGAACTTAATTGTCCCTGGTCTGGGGTTTTCTATTGAGCACTCCTACAGCCTTCAATTATCTGGATTCCCCAGAAGGGATGTGGGAGGCTGATTTCCCCACAGGGCTTCCAGCAGCTCCTGCAAATCCTTCCTTCCCCTTTTCCCTTTTCCAGCACCCTTCACTCTTTCTCACTGTGCTTGTCCGTGTGCCTACCTAAGGGTGGGCTATGCTAGATCATACCTTGGTCACACACACACCCCTTTTGTTTTTTCATTTCTGACAGAGATGTGCTAAGCAGACAGGACATCAATTCTGCCTTCACGAGGCAGCGAGGTGTGCAAACATGAGCGGGCTGCTTTTAAGGATGCTCACGTTTGCTTGATCTCAAACACAGTTCAGCTGTTAAGCCTCGAAGCTTCTCCTGTGAGCAGACTGGTGAGCCTGCCACAATCGCTACCACAATTTTAGGATAGGCACAGACAATTTACTTTGTGACTTCATGGCAGGGCACACTTTTAATGTGGTTATACTATTTATGCTGTTGTGTGAAGAGGCACTCGGGTAGGTAATATCAATCATTTCAGGACCCTTTAGACTGCCAGAGTGATGCAGGAAATCTCAATGTACAAAGAAAATATGGTTTCTGTGCCCAACAAGATAATTATAAAAGAAACAAATAATGCATGATTTCTTGCTCATTTCTGCTTCTCTCTTTATATTTTTATCTTTGTAGATGGAGGCTATCAGAGTCTGGATGGATGAGGGACAGAAGGGAGGGCAAAGAACTGTATGTAAAACACAGTGAGTGCATGCCTGCGCTTTCACCTCCCCACTGCTAATTTTGTTTATCACACACTGAAGCTGGAAAATCTCAAGCCTCTTTGGACTGGAGATAAGCATTTGAGTTCCACTGGCAGTCTTAAGGAAAAGTAGTATAAGCATATATGTTATTTATTGTGCGCATGTGATCAAAATTATTTCATTTGATGTTGGAGGTTGGGCTCACATTAATGCTCAGATGAAGAGCACAGACATTCAGTTACCCTGGTAAAAGGGCATGTCACATCCCTGGCAAAAATATTTTAACTTCCTTGGGACCCTGATCTGTTGGGCTGATTTAAGGTACCATGAAAAAAGAATCCAAGGAAGGATGGAACATTGCTCTCCTTCTATACCTCTGTATTGCTAACTTGCTCTGCAGAGTATTTATTTGCTTGGTTTGTCTCAGAGGAATACAAGTTAATAATGCAGCATATTTTTTGGTTTTGGGGTGGTTTTTTTGGTTTTACTTTGTAGGAAGACCTTTGAAACTGACTCAGATAAGAATCTTTTTCTTAACACTGATTATATATCTAATTATATTACATTTCTTACATGCATATAACTCCTGTTCACATTTTTATGACACTCAGTGCAAATACCATTTTCCTTGTCAGTAGTAGCAGGTTCGCCTGACAGTAGAGAGGATTTTTATTGTGATGTTGTATTTGGCCAGGAGGACACTTCATTACAGAATTATACATTTCTTGAGCGTCAATCTATAGCTACAAATGAAACAAGGGCCTCTAATGCTTTGTGTTAGAGCAAAAATTCGAGCGTGTGCGTAAGGGAAGGGGAGGTGTTAAGTGTCGTGCCAAAAGCAGACAAGCAATGCTCTGCTGTACGTGACCCCTGCGGGGAGCTGGGCCGAAGTGCTGCACAGGGTTCCCTGGATTCACATCAAATACGTGAAAAGCAGCAGCCGTCAAGCAGTGGAAAAGCTCTGCAACCCGAGGAACAGCTGCTGGGTGGCTGCCCACTGTGCTCCCCGGGACAGGGATGTCCGGAGAGCAGGGCAGCTCCCTGCAGCCTCTACCCCGGCAGAGGAAAGCAAGTCCCGGGAGAGCTCAGCACATAAAGTCAGTCCAAGGAGGGCTCAAGACATGCTGGGCTTTTGCTTCGTAACTTAGTGGCTGAGGTGGGCGCAGATTTCAGAGGTCTCTGTCACTCCAGTTCAGAGGCACATCTGTATGCCTGTGGCATACACCATTAGCAAGACTTGAATTAGCCGCAAAATTTTGTTTTTGCAAGTTATTTTGCAAGTTATTATGATTGCAAATTTTTGCAAATTTTTTGCAAATTATTGTTAGTTCAACCTGTAACAAATTTGGCCCCATATTCAGGTCGTGAAAGGGGTCACGATGGAAACCCTTGCTCCAGGGCTGCACTCATCTTCCAGAGAGGTTCGGGGCAATATTAGTGAGTAGCTAGATACAGTTCCTTACCACTGTACAAACTCCAGAAGATATTATTGTTCAGTCTTACTCATTGCTGTCGTTTACCTGTGCAGTGTCTTTTGCCAGTCAATCCACTGATTCATGCGAGCATCGATCAGATCCTCTTCTAGACCCTTGCTGGCCTCCTTGCTGCCTGCATCCAAAAGGTCCTGTCATTTGGGGAGGGAGGGATTAGCTTCTCCTTTAATCTCTATGAGATAAAAATTGAAAACCTTCAAAAGAAGCCTTTTCAGTGGCTTTGTGCTCCTGGAAGGCCAGGCAAGCCTCTTTCAGGTGGTGCTGGAGGTATTGCTGCTGGTGTACCGGCACGGTGCTATGCTGGCAGACCTTACCTGCTGCCTTCAGTATTGACCTGGGCTCATATTTGGCTGCTGCACTATTGCACCCTGTGCTAAAGCATCCCAAGTGAGGACAGCCAAGCTAATTTCTCAGAGGCTCCCCACCTTCTGGGGGATTGTGAAGATTAGGGCTTTTCAAGAAGCTAAACTTAATGCTTTCTCTTGGTGGGCATCTTTAGTTACAAGTTGCAGCCTTGAAGTCACAGATTTTCGCTTAGGACCTGAATCAGGGGTCCCTAAGGCCAGTAAAAAGCCTCTCATTGGCTTCAAGCATTTTTTTCATATTTCCTTTCTAATTCCTTTTTACTGGTCCTGTGGAAATGGGAATTACAGATAGTCTGTCCCAAAGATTCAGTTCCATACAAGATTTGATGTTGGAAACATTTGTTTAAGACCCGAGGGCAGGAGAACAGTGTGTTTACAGAAAGACAAAGCTGGGATTAAAGACAAGATTAGCATTTCAAATAAATCAGCTCAATTGCTGAGCCCTAATGCATCCTTGCCAGGCCACCAGACCCCTGAGGGAAGTCACTCAAAATGGGGCCAGCCACCTCCCAGCCCAGCAGCCCGCTCTGCTGTACCCCCACGTTCAGAGGAAAGGCTTTTTTTTTTCCTATCTGATCCCTTTCAGCCCCCTCTTTTCCCAGGATAAAGGCACTAATTAATTCCTTTCCTTTCTATTTATACCCGTTAGTCATTGCAAAAGTGTCCCCCAGTAGATTTATGGTTCAATATAATGAGTATGTCTTGAGGGAATATTATTCATACAGTTAGCTGAAATCTAACAGAGAAAGTCTATATTTTATTTGTAACCTTAGTCAGAGTAGTCATTTCATGGGAAGGCAGTACCTCCAGGCTCCAGCAGTGAAAAAAAGCAAATGTTTAGACAGAAGTTCATCGGCAGAAAAAAGAAACTGAAATCTCTTTCTTAGGTCTGTACATGGCGTTAAGGACCGTGGGTGGGGCGGGATGTGACTAAGTTCAAAAATGTACATTTTTTTTGAACCATCACTGGTAAAAGGCTGGGTAGGGGAATGAGGTTTCCTCTATAAACTATGTGGTTTTTTTCTCTTAATTTCATGGAAACACCACTGCAAGTTTTTCCTTCTCGTTTCTCTGGTGACAAGAAAATAAAACAAATGCAGCTGGGTCATTCTGCTCTTGCTGTATTTCACCACGAAGTCCCAAAGACACAAACTGTGTGTTTTAACTCTTTCGCTACCCTGGGCTACAACACTAAAGATCATTTGACATCTCCACCAAAGATAGGTCGGGATTATCCAGCATGTACTGTGGACCACGGAGGCATCAGCCGCCTCCCCGAGGTCCTGCCTTGCCAGGGAGCTGGAATGCAATTTCTTCACTATGCGAAGGCTATTCCCAATGAGTCAACGAGTTCTGGGACTCAACCGTCTTGACTGGCTGTGTGGAAAAACTGTGCTGCAAGAGATGTAAGCATCAAAAAGCAAGGATTGTGAAACCGGCAAAAGGGGAAGTATTCTGGGAGAAAGGGTTTCAGACCATCCTTTCCCCAGTCTCTCTGCCCTCTGTCCAGCTTTTTTTTTGCTTGCTGGGTTCACGTATGATCTGGTGTTGCTGCCTGGCACCTCTGGGAGCACCCCAGGCACCCTCACTTCTTCTGGTATTGAAATGCCTGAGCTGGCTCTTCCACCCGCTGCATCGTGGCGAGGAGACCCAGAAATGGCCAGCTAGAAGCCCTGGGCTTTCTCCCTGTTGGGAGGGAGCAGCTCCAGAAGTGGTGAGCCTTCAGGGCATTGCAGAAAAGCTGACTCTAGACATGAAGCCTGGACTGAGCAACTGAAGGTAAAATATTAACAAGTTCATAAGTATGGCCTCAATTTCAAAAGGGTAAACTTCAAAAACCCGAAGAAATTGTGCAGCAAAAGCAGCCTGGCACAGGAGCCCCAGAGCATCCCCGCCATTTCTTCAAGCCAGCATACTCAAACTTATCTCAGAAAGGGAGATCTTGAGCASAGGGGAATAAAACTTGGAGCTAGGGTCTCTGCACTAATGAAGTCTAAATGAACGCTTCAGGAGGATTATTAGAAATGGTGGGGAAGCAGGCTCACGGCTGGCTGTGGGAGCAAAGCCTCAGAGAGGAGTAACCTGCAGCTGGGACAGAGAGCCAGGAGCACGCCGTTCCCTTGGGTGGTCTCGCACGATGAAACCTCGAGCAGAACCGAAACAGGCCCTCGGCCCATCAACAAAAGCAAGCTGCATCACGCTAATGCCCCGCTGGTGGCATTAAGGGTGGCTCCTGTAAGCTCCTCTGGAGTCTGTGCAGCTTGGGACCAGCTGGAAGATGGGGCACTGCCACCTCCATTTCTGGCTGCTCGTTTTCCCACCGCTGTATCTGAACAACGTAGAGTCTCTGGGATGTCATCATCCTCTAAGGATCTTAAGCTCTAGTGAAAAAACACAAGGTCACAGATATGGGCCTGCATCTGGCAAGGCTTCAATAATGCTGTAGGTTGGGAAATCCTTGGGGCTGTTTAAAATAAAATTCTAGAAACTCCAAGCAGTACTTCCTTATGTGTTAGCAAACAACAATTCACGAGCACGCAAATGCTGTATATAAAAATGGGGTGCTAAGTAAATAAGAACTGCAATAGCATAGGGGACTTAAAAGTTAACACCAGAATATTAAAATAGGAAAAAGTACGCAAAGCCTCAGATTGCACTTGTGTGTTCATGATGACTCTCTAAACATCCTGGAGCAGTTGGCTTTCATGGCTTAAATCACAGGAAATGCTGCTAATTCAAATGAACCTTTGCTTTTTTCTTCAGAAAGATTCCCCTTTGTGTCTCATTTTACCACAATTCAAGAATGTCAAACACAGTGGGGGCTGTTGCTCATGTACATGACCTGGGTTAATCTAGAAAAATAAATGTTTTTTCTTCTTTTGTTTCTTTAATAGATGTCTTCTACCGGGCACTGGTGAGGATGAGCAAGACCTGCCAGGGATGCTTCAGAGCCAGCCAAGCCTGCACCGAGTGTCCGCACAAAGGGTGGTGAGGTGGACCAGCAGAGGTGATGTAGTAGCGGTCTGCTGCAGACCACCTGATGAAGAAGAGGAGATGGATGAAGTTTTCTTTAGGTGCTTGGAGGAATCCTCATAGCCACAGGCCTGGGTACTCATTAGTGGATTTAACCACCTTGCTATCTGCTAGGAGTGCAGTGTGGCCGGGCACAACCACCACAAGAGGTTTCTGGAATGGTTTGAAGGCAATTTTGTGATGGAGGTGATGAATGAACTGACTAGGAGAGATGCTCTTTTGGGCCTGCTACTGAAACACAGGGAAGAACAGGCTGAAAATGAGAAGGCTGGAGGCAGCCTTGTCTGCAGGGACTATAAGCCTTAAGGGACTTAAGGTGCTGAGAGCAGTCAGCAAGGCAAACAGCAGAATTACATCCCTGAACCTCAGAGGAGCAGGGGCTTGCCTGTTGGTGGGGAGGAATACAAACGCATGGTATGAATTGAGTTACAAGCAAGAATTTCAGAAAATGGCAACTACAAAAGGGCATAAAATCCATCCTTCCATTTGTTGTCAGTGAAAATGCTGAGATTATCAACCACATACTTACAAATATTTGAAAACCAGCATTCATTGTTTTCACTAAGCACTTAACAATCTTGGCCTCGTTTTTGGCTCTCTTCACATATTTGGAAAACAAGACCCTTGGAGACCACTGTATAATCTCAGAATCGCATGAAGGGTGGATGCAATTGCAGACAGATGCAAAGAAACTACAGTAGCTGTTTTCCAGAGAACCACAGCAGTCCCATAAAGCTGTTTCAGATGTATGTATGTGATTTAAAACTAGGAGATTGCATTTTATGGTGGCTACAACTCAGATGTAAAAAAAAAGGAGCAGATACACAGCTTACAAAGTAACAACTAAACATACCATAAATCACATTTACGTCTACAGGGGAATGTAAATGAAATAGTAGCCATCCGTGCCCGACTGACTTCCTTACTTCAAATTCTAAACAGAGTCGTAGAGGAGAGCAGAAAATCAAGCAGTTTTTTCCTTCTTTCTTTCTAATCTCCATCTTCCTCCATGTCCTCTCTCTCAATTTTAAATGTAATTGAATACTAAATATCTGTTCAGTACACAGTGTGTTCTGTGAGTAGCAATAATAGTATGCGGGTCAGATACATAGGGGATGAGCAACTAATCCATGTCCATGCACTTTCTCTGCAAAATTCTTTCCATGAGATTTGCAGTTCCACTGAAAGGAGAGAAAAAGAAAAGCAGTCGATTTGAGAATCAGGAAGAGGAGTCAAAGAGAGATAGTGGATGAGGCTCCCATGAGTGAAGGGGAGTGATTCCTCACCTGGACAGATCTCCATATATATATATATACATAGCAGGCACTATGTATAAAAGACGATCACTGTGCACAGAAAGAAACGTCTTTGCCCATCTTGATTCCCCTTATAAAGATGAAAGAAGATGCTAGATAAAATTTTGGTACTGTCTCAAAAAGTTCCTACCCCATGTCCATTTTCCTCTAGAGGTTCCTACATTCTCGTCCCATTCACAAGAACAAAAACTCAATTACAGAGAACTAGCTCAGGCCTTTAATGCAGTCACTTATAAAAGAAGACTGTAAAAAAGCCCAACAAATCCAGAAAAAAGCAGCATCTTGCTTTGAGATTATTTTGCCCGAATTTCTATGTAAACAAGACATACTACCACTTCAGTGTGCCTGTATGTCAGACCACCCCCAACGTAAGAAATTAACTCACCAGATGTGTCCATCTATGCCAGAGGTGTGAAGATAATATTCCTACAAATGTCACGAAAATGGATGCCTAGGTAAGTAAGAAAGACCAAGTTAGCCTTTTTTATTGAGGGAAAAGATGCAATAGGGAGCTGTTTTGTAAAATATGCAAGAATCCTCATGGGGACAAGGCATTATGTCATGTCAAGCTGCAGGAAAAGGTTTTGATTTGACATGAGAAAGTTCAAGAAGCACACACAGAAAGTTAAAAGTCTGTAGGTCCTTTGGTCAAGAAACTGGAGACGAAAGACAATGTTCACAAGTCTGCGAGGAGGAAGAGGGAGATATGGAGGTGTGGGCCTGTGCCCTCCTCCTTTCTACACTTCGGGCACTCACCAGCCATGTAGGAGACAGGTGTGCTGTCCAGTCGTTTGTGATAAGGCGTCTTGCTGGAGAAACAGCTTCTGCAGGGGCAGATTCACCTAGAAATAGACACACTGAATGCGGATTAGAAGCAGCATTGATGGGTACTCATGGACACAACAGAGCTTGGACTCAGCAGCAAAGCAGGCGAAAGAAATGGCCTGGTATGTGGGGCGTTCACTGGATTACTGGAAGGTGAATGCTTTGCTTAGATATTTCATGTACTCTCTGGTAAATCACTGTCATCAGAAGCTGGACCCCTCCTCTTCACTAAAGATGCTCCAGAGGAAAAGCAACCACCCCATTTAGAGCTGCAGGAGTGCCCCTGGAAAGGGATGGCCCCACAAAATCCTTCTTTGCTCTTCCAAGGAATCGTTGAGAAATTTCTTGTTTCTCAGTTATGCTTATTCTTCAATGTCTCCTTGCTCCAGAATGAGTCCTGCTTCTGTCACAGGGCTTTGAGATGAACGGGGAAACAGGCACATAAAATTCCAGCTTACGGCTACGGTTCCTACAGGTGCTGCGTGAGTATCACAGAATCATAGAATCATTTAGGCTGGAAAAGACCTTTAAGATCATCGAGTCCAACCATAAACCTAACACTGTCAAGTCCACCAGAGTACTCCTGGTGAAGATGCTGACACAGAAGATACTTCAGAAAAAATGTACCTTTTAAAGCACTAGCAACTACACAGAATCGGGTTTATTATTTTCAGCGGGTAGTTCAGATGTTTTTCGCAAACACAAACAGCCTGAGCAACATGTTCCTGTAGATCAGGACTGGTGGGTTAGCAGCTTACTCTGAGATCTCTTGAGACAAATCCTTTGCTTTTGTCACTACTTGGGAGTCAGTAGAGTGAAATGAGAGTTAAATTGGGGTTCCCCATTGCGACTACCTTGTCTGGCAGCTGTGGTTTGGTTCTGGTCCCTTCACACTGTCCATTTACACAAAAGTTTGGAGACAGAAAGTCATAGCTCAAGGGATAACAGGCCGTGTTCCTGAAAGTCATAGCTGTTCTCCATATTTTGTTGGGACATTTGCCCCTATTTTTCATTTAACAGAGCTAAAAATTGCTTGTGAAATTAAAATTAAAAAAACCCACACCCCCCAAAAACCCCAACCCAACAACAACAAAAAACCAAAACCCAGAAACTAATCAACAGAAAGAGGTAATACTCTGACTTGGATGACTCTGAGCAAGACTTGGATATTTGCAAAGGCTAAGATGCAAGTTGTTCTTTTTTGAAATGTTCTTGTTTTATTTGTTCCACTCAGGACACGTTACTAGGATGGGAAGAGGAGGAGGATAAGGGAGGAAGGAAAGAGGAACACTGTTTGATGGTATAAATATGTGGGGCAGCAATGCCAACCACGAAAAGGGGCCTCTCATCATGGGTAAATGAGACTTCTTCCAGCCTGTTTTACACAAAAATGCCTTCAGCTCCAAAGATGACAACCTCGCCCCATCCCAGCATCTGCCCTGGGAGGGGTGCGGATGGGAGGAGACCGTCCCGAGGTGTCGGTAGACCCACAGTGACTCTCCGTGGATGTCTGGAGCTACTACAAATGAGGCTCTGCCTGATTTTGAAGGAGGAGGAACACAGAGGGGCAGTTCCAGCCTGTGAGGGAATAGAGGGACTGGGCTGGAGACGCCTCTGCTGCTCCCAGCCGCTCCTCCCCACACATCCCGAGCACCCACAGCCTTCCAGCCGGGGATGCAGGAGCCTTCCTGAGACGAGTGACCCCACAAAGTCTTTTTCCTGACATTTTGGAGGCTTTTTGGAGGAAATTTTGATGACCTCGTTTTCCAGGTAGGCAGAGTTTTCCTTCTCCTTGTATAGCGGTCATGCGGTTATTTACTGACGGTTCTCCAGCTGGGAATAAACAGAGCCAGCCCCAGAAATCCCAGCCTGTGCCCCTGCGGTCTGCGCAGCTATTGCTGCTGCTCACGGGCTCTCCAGCAAGCTGCTGATTTCAGGCACATCGTGTTTAGACACTGCCTGCTATAAGAGAATATATATTTTCCCGTTGTTTTCAGCTTTTGGCTAGTTCGGGTATTTTTCCAAGAGTTTTTTCCGGGTGCGGTAGTATGAGACACAGACTCTCATCTGCCAGGGCCAGAGGTCTAGAAAATCCCTCGGGGAGGACCTGTTGAACCAAATTCTTCCCTGGAGCAACTGAGTTGAGTTCACCAGCTACACTGAAGTGATGGCAGCGGTAGCAGCACGGGACTCTGCTGCTGCTGTGCAGCAGAACGACTGATCTGCTGCACGATTCCTCTTTGATTTTCAGAATTTCAGAATATATGATTTAGACTAACCCGTGATTTGTGTCTTCTAGTTACACTGAGTTTCATCAGTACAAGCTCCTCTATTTTGGGGGGTAACAGCACTTTCAGAAATGCCTGCGAGCTCGTTGCGCTTCCCTCCTCGGGTCAGCTATTTTTTTTGGTGGCAGGGGTCTGCATGAGTGCTGTAAAGGGAGGTTTCTGGCTGCCAGAGCCGAAGTTCCAGGGGATGCAGCATCCCCCGGGGCGGCAGGCGCTGTCCTGCGGCTGGAGCACCCGGCGGGGGCTGATGCCCACAGCCTTCCTGCGGCCTGGGCTTTCCCTGGCTAAAGTCCCGGGATAGTTGCAGTAGGAGAGCTGGAGAAGAGCTGGGCTCCCTGCAGCTGTCGGGAAACCTTCCGCCTGGGTGGTGTGCCCCGGGGCTCAAGCTACAGGGCACGTTTGGGTAGCAACTGTGACAATCACTGAAATTCCATCCGTATGCAATGGGCAAAGCGTGGGCACACAAACGAGGGAGAGGAGGTGCATTTATAAGAGCTTTTGTTCCAAATGGGACACTTCTTTTTTTTTTTTTCTGGTTTTGTTTTATTTAGCAAACATTTGAGTGGAGTAAAATGCTGCCTGCGCAAGTGGATGGCACCACAGGCACTGCCCACTGGGCATGGCCGTGAAAAAAGTTGGGACTGGATCTATGTCAAAGCAACAGTGCAGTTTCAAACTTTATTCTGCATATGACATAGCTAGCATAATTCTCTTTTCTTGAGAGTAATGCAATTTTTGTGGCCTTAAATAAGTTCCTTGCAGGCAGAGTTATCTTAGAGAGTGGAGCACCTGAATTTTTGTAAATTTGGAAACAATTTGCTCAGCTATAATAGGTGTTGTGGTATTGAAGAAGAAATACACAGTGCACCAGGAGGAACTTCAGAAATATCAATGTGTGGGATAAGACAGACCATAGCTCTGCCTGGCCAGGCACATGAGGTGACATTTCTAGTGTGTTAAAATCTGATCTATCTGATAATCAGATGTTGGAGCGCAAATAAGCCAACTGTAATTTGCACACTTGAAAGAGTCATTGCAAGTCATTCATTTGCCATAATATTACATTTGGTTCAGTTGCTCAGGGTGGGAAGAGGTACCCAGAAGCAGAGAACTCAAGCCCTTCTGCAAGACCACCATTTTTGCATGTCTCTGTGTAGATAACTCTATATACTTTTGCAATTATGTGGGTAACAGCCAGGTCACCTGCGATCTGAGTGTGGGAGCAGCAGAGAAGACTATGCATTTTTCTGCTGAGTACCTGAGGCATTAGGTAGGAGCATAGACCCTAATGCAGGGAGGATGGTGCAAAGCAGTGCCCTCAAAATCTGTTCAGAGGACCCAAAACCACTGCTCGAGGATTCCTGTTGTTTTTTTCTTTTTGTGTATCTCATGGGGAAAGAGATGCGTCACTTAACAGTACAAATACTGAGAGAAGGAAATTTCAAGAGAAATCCTTGTAAGGCCTTGCTCCTACAATATCATGGTCCTGCTCTTGCAGAGAGAGAAAGGTCAAGGAATAACAGGATGGGCAGACCAAAGTATTCAAATGTAATGAGTCAGCTCCCAATTCCCTCTTTCCATTAGTTTTCTGGACTGTCAGTGTTCAAAAATTGTCTTCAACATCCAGAAAATGCGTTAGTCTGAAATATACCCTTTTGCTGGCGAAATGTGAGATTTCCATTTGAGCGTTTTGCAGCAGGAGGTGGAGCTTTAAGGAAAATATCAACTCTTATGAGATTTTTGAGAGAATCACAACAGCTGATAGTGCTTTGAGGATGACAAAACAGGCACCATCACCCGCCCCAGCCTTGGAGACCCCTTAGGTGGGGAGAGGGGCCTCCCCACTAAGTGTCCATTCACTGTTAATGACCAGGTGGAATGCTGGTATAGCAGAAAGCTAACGTAGCTCGAGGCACAGAGATCCCCTCTGAGGGAGACAGAGTGCCTGTAACAGAGTGAAATAAAGCAGACTGTGTGCCACGGGACCACAAAGAAGTGAAGTGTGTCTAGTGTTTTCAGCTGTCACTTTTCTGCCTCACCTTTCTGCCCATGTAGAGGCAAAGGCCATGGTGCCTCATTGATCCAGTCCAAAGCCCTGAGGGCTGTAGGCAGGGGCAGTCCCGTACCAGAGCTGACCCTGGTTGCCCACGCAGTTTCACCGCTCCTTGCAGCTCTGCCTGGAGAGCAGCTCTTCTGCACAGTGCCTTTCCCACCCACGCACACATGGCAGGAGGGAGGGAGGAAGGGAGGGAGGTGGTTAAACTCAGGACGCGGTGATCTGTGAGTCAGACACTTGGCCAAAGCCTCTAGTGCTCCCAGCCTCTCCAAAAGCTGATGTCTCCAGCTTCCTCAGCCGTCACGGAAGACTGGCTCTAAAATGGTGCTGTCTGAAAGCACAAACCTGTTGTGTCCTACAAGAGATCAGGATCTCTTGCAGCTCTGCTTTGTGGAGGTCAAACGAGACAAGGGAAGCCTATAATAAGGTTAGAGGGAGGAAGTCTTGATATTAACTAAAATACCCCTTTAGCATTAAAGTAAGTATTTTATCCTTACGATACCTCTTCTGTTCTCTGCAGCGCAATGAAAATTGAGCCACGCTTACCTGTGCAGGGGACTCCATGAGGCTACTTTGCAAAGAGCTATGCAGCCTCTCTGAGCCAGAGGGGGGAAAAAGGACCCATGAACTACTTGGTAGGGACATCTGGGTGCCGAGCTGGAGGCACATGAAAGGCCCTCGATGTCAGAGGGCTTTGCTGAGCCATGTCTGTGAAGCACCTCAAGTTGGCGTTCCTGAAGCTTTCAGATCTCTGTACATCTTGTCCCCTTCCCCCAGGAGATCTCCAAGGAGCATGAGGGTTTCTCCTTCCCCTATCTAAAATCTAGCCTGAGCACTGGTTCTCACAGGCTTCTTAGCATATGCACAAGCCTTAGGAAGGAGGAAGGCTGTCACTGTTGTAAGGATATTGGCAGCACTGATAGGAACGAGCCTTTCCAGCGTAAACCCATTTGCAGAACCCTGTGATGTGCTGCAGCTTGCAGTGTAAACTGGAACAGGATGTGTCCCACCAGGGAGTAGCAGGTCACCGCGTGGAGAGAGGTCTCTAGGGAGATGCAGGGAGAGCTGAGCTGTCTGTATTCTTCAGGTAATGCCGTTTCTCATGCAACTAAGGCAACAGCTCAGCTGCATTACTAACTTGCCTTCCCCCTGCACTGCCAAAGCAACCGAATGCACTGTCAGTGTCCGTTCAAGCCTTGGACTCTTCCAAGAGCTGCCCCAAAAAGCTATTTAAGGAAGAAGCTCTCTTTCTGGACTGGACTCAGGCCTTCTTTTCCCAACAGAGATCACACATGCCCCTTTTTGGTTTGTGTTGACCACCAAGCAGAAAAGTGTCTATGCTACTACTTGGTCTGTGTGCCATCAAGGGGCCATGCTGGTTAGTGTGATTGTCCTCTAGACATAAAGGTGAGCACCGCTTCTTCCTCCACATTCTTTGTTGTTGATAAATGTCGCTTGGGTTTTGTCTGTGAATATCCTTTCAAAGCCTGGGTTCATCTGAACACTTATATATACATTCCCAAGAATTTTTCAGACTAGATCTCCAACTCTTCTGCTGCTTAAGTTATTATAACCCTACACAAAATATACTCCCATGTGCAGCTGGACCTCAGAGGCCCAGTGATGGGTTGAATGCTAAAGATGTGCGTTTCTTCAAATGCTTGTTTATTCATCCTTTCACTCCATGGGTTGTGCAGCCTACAAAGCAGCACTGTTAAGCAAGGGATTTTGTACCTTTTCGGTATACGCAGGCATCACCACACCCACATGGCTAGTTGGAGATGGAAAGGACCTGCTGCACACCTGCATTGGTGGTCTGGTCAAGCAGGTGAAGAAAGGAGCATGGATGCTTACATCTGCGTGGATCAGGGGTGATGGAGTCAGTGTGGTCATGGAGCAGACCTGGATACAACTAGAGAGAAACCATGAAATCAGAAGATCTTGACGCACTGTCAATAGCTCCACTACCTGATCCCTCCCTTCAGACTGACAGAGAAGCTAAAGCACTTTTAAATCATTTGCCCATACTCCAACAAAGGAAATATTTTAATTGCTTAGCTTTCAAGTCAATATAAAAATCTACATTAGTGGCCCAGTGATGCATCACAGTGATGGAGAGGTTGTGTTTTTCACACACAGGGTTTACAAGGAGCATTGGCTGGTTTTATATCTTCCCAGCAGAGCTAGGAGGTTGTATATCGTGCTTAACATGTAACTTGTGTTTTCCCACAGGCATCTAAATATCCAGAGGAACTGCTGAGATGTTCCGAGAAGGCTTTTTTTCCACTCTCCTTTGCGTGGCTCTAGTTCCCCTCCATGCTCAGTTTGATGGGGATCCTGGAGATGTCAGTCCTACCTCCTGTGCAGGTATTAACCAGATAATTTGCCTGTCTCTCTCCTTTGTAGGCAGCAATTTCCCCGAAAGCAATGGCCATGCTCAGTTGTAGCTCCTGCTCACAAGGAACTGACAGTGGCATGTTACACCTCTCCTGCCCCTTTGCACTCATGGGCAGTGCCCTGGGGTAGCGATCTATCTGTAGGGAACACCGACCCCCACCGAAACTCCCATTTCTGGGTTTGCATTGGAGTGCAGAGAGGTAGAGATTGAAAAGCTGGGGTCTGCCAGGGGTGGCTTCTCCCAGGTGATGCAGTAGTAAATACCAGTCAGTCTCCAGAGCTCAGCTCTGTATCTGATGTCAGAGAATGGTCCATTCCGAATTTGACAATTTCAGCTCTTTTCAGTTGCAATGTGGAGGAGGTGATTTATGTGTCCAGCCTGACTTTTACAAAAATGGCAAGATTTTCAAGATTGATTCAATAGTGAGCAGATCTTAGGATTTTGACGTCCTGGGCACTGGGGAGTCGTCTGGCCCGAACACAGATGTTACTGCTAGAGCTAAGTGGGACTTCTGTTTTTTCTGGTATCACACTTGGGTACGACCTTTTTGAAAATGTTTATAAATCAGAGAGCTACCAGCAGCCTGGCAGGCAGGGCATTCACTTAGTGCAGGAGAGCAAAAGTCATACCCTTGCTCTTCTTCATTCAAACCTGGCACTTAGTCCTCAGTTTCCTCATTTCCTCCAACCCAGGTGGAAATAATTCCTGATTAGTAAGAGCTGCAACACCCTCACAGGAAGCTGAATCTCAAGTCTCGTGCTGTGGTTTGCTCTCTTCACAACTCTATGTGCTGTCCTCTACGTGCTGTCTATATACACTTCTCAGTCCAGGTTTCTGGGGGACAGTGAAGGGGGTGCAGTGGTGCATGAAGTGCTCTGACATAGTCTGAATAATTGTCTCCATGCAGAAAAGAGGAACTGCCCCATCAATGTGTACTTCATCATTGACACCTCGGAGAGTGTTGCTCTGCAGACTGTGCCTATCCAGAGCCTCGTGGATCAAATAAAGCGGTTCATCCCTGTGTTCATTGATAAACTGGAGAATGAGCTCTACCAGAACCAAGTCTACATCACTTGGCAGTTTGGTGGACTTCATTACTCAGATGTGGTGGAAATTTACAGCCCTCTAACGAGCAGCAAAGACATATACCTGCCCAGGCTGTCTGCTATTAACTACCTTGGCCGGGGCACCTTCACGGACTGCGCTATCTCCAACATGACGGAGCAGATCCAGACCCAGATGGCCTCGGGTGTGAACTTTGCGGTAGTCATCACTGATGGCCATGTCACCGGCAGTCCCTGCGGGGGGATGAAGATGCAGGCTGAGAGAGCACGAGACATGGGGATCAAGCTCTTCGCAGTGTCCCCCAGCAAGAACGTCTACGAGCAGGGACTGCGGGAGATCGCCAACCTGCCGCACGAGCTGTACCGCAACAACTACGCCATCACACAGAAAGACACCCTGGACATCGATGTCAACACCATCGAGAGGATAATCCAAGCTATGGTACGGAGTGCTGCCTGAGGTGCAGGGGGTATAATGGGGGGGACAAGAGAAGCAGCACGTGGATGGGGGGTATGCTTTCTGAGCGGCCCCACAGTCGGTTTTGGCAGGGCTCTAGAGAGCATCTCTAGCAGGGAAAAGTCTCCGTTTTGTTTCTCTTCCTTTTCTACGTCCTTTCAGCACTTATGGGCCAAATGGAGTCTCAAGCATCTCTGATTTCTCTGGTTAGGTGCTTAACCAGGACTCCTTGGTTTGCACCTCTGTTCCCCAGCATGTCTGTACAGGCTGCTACCCTAGTCCTGGCTCTTGCTCAAGGCCCAACCCACACCCTAGCCTGCTCCCCACCCAGGGGCACGTGGAAGAGTGTGCAGCACCGAGACATGTGCTCACCATCAGTGTGGTCTTTGAGGTCCCACCTGTGAGACACTATTAACTGGGGACTCTGCTGAGAACCTCTTTAAAGCCATGGGATCTTTATCACCTCCTCTCCCTTACCGTCACACACACCTCCAGGGGTGTGATGCTGTTTTTCTCTTGGGGCTGACCACCTTAACTGATTCTGTTCATTCTGTTTTCTTCTTTGCAGAAACACGAAGCCTATGGAGAGGTGAGTGAGCAGCACCTTTATGCCATTGCCACATGACACAGGTTTAAGTTGCTTCAATTAGAGAAGACCAGCTCGCACCCCAAAGTAGCAGGCCAGATTCTGCAGCGAGCTGCATGGGATGGGTGTCTGCCCACCTGTGAATCAGTGCAGAGCCTGGGGATCTATCCCCTTACCCAGTGGTTAAAATGACATACTGGACTCTTCACTTTCTGCCTCCCCCTCACCTGCAATGAATTCAGGTCTATTGAACAGACACATTTTATCACTTTGGAAGCATGTTTTGTAGGTTCTCTGCAAGTTGAAGCTCCTGCCCTGCTAGTATTATGGGCAGGGTTTGGCATACATAGGGAGGAGTGTGCACAGCAATGCTCCAAAGGGCATGCACATCCCCTGATGGGCCCAGAAGAGCAAGCCTACACCACCTCGCCTGACACTTAGCAGTTCTGTTCTTTCAGTTTGGGCCCAGAGCCAAGCCATAATGAATGTGCTTGTGGCAACTTTCTGCTTTTAATTTACGGGCAGCATTTTTCTGCATGCTTGTTGCTGCCTCAACTCTGACCCAGCTGGAGCCATAGTAGTTTTTAGCACTGCGGTCATGGGGAGAGGTGCGTGGAGAGCCGCGGTGCAGAGCTGAGCTTCGGGTGCATGCTGGCTCAGCACGTGAAGCAGCCTGCACGCTGCAGCGCAGCCGTTATACCTCCTGTTTAATTTGTATTTCAGTGCTACAAGATGAGCTGCCTGGAGATTCCAGGTCCTCCTGGTCCCAAGGGATACCGAGGGCAGAAGGTAAGTCGCCCCAACCTCTGGGAAGAGAATAATGCCCGTGCCTGCCACAGACATTGCAGGATGCCCTAGATCTCACCTCAGCTGCAGCAGCCTTCACAGGCATAGCACCCAGGTGGGAAATAATTCCCCAGCATCTGACGTGCCCCTGGGAGACTGCCGTGCTGCAGTGAATGGAGCACACAGCCAGCACCGCTGTCTCCTCATGCCCGTACCAAGGCTGAGGCACTGACAGCAGTACAGAGAGGCACCCGAGCATCAGCCGCGCCAGCCACAGCCGGCACCTTCAGCACCTGAGGACAACAGGAGTGAGGCAGCAGTTGTCTCCAACTCTCCTACCCTCAAGAGCAGAGCTCTCATGTGTGCAGGGTGTCTCACTCTCCTGCCCCAGTTCTGTGTGCTCCCCTCCCCATACAGTCTTTCCCCGACTTCCCTGGAATAAAGCAGGTCCCGTTGCACCAGCACACTGCCCCAAGCTCTGCAGGAGCAGCCACAGTGAGCCTGATGCTCCCAGAAATTGCCATTTTCTCACAGTCAGCACTAAGCCCTGACTTACGTTGGGTTTTTTCTTTCCTTAGGGTGCAAAGGGGAACATGGGTGAACCAGGCTCCCCTGGGCTGAAGGGACGACAGGTGAGTTGTGGAAAGACTCCCCCCCCCGCCGCAGCCAGCGGTGCTACCCCTGCATTAGCTGGGGCCGCATCTCTGCCACGCGCGAGCTAACTCTCCGTGTCTTCTTCCCTTAAGGGTGACCCAGGTATTGAAGGTCCGATCGGATACCCTGGTCCCAAGGTAAGAATCCCATAGCCCGTGACTGAGCTCTTTGCACTCGTTGATTTTTGGTAAAGCTGGGGGAGTGCTGCTTCTCCCTCTCCCCCTGCCTGTTTCCCAACCGAGACCCCCAGCATGCCGCTGCTTCGGCTCCTGCTGATCCCCAGGCACTCACACAGCATTTTTCTTCTTTTCTCTTTGTCTAGGGTGTCCCAGGGCTGAAAGGAGAGAAGGTGAGAAAGAAGAGACCAAACGGGTGTCTGGGCACTTGGCAGGGGACGGGGGACGCGTACCTTTCTGTTGCAAAGAGGGAGAGTTCAGCTGTAACGGGGAGAATAACAACCCTATTAATATGTAAATGCGGACATGGGGAGGGATTCCCAGGGGCATACCAAAGCCTGTCTCTTTCAGGCATTGCTCATGATCTTGTGAAGTGCTGGCTAACTCCTGTCCTCTTCTTCCCCCAGGGCGAGATTGGATCCGATGGACGGAGGGTAAGAAAGGACATTTTCTAACTTGCGTGTTGTTTCAGCTACCAACCCTTGAGTGTGCGTCAACAGATCGCTGATCCCTCTTCTTTTCCCCCTTGATCCCAGGGTGCCACTGGTTTGGCAGGCAGGAACGGCACCGATGGACAGAAGGTAACAGCACTGGGAGCACCCTGTAATGTTGCTCCTGATGTTTCATTTCTTTACCCTCCCTTGTCCCCACAGGTTGTTTTGTTTATCCCATCCCACATGCTAGCTTTTTGTTCTGACTGAACTTATTTGCACGTTATTCTGTATGTCCTGTAGAAATATTTGAGCTAGCTGGAGATGAATTAATTCAGGTCACAGAAGTGCTATCCCTTCATCAGCAAGCTCTCTGCAGGAACTAGATGTGTAACACGGCCAGTCCTGCTGCAGGAGATGAAATGGCCAGATCATCTGGGTGTAGACATCTCATCTTGAGTGTTAGTGACCCCTACAGGACATGCACACAGAAAGTTTTGCAGAAATTTGGTTTCCAAGGCAGTTCATCACAGAATCTGAAATTTCATCTCTAAGCTACTGCTTGTTCTTAATATTAAAGCCCTAAAGCCAGGTTCAAGTACCTTGTAACAAAGTCCCTGAAATCCTCTGTTCCCTCTATGGTGAGTGTAGAGGGCCACGACCTCCCTTAGATCTTCATGCCATGCAGACGTACYGCAGCAGGATAGCCTAATTTGAGATGATTTCAGCTGGCTTTGTCTACTGGCCAGCACACGTTGGTTTTGCTCTGCACTTTCTCATATACCCAACCAAGTACATCTGTGAGGTAATACCAGTTCTTCTTCCCACTCCTCAAAAGCCTGCTGAAGCTCTAAAACACTAAAGTCCTTCAGTCCCCACCACTCTCTAGCCGGGGCAAGCTGTCTTCTAAGTGCTGCCGGCAAAGCTATTACGGGGCGCAGAGCAAGGCGGTCACTGCTCTCACAGCGTCCGTCAGGCAGCCTGATTACTGCAGACCTGAGCTGCTCTGACACGAGATGCACAACGGAGGACCAGCACAACTGTGGACGTGAGTGACTGCCAAATCCAGCCTCAAGGGATGTGTCCACCACCCAGGGCACGTGTGTGGGATAAGCAGGCTTAAATTCCCACCAACACCCATGCTACCACTCCGGGCTTTTAGACAACTTTCTCCTCCATTTCTCTCTGCACACCACACTCCTGTTTAAGGAATACACTTGCTATTTATTCTCTAGCTGATGACAGGTATGGTCAGCAGATGATGTTAAAAATTAGTAACTGTTAACAAGAAAAGTCGTATTTTCCCTTCAGACACCTACAGCTTCTCTGTTTTTTTCTTTTGAATGCTATCTCTCTAGGGCAAGCTGGGGAGAATTGGACCACCGGGCTGCAAGGGAGACCCTGGTGAGAAGGTAGGAACGCTTTACTCTCTCATTCAGCACATCAGTTGTGTAGCTGCTGAATGAGTTGCACATGTAGAAAAGATGGCCAATGAGAGGTTACTGGCCCATTTTCCTACCAATTGCATGATCTGATCCCAGGCCTGGGATCCCCGGAATGGGAACCACAGCCTGATTTTTTTGTGCCTCCTTTCCATGTGCAAGTAAGCTGGGATCCCCCAGTGTCCCTCCCCTCCACACTGGGAGGAGGAGCTGATGCTCCTTTCATCAACACTAGCAACAAGCAAAACCTATTTTAGTCTCTAGAGCAACTTTCTAAGCCAGTTGATTTATTCTGCAGGGAAAGTGCATATTGTTGCCACTGCAAAATGTGTGGTTCTTTGTCCTTTCCCTCCCTAGGGCCCTGATGGCTACCCAGGAGATGCAGGAAACCAAGGTGAAAGAGGAGATGAAGGCATAAAGGTACAAGTGCTCTGAACAGTGAGCAGAGAGTGTGGGCAGAGGCCGCCAGTGGGGACAGCTAAATACCATTGCCTGTATTTACTCTTAAATCCTTCACTACTCATGGAGCCCATAGGCTCTGGGGTCTGGATCCCATCACCAGACACAGGAGCAGAGGGAAGAGCCTTGCTATCCCTGCTCCTTGGGCTTCTCATGGTGCACGTCAGTGATGTGCAACAACATGCTTGTGATGATGCAGGCAATGAYCATTGCTCTCTGGCTGTTTCAGGGAGATCCTGGCCGGCCTGGTCGCAGTGGACCCCTGGGACCTCCAGGAGAAAAAGGAAGCCCGGTAGGTTCATGCAGGATTCAGATATCTGCAGTGTCTTACTAAGGTCTGCTCCACGTGGCATGGAACCAGAGCAGTATCAGCTGCTGGTCACAGGGCAGGTGCAGTATAAAAATGACTGCTCGCCAATGCATCCTGGTGACTCTGCAAATTAGCCCAGCAGCACAGAGACAGCACAAGCCTCTGGGTGGTCGAGTGAGCTCTCCTGCCATGCGTGTCCCCACCAGTATAGTGGGAAACGTCACGTGGGCAACAGGAAAGGGGACTGCACAACATCCCTGCAGCTGCCCAGAGCAAAATGAGAAAGGGTCTTGAGCATTTGTACAGAGCAGAGAAAAGCAGGCAGAATAGACTTAGGAGGATTTACCTTTGTAGCCAATCCATTGCACTGCATCTTTCCTCCTCTTCCCACCTTCTCCTGGGTAGAAAGGCCCTGTTTGGCCATGGTTTCCCCTGCCAGACTCATGACGTTCTCAGTATTTGTGGCAGTGGCAGTGTTTGCAGGCTGTTTTTATTCATGTGAGTAAACTTTAACGATTAATTGCTCAGAGATCTAACTCAGGCTTTACCCACTATACTTGACCTTACAGCCAAAGGGGTTGCTATGCTGATGGCCAGTTACTTCAGAGATAGTGGAGGAGGCTGAAATAGCCCTCCGGCTTTAGGCAGGGCTGGACAGATGCTGTTAGAAAAAGTTGACAAGCCTTTGCACTGGTTGATGGAGGAAAGATGACACAGCATCACACTGCTGCAAGGCGGGAGCCTGTGCACATAGCTTTGACATGTAGGCATGGTGGGTGTGTGGAAGCGTAAGTTGTGTGCTCATACACACATCTGCTCAAGGGTGAACTGCTTGACACAGGACAAGAGGGGGGGTGTGTGTGTGTGCACCTTGACCTCTTTTCCAACAAACTATATTCTTTTTCTTCTCCAAGGGACTTCCAGGCAACCCTGGAGCTCAAGGGCCTACTGGAAGTAAGGGAAGAAGAGGTGAAACGGGAGCTCCTGGACCCAAAGGAGAGCCTGTAAGTGTCTGAATAGCTCTCTGGACAGTGGGCACACCATGGGAGCCTGATGCAGTTTCATGGATGAGCTCTGAGAAACTGCCCCATTTAGCCTGCCTGCCCTGCCTTCTGCATCCCAAAAGATGTGCAGATGCTGATCTCCTTGTCTCCCTCATTTTCACAGAGCAGTACTTCCATAATCCTAAACCTGATGTTAACTGTTTCACCTTAGAGAAGCATCCTGTATTCCCACATAACCACAAATGCCTCTGTGGATGCCCAGGGACCCTTTGACCATACTCTAGCAAGTTCCCCAAACCTCTGGCTTCTCACAGGAGCTCACAGAGTCGAGATCTGGTGACTGTTTTGGTAGAGCTTTCTGAAAAGGCCAGTGTCAAATTGCAGCCATGTCACGACATCGATGGTGCCACGCAGACCCAAGCTAATGTGACGGGGCACTGCAAAATTTGGGGAGTGGGTTGGAGATAACGTTCCCTGGCAGAATACAGCAGCAGCACCAAGAGGCCAGAGCCCAGCCGGCGAGATCTGGTGGGGGAAGCAACGCCAGATGAGCTGGAACTAAAGCAGAGTCTTTAACCCCGAGGGAATGAACCACGAGTGTTTGTGGTCACTGCGGTGACCACCCTCCTGAAAGAATAGTCTGGCTGCGGCTTCCCAAAAGCCAAAGGCAAGGTCCCCTAAGCAGTGCCAGCACGGGCATCCCTGCTAAAGGGGCAAGGAGACGTCTCTTGGGCCAGGAGGGAGAAGGCAGGGCAGCCAGGCGACACTGTTCAGGTAGCATCTGTCTTCGCATCCCGTTTATGTGACTCTCTGTGTCTGCCAAGGGTCGACGTGGAGATCCAGGGACAAAAGGCAGCAAAGGCACTCCAGGGGCCAAAGGAGAAAGGGTGAGTAAAGCAACTGCCCAGACCATTGCAAATGAGCCCAAGATGCACAGGACTGGTGTGTGTGATGCGCTACTGCCCAGCCATGAGGTGTCCAACACCAGAGCTGGGAATTGCAGATCCCAGTGGGCTCTGCATGTGTGCTCTGCTCCCACTGTGCCCGCTGCCTGCCCCGGTGGCAGGAGGTACAGCCTCCTCTTCCAGGGCTTGATCCAGAGAGGGGATGAAGGGCAGCAGAGCTCAAGGTTCAGAGGGCACACTGCCCTGACACTGTGTTTCAAGCCAAGAAACACCAGATTTGAGAATGACATCATGCCTCCTCGCTCCAAGGAGCACTGCCATGCACACAAACAGCATTGGAGACATCCCTGACCAGGAATATCTTTACCCTCATCACAGGGAGATCCTGGTCCAGAGGGTCCTCGTGGCCTGCCCGGTGAGGTTGGAAGCAAAGGAGCAAGGGTAAGCACGAAGCAGGGGTTGATGACAGCCAGGAGGGAGGCAGAGAGCTGCTGCCGTCTGGGGTAGTTCACCCAGGTTTCCTCCTCATGCATACCTGCCTGTACCTGCCTCTGTACGTTCTTGCGTCTTGCTTTGCTTTGCAGGGAGACCAAGGACTGCCAGGACCTCGAGGCCCTTCAGGTGCTGTGGGAGAGCCAGGCAAGATAGTAAGTCATCCTGGGGCATCTGTGTGACCATGTCCTCCCTCTGTGGTGAGAGGGATGACATAAGCTGGCTGCACTGTCCCTCCCAAGGGGACCCTGCCTGACCTTTTCTCAGGGAGGCTAAAAACTAGCACAGAGGCCCCGGCGAGCCCCTGGGGCAAGGAGAAATCGCAAGACCCAGGTGTCCCTGCTTCTCCATCACTCCTGGTCCCAGGTGTTCCCAAGACAAAATATGGAAGGGACCGTCAGAGTGGGTCACGGGGCGAGGGAAGATGGGACTCCCCGGGCACCCATTTGTCCTGGGTATGTGGTTAGTCCGGCACCCCACTGTGGCAGTAGTGCCATGACACCCCTGTAGCTCCGCGGGACATGGGAAACCAAGTGCTAAATCAGTCACTGTCACAGTAACCTCACCGGGAGGGGAAATGGTCCTGCAGCATTGTCTCAAGAGCTGGTTTCTCCAGCATGGTCCCCTGTGTGGCTGGGGAGCTCCAGGGAACATCCTCACCCGCTCCCTCTGCTCTCCCCAACACTATCCTGCAGGGATCGCGTGGGGACCCTGGTGACTTGGGCCCAAGAGGTGACGCCGGACCACCAGGACCAAAGGTAAAGTCACTGAATGCAACTCTGCATTTGAAAGGGTGTTTTTGTGGGGGTTTGGGTTTTTTTCTTCAAAAAAAAGGCAGTTTCCGCTGCAGAAACTTGTGTGCCTCGGAAACTGAATGACTCAAACCTGAGCCTTCCTATGGGGCAGAGATGTAGGTCTTGGTCTGGCCAAGGCAGCTCTGATTACATCCCTCACCCTGCACAGATTCAAGGATGCCCCTGGTATGCGACGTCCCCCGGACCCTGCGAAGCCTCGCTCGGCACAGCTATTCCCAATGTTTCAGGGCCAACTGCAGAAGTCATGGCTCCTGGTGGTGTCTCACCCCGAGAGGGGATGAAAACGGCTCTGGCTGTCACTGGCATCGCCAGGTCAGAAAAGCTGGGTTTGGTTTCTGACCGGTCAATTTTTTTCTACCAAAGGGTGACAGAGGCAGACCTGGCTTTAGCTTCCCTGGACCCAGAGGACCGCAGGTAAGTATGCTTCGCCCAGCGCAGACATACGCACCATGAGGAAGCCTGTTTCAGTGGAGGTTGCTGTTGGAGCTGAGCAGCCTGGGAGAAGAGGGAAGGAGAAAGAAAAATGACCAGGGTCACAAAAAAATGAAACCCACAAAGGGGGCGAGGGGGTTGAACACTGGGACTGAACCTGGGCACGGCTCCATGAGCCTCATGGCAGAGGTGCTGGGGATCCCAGCCTCGATGGCGGTGACGGGGACATGGCTGTGCCCACCACCCCAACCATCAGCCTGAAGCTACACCTGCCATTCAGCTTTGTGCCTCTCACTGCAGACTTCGAATGTATGCGTGCGCAGTGGGGGGCCGGTACCGGTCAGGTGCTGACCTCTCCCTCCTCTCCCTTCGCAGGGTGACAAGGGTGAGAAGGGGCAGCCAGGACCCAAGGTAAGTGTGTTTGTCTCCGTCGCCTGCTTTTTGTACTGACTGAAACGCTGAGTAGCTGTTGCCCTCCAGGCACGTGGCCGAGGAGCCTGTCCTGCCAGCAGCTGCCCTGGCTATTCCCTGCAGCTGCGGAGCCTGGGTGTATCTCCCAAGCCCATCTCCTTTTGAAACCATCTGAAATATGCTTTGCAAAACGTCTTCTTTCTTAGTGCCTATGTAAACACCATTTATTTGCTCTGTGCTGAGCTGCTGGTTTAGAGGGTGCTCTCCCGGGCCAGACAGGCATGTGTTTTTGACGGGCTCATAGCAGTAGTGCCTCTGCTTGAGCACATCCAGATGTGCTCCATGCCCGATCTGTTTCTTCTTCCTTTGAGCAGGGAGGAAGAGGTGAGCTTGGACTAAAAGGAGCACAAGGGACCAAAGGAGACAAGGGGGAACCGGTAAGCAGACTTCCCGTACTGCCCGCAGGGTCAGTGTCCCCCTCCCAAACCTCTGCCAGCTGTGCTGGTGATGGCGTTGCCTGCTCTCCTGCCTGCCCCATGTCCCCAGGCTCAGCTGTGGCAGGCCGGTGACCGCACTTAGCAGGGTTGTGCCTGACGAGGGGGTCAGGAGGAGCCTCGAACACCAGCGGCTGCATTGCCAGCCTTGCCGGGGAAATATTTGACCCTTCTTTGCTTCTTCCCCAGGGTGATCCTGGCCCAGGAGGTGAGCCCGGACTCCGCGGTCCAACTGGTGAAGCAGGCCCCGAGGTACAGTACCATGCCATCACGTCTGAGCAAATGCTGCAGCTCCCTCCTCTCCTCCTCACTTCTCCTTGATGCTCTAAAGCCCGGAGGACCCCAGCGGGTCTCCCTGCAACCGGGCTTGCTGGAGGGGACACGAGCTGCCAGAAGTGTCTGCTGGCTCCCAGCGAGGCTTTCCTACCCTTCTTGTGGCAGACCTCTGCAAAAAGCCACGTTTTTGATGGCTCTGCCACCTAGTTCCCAAAAAGGGAACTCATGGGAACACTGTGCCTGAAATCCCTATTCTCTTCTTACAGGGGACCCCCGGCCCACCAGGAGATCCTGGCCTGACTGTAAGTAGCACTGCTCTGCAGACCCCGGTGCTCTTCCTCCTGGGACATCCATGGCTTTGCCGTACACAGCCTGAGAACGAAACAGGGCATCGGGTCCTGTTGCTGCCCGGCAGAGGTGGCCTGTGGCTTCCCACGGGAGCCAAGGGAAGAGGGGAGGGAGCTGGGTGGAAATGGGACAGATGCTTTGTAAGGGGAGGGAGGTATTCACCCTGCACTCCTTTGCTGGCAGGACTGTGACGTGATGACCTACGTGCGAGAGACGTGCGGATGCTGTGGTGAGCAGACCATCGCGGCTCCCCAGGGCAGGGGAACGACCACTCGAGGGATGGGGAAAGGGGGTCACCAGAGGCTGCCTCCTTCTTCAGGAGCTCCCTTGAGGGAGCTCTGCCCTGTGAGCTGCCCTTTGCACTGAGCCACCAGCACGGTGGGCTCTTTGCCACTCTTGGCATGATGCTAACTGTCTCCGTCTTCCCATAGATGGTCTCTTCTGCCCTGGTGGCTCTTGCTCCCACCATCATTGACCTTTGTGTTTTCACCCTTCTGTCCCCCTCCCCAGACTGTGAGAAGCGCTGTGGTGCCCTGGACATCATGTTCGTCATAGACAGCTCAGAGAGTATTGGCTACACCAACTTCACCCTGGAGAAAAATTTTGTTGTCAACGTGGTCAGCCGGCTGGGCTCTATTGCCAAGGACCCCAAGTCGCAGACAGGTCTGGACTATGTGGGGACAGAATGGGGCACGGGGAAAAGAAAAGGGTCTTGGATCCCTCCAGCTTCCATGTTTGTCTGTAGCTGCCCTGGGCTGCAATCCGTCTGTCCAGCGTTTTCGCAGCAGTTTGTGCTCTTCCCTCTTCCCTTCCCAGCTTTGTAGGCCAATCAGGCAGCTCTTTACTGACACGAAAGTTTGCTGACTTTCTCCACTTTTCACTGAGGATGCAAAGCCAAGTAACACAACGCTTCATTGGCAGGTGCCCGTGTTGGGGTGGTGCAGTACAGTCACGAGGGGACCTTCGAAGCCATCAAGCTTGATGATGAGCGCATTGATTCACTGTCGAGCTTCAAGGAAGCAGTGAAGCGCCTGGAGTGGATTGCTGGAGGCACCTGGACACCATCTGCCCTTCAGTTTGCCTACAACAAGCTCATCAAGGAAAGCAGGCGAGAGAAAGCCCAAGTGTTTGCTGTGGTGATCACGGATGGTCGCTACGACCCCCGGGATGATGACAAGAACCTAGGGGCTCTTTGCGGTAGAGATGTGGTTGTCAACACTATTGGCATTGGAGACATGTTTGATCAGCCAGAACAGAGCGAGACCCTGGTCTCCATCGCCTGCAATGAACCCCAGCGAGTCCAGAAGATGAGGCTCTTCTCAGACCTGGTGGCAGAAGAATTCATTGACAAGATGGAGGACGTGCTCTGCCCAGGTCTGTACCTGTCCTTGCACAGTTCTTACTGGAACTGGAGTTTTCACCCCCAGGGTTTGGGGTGGAGGGCATATATGGTGTATTGCAACGATTGCAGTGGCACGGTGTCCCAGCAGGTTGGCCAGTAGCTCATAAGCTGGGTCATTCATGGTGGTGGCTGACCTTTACGTAGCCCTGGATAAACAGTCCTTCCTCAGATACGGGCCCGCCTTTTGGGGCAGTCCTTTGGAGTCCTTTCCTTGTAAGATATGTCACCCTGCCACCCTGACTGTGTAAGCTGTGAAGAGGGATGGCAGCACATCACTTGGTTTTCCTTGTTTTTTTTCCTTCCAGATCCACAGATCGTCTGCCCTGAGCTGCCCTGTCAGACAGGTAAACATTACAAGTAGCTTCATGCCATCTGCACAAAGTGGTAGGTCCGGGTGAAAGTGCACAAGGCTTAGGAGTGGGAGGGGGGTGTGCAACCCTGTTCATTCCCTTTGGATGGCAGGAGTTCAGGAAATAGTGTTATTTTACATGAGGAAAGGCTCCAGGGATTCATCTCCTGCTCTTTTCCTGTCTCTCTGTGTTCTCTGGCACAGGTAGGTACAAGTGCACCATGTTAGTGCACCAGCATGGCTCAGCCCTGGTATTTCTCCCTGTCCCAATTCCTGGGAGCCACTAGGTTTTGACCTCCAAACTCAGCAAGTAGTTTCGCACTTGTTCCATGTTTCTATTATACATCAAGTCAAAACCCTCTTGCTAAACTCTCCCAGCTATGTGACCTTTGAAATGCAGAGCCCAACCTGCAGCACTGGGCTTGGGAGTGACAAGGGCAGAGCAGAGGGTAGGGACCGTTTGGAAAATGACACCGTAGTGGACCCAAAGCTTTGGCTTCTCTAACGCTGGCTGTATTTAATTAACAATTAACTCGGGGTGTTGGATTAAAGGAAAAAGGCTGTAAGGATCCTCTGGTATAAAGGAGACGGCTGCTGCTCACTGCAGGTAGCTTTACTTGATCCCATTTTGCTTGTTAAGGGGCAGATCTGCAGCCTGAATTCCTAGAGAACTTGTCTGTCTGAGTCTCTGTGCCTGTTTAAATACAATAGATGCACTGTTTGCTGATATACACAAAGCTTATAGGGGACAAAGTTTTGCCAGTTCTTGCAATTTTTATCTCTACTCTTGCCATGAATGCTTTTGTGAAAGTCCCCAGCTTCAACTCAGTATTATACAGAATCTCAAATTTCATTTTCAAAGAAGTCCCTTCGTTTCCATACATTTCCATACATTTCCAAAGGAAAACTGGTCCCAGGATGCTCAGAAATCTGAAGATAGAAAAGCTATAATTATTCCCGTCTAAAATATCTCACTAGTATTTTGAGTATTTGCACCTGGCCATGCAAAGAGCACAATGTCCAAACGTGATGCTGAGCTATCCACACAGGCTCCTCTGCAGTGTCCTCTGAGGAGCTTTGTCCTGCGGATCCGTGCACAAGGAGGCAACTTCCCCATGCCACACTGGTGACTGCTCAGGTGTCTTCAAAGGTTTTGGTCTTTGCAGCCTCTCCGTTTCTGAGGAACACTGCAGGAGAGAGACTGACCCAAGCAGTGGCGCGCTCATGTTCTCCTTAGGCTTGGGCCATCAAAGCCCTCCAAAGCAAAGCGAAGTTGGTGGTCCTTTCCCTGTAATGCACTTGGGTGTTTCTGTTCCTGATGCAAGGTGAGAACAGTTTGCCGGTACCTGACAGTCCTGGGGACCAGAACAGAAATGGCTTGAGGAGGCACCTGAGGGGGTTCCCTCTTGGGCTAATTCCTCAAGCCATGCTGTAGGCAGGCCAGGTCAAGTGCAGGCCCTACACCTGCACCCCAGAGGACATGGGAGGTGGAGTGACATGGCTGGGTAGGTGTGAGCCTCCTGTGAAAGTGCCAGTACACCCATCTCAGCATGGGCAAAAGTTGTTCTGGTATGCAAGGATCTGTGCTAGGCCCGGTAGATCAAGTTTTAAGTGATACCCAGGGATTCAGGGGCCTTTGGGCAAAGCGCCTTCCACCTGCCGCACTGGATGGTCCATGATGCATTGCTGTCATCATTTAGAAGGATTTGCAATGATCACACTCGCCTAGTGGCAAGGGAACATGTTGGATGGGATGTGACATAAGGCACGTGACAGAGCCTGGGGCTTCTCTGCTCAGTGCTCAGCTTCCTCTGAGAACATCTCAAGAGTTGGTGCCAATTCACGTGCAAACCCTTTGGATGGAGACGGTGCCCTTCGCAGGGTATGTGAGTGAGCTTCGTGCACATCCAATGCATATGTCCAGTCGTAGACAGGCCAGACAGGTTCAGATCAGGGAGGCAGCTAGACCCAGCCCTGTTCTTGACCCCACGGCTGTCAGAGTTGCAGTCCTGGCACTTTAAGGAGCAAATCAATTGCTCATGCCAGGTACCCCAGCTCCAGCCTGGGTATTGTCAGCAGAGCACAGAGAGGGACAGGTATTGCGTACACCCCGGCTTCCTCCCTGCTGCCTTGCAGAGCCAGGCACATCACCACTTTGGATTCACATCTGCAGCTGAAGGCGTGCTGCCTCAGTGCTTTGCCTAGGGAAATCCAGGTTTTCCTGTTTTCAGGGCAGACCCTTGTCTCCCTGTTACCGCCCATCGATTACTGCAGTGCTAACAGGATGCTGGAGTGTTAAATGCTGAGCAAATCTGAACTGACAGCTTGCTTCAATAGAAACCGCATGATGCTCTATGACACCCTTTCTAACCCACGCAAAAGGCTTTGCTTTGAGCTTTGGGATGTTATTTGAATTTAAGTTCAGCACAGCCAGGTGGAGACAGAGGCTTTCAGGGTCCTGACTAGCCCGGACACTGCACAGAAGCGTTGCACACCGCAGAGCAGTGACTCTAGGCAAAGCGCAGCGGGCTGAGTGCCAGGCAAGGAGTTCACATAATACTGTCCCTTAGATGTCTTTCTGGCTGTACAGCATCATATGTACAGTTTGCATATAGCAGAGTTCAAAGCTGCGTGATGGCTGAATCGCATATGCAGAAAGAAGCTGGACCCCGTGGCCCTCTTCCTGAGCGCTGCTCTTTCTCCATCATGCCCATGCTGGATGACTGGGAAGGAACTGGGCAGTTAAGGTTTCATGTCATTTTCTGAGGTCTCTTGGTTGATGTGTGATTGATTTTTGGCACGAATCTCATGGTTCCTTGGACATACAAGTGGCAGAAAGATTTAAAATCTGGCTTTGGTCTTTACTTCTCTGTCCCTCGTTAGCTCTGTTCTTCTCTGGTGCAGTGCACGTAGGAAAGCCAGGTAGCATTCAGAGACACAGCCATTGCTAGCAAGCCCTGAAAATATTCTTTTGACGCTCACTTGCAGATGACAGGAACCCTGGGAACGTAAACCCACTTATTTTCCGCCCCATGGAAGAGGGAGTCAACATAGATTTCCCCAGCACCATACATTCGATCGCCCAGTTCCTAAACTCCACGCGGGAAACCCAGGACCCCAGCATGTACACCCAGCTGGTGGCCACTTTGGCCTTTACCGCCGAAAAAGCCAAGTTTGCCACTGGAAATGAGCGGCAAGAGTGGATGGACTTGTTCATTGACACCTTCAAAATGGTGCACAGCGAGATTGTGGGGGACCCAGAAACTGTGCTAGGGCTTTGCTGACATCTCCATTAGAGATCGCATGAAGCGGGTGGAGGCAGAGGTTGAGTGGAGGTGGTAACCGTCTCTCCTCGAGAGCCTGTTTGGCAGAGGGGACAGGTAGATGCTTTTAGTTTAGGAGAATCACAGGCAGTGAAATGGCTTGGTTGCACTCAACCGGGGATGTGACGCAAGGGGCAGTCCTCTCCAGCTTGACTGGCTGATGAGCATGGCAGCTTTCTCCAGTGATGTCAAGAGATGCTCTTGTTTTGCCCACTGCTTTTCTGCAGAGGAGCTGCATTGCCTCGGCCTCTGAGCTGGCCACGCTGCTCCCCTCCAGCCCTTCCGCGCTCCCACCCTGCTCCGGCAGGCTAGCGTGTCCCAATCCTCAGCCACACGTGAGCACCAGGCTCCACCAAGGAGATGGCTGGCACGCATGCGGCTGAGGGCCAGAGCGAGCCCCTCATTTGCAGAGAGCCTAACGATGCGCTTTTCCCACGCCTTCCTATGTATGTATTCGCTGACCGCTTCTGAAGCATCTTCTGCATCCTTTCACTGGGTTACCGTGAGGGCTTTCTTTGGGTCCTGCAGACCATTTGTGTGGCAAGACTGGGAAAGCAAGATGCATCTCCTCTCGCCACAGTGAGTGTCTCTGTACAACCATTCAATGGGTAGTTGGGGATATGGAGGGGAAAGAGTGGGAGAGGGGGCAACCCTGGCTTTCCATCGAGAGCATCAAAACTTGGGGAGTGCTTCTCTCAGAAGCTGTATGAGCTCCCTCTGCCTTTTCCTCTGCTTGTACATTTGTGTTTCCTCTGTCTTAATTAGCAACATGTACATGTTCATATCCAAGAGGTAGAGGTTGTGTAGGACCAGGCAGTCCAAAGCAAAAATCCGTGACTGCGCAGTCAAACCTCTGTGATACGTTACATGAGCTATTTAAAAGCAAGTATTTAAACTTGTAGTATAGTCCATTCAATCCATACCCAGTGCTAGTTTGGTTCAGAGAGACTACAGACCCACCCCTTGCGCTGCGGGTACGTGCGTTTAGACGAGGAATGATATTTCCATGAGCTCAGCTGCCCCTGGTTTTCACAAAAAGTCAGGCAGGTGACTGCCATTCCTGCCTCCAGAATAACTACTACCCTCTCAAGCTGTAAGGAGAGAAAATGGTATTTCATGTCAGACACAAGAGTAGAAGTGTTTACTGCCAGCAAGTGAATTTTGCAGCCTCTCTAACTGACATGGTATTATTGCAATAAAGTATACTGAGCAAATGTCATATTCAATGGGCAGAAGGGAGATGTATGGTCTTCAAAAATGCGGTTGGGCTGTAATGTTTCCAGGTGTGCAAAGTGAAGCCAGTTGCCAAGCTCAGGCACAGGAATTGGAACCAGGAATTTGCCCACTTGGAACTTCTTGCAGTGTTTTCAACATCTGGGGCTTGCCAGTCTGGGCTAGAAGCCATCCAGCAACAGGCACGCAGGGGAGGTGTTTGTGTCGCTCAGCACACAAGCAGGTCAGACGCGCTGCACAAGAATAGTCTTTCTCCCAAGGTTTCAGCACTTTTTGCTCCCAGTCTATAGGGGCAGGGAGCTCAGAGAACTCCGCTGTTGGTGTATAATGGAGGGAAAATTGTTCAGAGTGCTTTAAATGGTGTGCTCAGAGTTTTAGGTGAAGGCAAAAGGATGAGGATCTGCCTGTGTCTGAGTCCATATGCTAGCATCTGGTCTTAATCCACATATTCCAGATAGTCTGTGCAAAGCCAACTCCCTACTCTGTTCTGATTTTTATCCCAAAAGTAGCGTATGACTTAGCCTGCTGGGATGCAAGTAAGAAGACTGAACGCAGAGCAGTAAAGCTGTTCCAGCCATGATGCTAGAGAAAAAGCTCCAAAACACTGATCTGAAGAGAACAGCTCAGGACTGGGACGTCTTGCTGAACAAGATGAGGATTAGGCAAGACTTCAGCAAGGGGGGTTTAGACCTCATCACACAGTGGCTGTTTATTTCATTTCCTTTGGAAATGTTTCCTAGCAAAGCAGTGCAACATTGGAAACAAAGTTTTTTACCTCTGGAAAACCTTCAGCTCATTATGGAAACGAAAAAAAAGAAGGGAGAGAAAATGTCTCTTTGCCTGAGCAGTATTTGCGTTGGCCCTTGTTAGACAGAAGCAAGTGGGAGTAGTGGTGTTTTGCTAACATAATCCTGGCTAATCCGTCTGATAAAACCAGATAGATTTCATCACAGTAGCGGTTCCTTCAGTGAAGCTCTTGGGCAAAGGAAGGACAAAGATCAGGGGTTGGCAAAAGGACAGTCCACACCTCCTCAAAGACACGGGAGAAGTTGTGAAAGGGGGAAGCCCCAGAAAGGGCTGGGAGGTCAGTCCCCATCTCACTGTCACTTTCATCTCCACTGTCAACACTGTGAAACAATAGAGGAAATACAAGTTACCCAGGTTTTAGAAGAAGCAGGAACATGATGTGAATGGCTGGGGTTACTCTGCACATGCACGTAACAAGATGGGTTGCTAATGGCAGGAAAATCGATGGTATTTCTGCTTTTTGTGCTATCTCCGTTAGATGTCCTCAGCTGTGTCCTAGCACATGGTACGCAGTACGGTGAGCTGCAGGCATTCCTGCCTTGCTGTAAGCCACATGAGAAGGACTGGTGCTCCAATTAAAAGCATGATGTGAAGATTTTAGTTGGCCTAATTCATGGTRGTGCTTCCGAGAGCTTATCTCCCAGTTAAGGATGAGAATCTTGCTCCTTGCTGCAGGAAAGGGCGCCCAGGTCCTCAGCCTCCCACAAATGGGAACAAGCTGCAACCAAAGTGTGACACTGAACAGGACAAACCCAAAGTTTTGCTGTGCTGCCTCACATCTGTTACGTTCCCATGGGATAACTCATATGTAAAAGCATCTTATCACACAGCTCGAAGGCAGACCTCTCCAGCTGTGAAGGCTGAGCAGCAAGCAGAGTGTCTCTGGGGATGCCGCAGAGGCTGCCTGGAGAGCCAGACGTGCATTACGCTCTCACTGAAGCTCCATGGAGTGACACCGCTCTTAGCTGCGGTCTGCTTAATTAGGAGATCTTAAGGCTTGCTTCGGGTCATGTGGGAGGCGGGTGGACCTTGCTTCTTGTCTCAAGAAACATGACTACATGTAGACAAGCACTGGGGGAGACAGACTGGTAACACTTCTCCAAGATGATATGCAGCCCTCACTCCCACCCGCTTGCTTCCACCTGCTTTTGCAGACCCCTACGTAGATTGCGGACTGTGTGGTTGCAAGGGGCATGCCTTCCTTCCTTTCCCCCTCCACAACTGCACAGAGCAGGTGAGGACCAGGAGTGCAGGCACTGCCAAGGCAAAGTATCCTTGTGGCAGCAGCGCCTGCGTACCGGGAACTGCAGCATCAATGTACCTTTAGACAACATTTCTCAAGGAAGGTTGGGCAGAGGTGAGTATGTACCTTTATTGCTTTAAAGGAGTGGAGTATCGCAGTTGAATCTCAAAATGGATATTCAAAAAGCTCATGGGGGAAAAAACATCGCTTGGAGATTGGTTTCTACTGCAGTCGGAACTGGCATTGCAGAAGCTTGTTTGCAGTAAGACAATGTACAGTAAGCACCATTCAAGGCATGCCATCATTGTAGATATGTTTTACAGTGTGGGCTAAGGAGAAATGACAGTCTACAAGGTCAGGGAACACGATACAGAAACAACCATGGACTTTTCCAATGTCCAACAAGTTAGGTTTAATCACAAGTACCAGCAGAAATTCCTGCATCAGGTTTGACTGTTTTATCACAGGTGGAACTGGTGCCAAATCATCTGCGAGCTCAACGATATGCACCATCAGAGCTTCTGCTACACTATCTTGTGCTGTTGGATTCATGTTGGACACTGTCTCTCTAATCTCGAGAGTGCATGTGTCTATTTTGCTTAAAATATAACTTCACCGTTTGCCGAATGTTGACTACACACATAGTACTCATGTACTAAACAGTGATCCATTTGTTGCTCAGCTCATACAAGGAATTACGCCGGTTCAGCACCCTGCCATGCTGAATCCAGTTGTAACAGCATTCAGCACTGAGGAAGCATTTTGTCAAGCTGGATTTACTCATAAGTTCAGAAATTCAACCTAATGTGATACTCCTACCCCAAAAGTTACCCCTTGTTGCCAGAAATGGATGCTTAAGCTGGGGCTACTCCAGAATCTCCTATTCCTTGCCAGTCATGCAACACAACATGACATCGGCTCCAGGACTTCACCCTTTCGAGATTCAGTCTTAGAGCCACAGAATTACTTGACAGTGATATGGCCATTGCCCTGCTGCCAACTCAAGGGGTGGCCAGCCGCAGTGTGTACGTCACAGATCAATACTGCTTTTGCAATCATACTCCTGATTAGGGCTTTCAGCAGAGAAGGAGACTCAAAAGAAGAAGAAAATTCAACAGTGTAGTAATGGAACGGAGAAGCAGTGCACGCAGAGGAACACCAAATGCAATACAAATAACTACTGCAAAGGAATGAAATAATGGTCCCTAACTAACAGCTGTCTCCAAAGATTGCTATTTTATTCTCCCTTTTTTTCTGAGTTCATKCACTGTGTATATTCATATGCCCACATGCCCACTTTTTGGACAGGTGCTGTTCTGAGTGACGGAAGAACAATGTTCCACTGTGTTTCACTCAAATATTGGTCGTTATATATTACAAAAGCTGCTTTATTACCTACAGGTGCATCAACAAGGATAGTCTTGTTTTCCAACCATATGACCCAACCTTTATAAGCTCTTCAGGAATTAGTGATTGCTGATTAAACTAATCTGGGTGAAAGGTATGAAAACAGCTTTCATCCTACAAATCCGTCTGTGAAGAGTAACTCTGAAAGTAAACCACTCTCTAGAAGTAACCGAGAGGTTTGCAGACACTGCCTGCCATTAATCTCTGGATATTCCTGTTACAGATAAGAGCTGGGCACTGCTGTAAGAAGGTGGGTGTAATTCTGGGACTGAAATGCACAGATCTGTCTCATCTCATGGATGCTTGTGGAGGTCTGTCAGAGGCCCCAGAATTAACATTCATTAAGACCTAGTGCCCAGGAGGTGAGGGAACCAGAAGAAAAGCTCCTACATTATGAGCTGCAAAGACAGGCTTTGGCAGCAAAGTGGGGCTGGTCATTCTTTGGACAAAGATGCATGCAGGCGACTCCAGCCCAAACTGCCCGAGGCAAGCCCCAGCCTTATCCTGTAGGCTTTCTTATGCTCCCAACTCTTGTCTTCTTCTTTCTCCTGCAGAGCTTGCAGTGGCCCAGTGCACACAGCGGCCCGTTGACGTCGTCTTCTTGCTCGATGGCTCTGAAAGGATCGGGGAGCAGAATTTCCACAGGGCCCACCACTTTGTGGAGGAAGTGGCCCGACAGCTCACACTGGCCAGGAGCAACAGTGACAACATGAACGCCCGGATTGCACTGCTGCAGTACGGCAGTGAGAGGGACCAGGATGTGGTCTTCCCACTGACCTACAACCTGACGGAAATCTCCAATGCCCTGGCGCAGATCAAGTACCTGGACTCATCCTCCAACATCGGGTCAGCCATCATACACGCCATCAACAACATCGTGCTCAGCCCAGGAGATGGGCAGCGACTCGCCCGGCGCAATGCTGAGCTCTCCTTCGTCTTCATCACTGATGGCATCACAGGAAGCAAGAACCTCGAGGAGGCCGTCAACTCCATGAAGAAGCAAGATGTCATGCCCACAGTAGTGGCTCTTGGGAGTGATGTAGACATGGACGTCCTGCTGAAGCTTGGCCTTGGGGACCGGGCAGCCATATTCCGGGAGAARGACTATGACAGCCTCTCCCAGCCCAGCTTCTTCGACAGGTTCGTTAGGTGGATATGTTAAATGAAGGGAGTGCACATGTCCTCCTCTCACCAGTATACACACCCCTGATATTACCTGTTTCATTTTCTTCCCTCTGTATGGTTGCTAGCAACTCTGAGCTGGCCCAGAACAGCTGCCCTCTGGGTCCTCCTTTCTAGCCAAAATCCAGAGCTCTTTTTTGATTTTCATGATGAAAAGTCATGTATCTTACATTTATGGTGCTAATTAAAACCAAGATCAAAGCAGGATACAGAGCCATACGACATACTTCTGTAAAGCTTTATACACACTAATCCATGCCTTGTGTACGTACTGTAATCCTAGGAGGGCTTGTCAGAGAAGCGAGAAACCTTTCCAGTGTAGTAGGACAAATGATCATCTCTAGTTTTCAAAAACCCTCAATATCCCTCAGCGTCCTGTGAGGAGCTTTACGGTTGTGACATCCCCCGGTCTTCAGAAAACCCTTTTCCAGATTATCTCATCTTTTTTGTTTTCTCAGTACTTCTGCCCTGAGAGAACCAAGTGAGTTTATGACACATCACATGCTGCTTGAAATGGTCAGCTACTTGCTTTCTTTTTGCATGGCCCTTGGTGGCTTGCTCCTCTTTCCTGGTTGCTCTGTTTTGCTGCCTTCTACAGTTGTCTGCAGATGCTCCTTTTGGGGCTCTATCTATTCTAAATTTCACAGATCATCTTTAAGATCTTCATTTTCCTGTGGGCCATATCTCCCTTGCTTCCTTCTGCCATTCTGACCTTCATCAGAACCTGTTCATTTATTACTGCACCCAAAATCCTGGCTGAGAGGGGCAGCATGCCTCCCAGCATCTCACAAAATACTGGGCAGCTGCCGGAGCTGCCTCCCTGTCATCCCAATGTGCTCAAAGCAACCATGGTGCCTTCTTCCCACCGGCATCTGCTGAGCGATGCCCAGATTTGAACTTGAATTGTGCTGTCTGCAAAAATAAACGAATAAACTCTTTTCACCGTAACCTGAAAAAGCGTCTTTATTCTGTAGTTTGTCTCTTTTTTTTCATTATTTTTAATGAGCAACTGATTCTCCTGGTGCTAAGCTGGTAAGTCCRGATAAGTTTGTATTCTGCCTCCCCTCACAAATGCTGGAGCACAAGGCCAGGGGTCCCTGCAGCACAGGCATTGCGGGGCAGTGCTGAGGACCTGAAGGACCACAGGATACTGATGGGGCCCCTCCAGCTCTCCCCRCTGTCTCCAGCAGTCCCCTTGCAGACCTGTTCCTCTGCCCTCTGGCCCCGCACCCCCCTCCCCAGTGCCCATCAAACTGTGGTCTCTCAGCATGACAAAGACCATGTCTTCATTCCTCACCCACTSTATGTTCCTCACCTCACCTCACCCACTGTATGTTCATGGGTGAGAAGAGCAGGGGTCCTCAGATGCCCCTCTTTGAGGGGGAGGCTGTGCCTTTCCCCACCATGAAGGTGGCATTGCACCCGAGTCGGGCTTTCCCCACGCTTTCTTCAGCCCCTCTTACATCCAACACTTGTGTGTCTCAAGGCAGGACAGTGGGGCAGGGGAACCCTCCAAGGACAGGGACATTTCCGTAAGGTCGCATCCACGGTGGTGGAGGTGGGATGGGGAGGAGAGGCTGCGCAGGGCTTGGGTTGTCCGTAGGRACCCCGAGTCACGGGGTGCAGAGGAGCCGGCAGCGTGGGTGCAGGGAAGGGCACAGCGGTGGGGAGCTGTGGCCATGCATGCCGCAGTGTCACTGCCATGTTTTCCCTCCTTTGGAAAGGAGAGCGATAGGGGAGCTTYGAGGGCCAGAGGACAAAACACGACTGCATCCAGAAAGGAGCCACAGGGGTGAAATCCCACTGCCCCAGCATGCACACATGGCCAGCCAGCAGTGCAACAAGGATGAAAAAGGCTGTGCTGGCAGTAAATCTGKGTGAGATGCGCTGCGTCACCTCTTTTAGAGATTCCCTCTGCCACAGCGAGCTGCTCGTGTTTATGGGTCCAGCGGCCAGTCACACCAGCTGGTAGCAAAGCCTTCTTGATAACAGGGCTGGGAAGGGTCCTCTTGAGCCATGACAATGGGCAAAAGAAAAATAAACCAGCAGCAAAAGCAGYCCTGTGTTAAAATTGTTGTGCTGAAAGCACTGCCAGGCTTTTCACCTTTCCTAACGAGTGTGCTGCAGTCCCATGGCCATGGCTCAGGCTTCAGAAAGAGAGCTCAYTACTTTTTCCTATTAATTATTACCCTGGTGTGGAGGATGGCAACCCATACAGCTCAGCAAGAGGAAAGTTACAGCATTCCCCGGCCAGCCTCTCTGCTACAGCTGGGAAAGCTCATGCAAAATGTAAGGACTTCTACAGGTGGTGGGATCCACRTTAGCAGCCGGCATCATTGCACAGGAAAAAACACGCGGACACCCGCAGACTGCAAACCAGCACGTGATACTCCCCACGCTGCTACCTGCAGTGGGCTCTTCCGAAAGACAGAGGACGGAGCTGCTGCCCATCGTCTCACAGCGATTCCAGGTCAAAGAATTTACAAGCTAAAACCAAGAAAATCACTCAGCAGGCAAAACACCACTCTAAGAGAAAGGGGAAAGGAGCGGTGCAACATGAAGGTGGTTCCCATGGGCGTTCAGCTTCGTGTTTCGTTGCTTCACCGGGTGGGAGATGTCCTCTTCAGTCAGAGTCAGAACTGCTGCTTGAGCTGCTGCTGGAGTGCTGGGGGAGATAAAACAACTCTAGGGTAGCACGGAAACAATCCTCTTTCACACCAATTCTGATAGGTGTTAGCAATTCTGTGGTGGGTGCCCGTTCCCGGTGCCCAGCCAGGTCCAGGTGGAGCCTGCAGCAGTGGTGGCTGCAGACCCACCTCTCCCCAGGTGTCTTTGCACGCCAGCGAAAGGGGTGCCCTCAGGTTTGCACACTGGCTGGATTGCAAGCCGATAATTAGTTAATGTCAAGGCCCCAGGGGCTATGYGGAGGGTGAGCCTGCGTGGGAGTCAGCACAGCACCACGGCCTCAGAGAGCAAACCCCGGCCGGGATACCTTGACTTGAAGATAAAACGGCTACTAATAACATCACCGCAATSCTTACTGAAATGCTGTTACAAACCACGTTTTAGAGTTTGGCGCCATTATTTTTCTGCTTGGAGAATATAATTATGGGGTATCGTAGGAGGGCTGGTTTTTTTATTATTACTTCACAAGGCTGTTCAGGCCAAATAAGCAAACTCCAGAAGGGTCCTGCTCTCTGCCAGCGAGGGCAAACGTCAAGGCAGATGAAGGCAGATCACTTTCAGAGCCGTTACACARTGAGAGGAGCTGATGGTTTGCTTTGTTTGGGAAATGCTCCTACCTCCGATGGTGGAACTGGGGTTTTGTTTAGCAGCCCCTCACTCAGACCTACTCCAGATGGTGCCCATCCCTGGAATGGCATTTTCTGCAGCATCCACTCCCAGCACAGAGAATTGCTTTTCCTTGTTTTTTTGGGGGTGGTTTGTTGTTGTTGTTGTTGTTGTTTTTTTAAGAGGGAACTGAACTGCTCCTCTGCTGAGGGACACTGAGCGAATGTCCCTTACAGAGGCACAACTCGCTTTTGGCTGAGCAGGACAAAGTCCTGGGATTTAATACACGTGGTGCACCCTGAGCTGTGTCACTGTTTCAAATGGCTTCAAAGAATTTCATGGATCATGTTTCAAAAGACTCGGTTGAAATGACTCATGCTTGCCTATTTATTAACCAAACGGGAGTCTCCACATCTAAAAAAACCCACTGAGGTGTTGGCAGCCCGCTCCATCTGCCACAGGGTGGAAGAGGGGAGCCCCAGCCGCCCAGGYTGGATGCTGTGGCATGCACGAGGGGGTCCGAAGGACGACAGCAGAGATTTGGAAGGGTCCRCTGCCGCCTCACTCTTACCTTGCCTCCATGGTGCTTGGAGTGCTTTGAGTGCTTCTTCTTGTGCTTCTTATGGTGCTTCTGATGGCAGTCAGGGGGGCATGGTGGGCACCCCGGCATTCCTGGTGGTCCCGGATAGGGGTGCCCATGGGGATGATGTCCTGGAGGGGGGTGTCCATGGGGATGATGCCCCGGTGGGGGGTGCACATGGGGGTGATGCCCCGGCGGGTAGGGGCCAGGCGGAGGGGGGCCAGGCGGAGGGGGGCCAGGGGGATAGCCAGCTGGGGGTGCTGGGGGATAGGGTCCGGGGGCACCAGGCGGCACTGGAGGATAGCCAGGGTAGGGACCTGCTGGAGTGCCGGGACCAGGGTATCCCGGAGGGGCAGGTGGGCAAATCTGCACTTGCGGTGGTGGCACCCCTCTGGGTGCGCCTAGGAAGAAAAGGGGGGCTGTTAGCGAGCAGAGCCGGGCTCTCCCCAGACAGGCAATGCAGGGAGTTGGTGTATCCACGCACCCAAAGAACGCCCCCGATCTACCCCCTCCTCACAAGCGATGCCCCACTCCGSTTTGGTATTCAGGTAATCCCCCCGGGTGCCCATGGCAATTGCACTGAGCCCCTCTCCGAGCCCCAGTGGCTGTGTGGTACCCGCAGCCCTGCCCGGCCCTGCAGCCCCTTACCTGGGTTGGGATTCCACATCCTCCGCGGCCCCCAAGCTGCAAGGGAAGGACAGGCACCGTCAGTGCTCCCTCGTGGCACCTCCTGTCACAGGGACATCATTGCCCTGCCAGCAGCCGGGACCCGGCTCCTTTGCCCCACGTGTCTGCCCCGSGCACAGACCGCGCTCACTTCCCCAGGAGTGCTGTCCCCCTGCAGACCCCGACAGCCGCCCTGTCCCTTTGGGTGACAGCACCAACCCCRAGAGTGGCTGTCCCCACCTCTGTGCACCCCCAAAGCCTGGGCATGTGGTTTCCATCGTTAATGGAAATTATAAACCAACTCCGGCCGAGCCTGGGTGCACAGCCCACGTCCTCRTGGACCATAAGGGGCTGGGGACACCGGGTCTCGGTGCAGCGCCAGCCATGGGGATGGTGCACCCCGGCCCACGGGCACCCGCGGTCCCACTGTCCCCGTGCCCCGCCAGGCGATGCTGCGTCAGGGAGCCGCTTTCACTCACCGAACCYGCAGAAGAGCTCCCAGCAGAGGCGACGCTGGCAGCACCCTCTGAAAGCACCGCCGCCAGCAGCACCCCCGATCACCGTCCTTGGCACGGTTGTCCCRGGATGGCGGGCACCCGTTAAATACCAGGGCCTGGCCCAGGCGAGGAGGGGTGCGGCAGGCAGGGGTGACACYGCCGAGCGGTGGAACCGGCCGCACCGCTCCCGGCGCCACGGCCGTCACCATGCGCACACGGGAAATGTCAACACGCCGCTCCCAGCCTGCACAAAGGTCCCACAGGGCTGATAAAAACCGGGGACGGAGGGTGGTGGTTTCACCTCCTGGCGTCAGATGATGGGGTGAGTCAGGCGTCCCCACCATGAACCCTGGCTCGATGCTCCCAGCATGGGCACAGTGTCCGGTGGGGGGGGCTGCTACAGGGGGCTCACCCTCCCGCAGGCACTGCTRTGGGACAGTGGGGCTCAGGGTCCAGCTAATGACTCCCTGTGACATTGCTCAGGGTGCTGCCATGGTGTGTGGGTGGAGGAGGTGATACCTGCCATCAGACCCGGTCGACAGAGACAGGAGGCAGGGCTGGATGCCCCGATGCTCAGGTCTTCCTCTTGGGAGGTCTATGAGGACGGGGCAGAGCTCCTCCCATCCCATCTCCATCTCCCCGCTAACACCTCCRATGCTGCCCCGTGTTTGGCAGCGCTCCCCTCCTGGGCCAGTGAGCAATGTGACGGGCTGGTCTCGTCATGCACCATCAAAAAGACAYCTCGCAGAAAGGGACTGTGCCAGGTCTTGCCCCAGCCCTGCGGGCGGAAGGGTCTCTCGGGGGGTTTTCTGGGCACAGAAACATACAGGGGTGTTGCGAGGTCAGGAGGTGCCCATGCACAGGGATCTCCTCCCGGGCAGTGCCACAGGGTCCCTGCTGTCCCCTCCATTGGGAGCCCTGTGGCCCCAGGCACTGCCAGCCCAGCCGGCTCCTTCTGCCCCAGGGATGGGGGGAAGGAGACTGGGGTCCAAGCCCCAGCCAGCAAAAATCACCCTTGGCCAGGGAAAGGCCAGCAGGGGACATGACRCTGGGATCCGCCTGAGCAGAGCAGCTCTCCCGAGGCGGATACCAAAGGAACCCAGGCACGGAGAAGCATGTTTCCCAGCTGTATTTGCCACTGCAGAGCCCCCGGCCCGTCCCCGAGCCCCTCTCAGGCCACCCGCTTCTCCAGCAGTGCCAGCACAAGCGCCGAGCCTTGCTTCGCCTCCTCCAGCAGCCCGGAAACCTTCTGCGACATCTGCACGGGGAGGAAGAAGGTGCATCGTTTGCCACTCAAAAGGACAGAAGAGCCGTCCACCATCCACCCCATGCATCCCACTAGTGGCAAAGGGAGGGRGTGCCCAGGCATGAGGGGTCCCAGGGGCTTCATCTTCTCTGTCCCACCTCATCCCCATCACCAGGGTCGGGGCACACGCACGGCCCCTGCTTACCGCAAGCTTGAACTTCTCATCCGTTATGTCTTTGAGGTTGATCATGACGTTGAAGTAAGCTCCGAATGTAGCCGCTTCCAGCATTTTAGCTCCCACCTAGGAAAAGAGGCTTGCGAGAAGCTCTCCTGCTGAACCAGAGCRCCAGCATACAGTCCCGCAGCAGGGCAGACCTTCACGCTGCAGGATCCCCACCCTCCATGAGCCAGCAGCACGCAATGCTTTCCAACCCGTTTTTTTCAGGACGTGGCTCCAGCAGTGGGAACCATTGCCTTGCCACACCGGTGTGAAAACTCAGGCAAGGGCTGGTGGAGGTCAACTCTCCTACAAGGGTTGCAAGCTGCCAAAACGTTAGCAAGGGCAGAAACCACTGGCCAGTTTGGGAAGCGCGGCTGGAGAGATGCATCCCGGAGGTCAGGACAYGATGGAACACCTTGCAGGGAAAAGCAGTGAGGCCTGCAGCCTCCAAAGCCCCAAACGGGGCATCAGATGAGCTCGGAGCCGTACCTGGATGTCGGATTTGCAGGCCAGGTTGCAGTGGCGTGCCAGCTCCTTCAGAACAGGCCAGAGCCCACTCACCTTCTCTGCCAGGGCACAGGGCACCCTCACGGCTGTCTTCAGCCCCTGTTGCATGGCAGCCGTGCGTCTGGGAGAGGGGACAGCCCTGGGGTGAGTGCTGGGTGGCCGTGCTCCCCCAGTCTGTAAGTCCCCACCAGCCCAGCTCACCTCTCCCGCTCTTCAGGGGTGCTTTTTGGCAGCTTCATAGCTTCCTGCAGGCAAAGAAAAGCAAATTTGCTGCCATTTGCTCCAAGACCCTGCATGCCTTGCATCAAGGGCCAGGGCAGACCCAATAGCTCCCATGCTCTTGCAAACCTCCTTTAGATGATGATGCCCTTCCCCTGGCCCTGGCTTGGGCCAAGGTCACAGCCCTGCTCCTAAGGACACTGGGGCGCAGCGATGCCAGCCCCCCTCCCATCTGGAAAGCCCCCTGCTTCCCCGTGGGACATCTGCCGCCGGTGGGACCTCACCATGTAGCTGCTGAAGGCACGGGAGTCAGCGTCCACCATCGCCACCAGCTCATCCATGGCCTGGTGGAAGGGGGGGATCAGCTTCCTCATGATGGGGTCCAGCTCCTCAAACTGCCGCTTCCCGTAGCTCATCAGCCCCACCATGCAGCCCAGCGCCGCTCCCTGCAAGGGCAGGGGGGTAAATCCTCCAGCGGGACACAGCGACCGCTGCTACTGCCACGCCAGCTCCCTCAGGAGCTCGGCACACCCAGAGGACCCTCCAGGCAGGCAGGGACCCCATCCCRGTGTGGGGCACATACCAGGGCGGCCGCGGCTGCGGACACGGAGCCTCCTCCCGGCGCTGCTGACCTCCCACCAACTGCTCGCACGAAGGCGCCCAGGGGCTTKGCCACCAGACCCCCGTCCACCTCTCCTGCCTGCACCAGGTACCTGCGGCACAGCGGCCCCAAGGGTCAGAGCCCCCCAGGTGCGGGGACACCCACCACCACCACCCAGTCCCTTCCCACCCAGCACTGCCTTCTCCAACAGGTTTTCATCCACCCCTGGGCTCTGCGGGCAGCTGAGAAGGGGGCTAGCCCAAAAATCCCAGTGGGAGGGTCAGGGAGAGGACTAGGAGCCCCATGGGGACAGACTGACAGCTGGGGATCACATGTCCTGGTAGTGTGGGGGGGTTGCTCTGCATTAGACAGGCTGGGCTTGGTGTTGGTGTAGACAGTAGGACAGAAACACGCCTGCAGACATGTCTATGGGGGGGATGACGAGGTCTTAAAGTGCACGTCCTGATTTCACCTTGGCCCGGGCGGGTTTCCCTTCCTCTCCCTCCCGCAGACACGCATTTTACACCGGGCGGTGCAGCACAGTGTCCCTCCTTGGAGGGCAGTGTGTGAGCCAGAGGCAGTGAAATTTGGGCTGGGGAYGGGGTGGAGGATTTAACATGTATACGCTCAAGTTTGGCCACGAAACCTGCTCCCGCTGCCTGACCGAGTGACCTGGAGTCCTMCCATCCCACGTTCACAACCATCAGCATTTGGGAGCAGGGACCACCCCGCGCCTGCACAACACCCGGCAGAGATGTCCCCTGGGTGTGAAGAGGAGTTGGGTGCAGGCGACACTCCCAAAACAAGCTGAGTGCAAGACGCAGGCAGCGGGATCCCCCAGTCTGGGCAGGGATGGGCACCATGATGAGAAGCAGGATGGGGGTCCCTACTCGATGATGCGCTCCCGGGGGTGAAACGGAGACAGGGAGTCCAGGCCCAGCCGGCTGACCACCTGCAAGGAGCAGCACCGCTGCGTCAGCCCCGTCGTGATAAGTCCCATTGCATCCTCATTCCCTGCTGTTAATTAGCCATGGATGACTCAGCCCTAGGGCAGAGCTGCTGGGGCCACCATCCGGGGAGACGACAGCCGGCATCACCAGTCCGTCCCATCCCAGACTTGGGGGCGGCGTGCGGCCGCCTACAAACTACTGGAAACTGCACTGATAAATAATTAGCTTGCTCTTATCTAGCACGTTCCCCATAGGGTGGAAAAGTCCCTCCCTCCTGCAGCTGAAAAGCAGAGCCCGTCTCCTTGGTTCCAGCTTACGCCGGCGCTGGRGCGGTTTACCATAATGCCACACACTGTCCTTGAGCTCTGGAGAGGTCTCCTTCCCCTCCTGGCCTCCATGCAGGCAAGCTGGGCAGCTGCTGCCTGCACTCTGTCCTCACAGGGTGGGCTCTCTGCTCCCTGAGCACCTCAGCGTCCTCAGGACAAGAAAGCAACTTGTCCCACTCGCTGTGCCCTCACAGCTTGCCAGGCACCATCCCTGGTGACAAGTGTCACGCCTGGGGGTTGCCATGGTCCCAAATCTCTGCTCAGTGCCACTTTGGGGGCCTGGGGGGGGGGAGGGTGTTTCTCTCTTATGATCCCATCCTTGTCTTGCTACCAGGAGGAGCCATGTTACCAGCCTRATCTTCTGTTCCTCCTCCAGGATGAAGAGTTTTTCCTTCTTGATGTAAAACTCGGCCGTGTCCAGCATGGCCTTCTTGGGGACAAGCCCCACCAGCTGGGACCCCACAACGGGGAGGTTCAGTGCCTGCAAAGGACATCAGAAACGTGACTGTCCCCAGAGYCACCTGCTCTGCCACCGCTAGCACCTCAGCCTGGTGGTCCTCATCCCTTCCCAGGACCTGGGGATCTCATGGAAAAGCCTTCAATGGAGGAGCTGGGGGCTAGCAGCAAGTTRCTGAGCTTTTGGGGTTTTCGTGCCATTCAGCTCTCTGTCCAGCTTGGCTGAGCTGAGCATGAGATAAAGCAGAGCGTGACCTGGGGATGGGGAGAAAAACTTGGAGGGAGACATCCTCTGTGAAGCCACCACTGAAACAAGYGTGGCCCCGTGCCACCCACCTCCGCGTCTCGGCAGACCTCCTCGTAGACAGCATGGAGCGGTGTGGTCTCAAAGTCCAGCAGGTTTGTCGAAACCTGGGCTATATTCTCTTCCTCCAAATACCAGCCGATGCCCTGCACCCTCTTCAAGCGCCCGGGCTGCCAAGAACTGCCGYGGTCAAGGCATGGCCCAGGAGGCGCGGGGGCAAGCAGGTCTGCTCCTGGCATGCCACCGGCACGTGGGTACCTGGTCAGCGCTGCGACCCTGCTCGCGGATGTTGAGGGCGATGCGGTGAGCCAGCTCCTTGGTGCACAGCAGGTTGACGTTGTACGCGATAAGGAAGGTCCGGGCGCCCGTCACCGTGGCCCCCCACCGGGGGACAAAGGTTGGGGGCCCAAAATCAGGAGCCCACTCTGGTTTTGCAAGCTGGAGAGGAAGGAGGAGAGCGCGTGGGCTGGCACTGCCGAGCAGCACGAACCACCCTCCCAGGGCATCTCCCTCCCCAGCCAGCATCTGCCACGACCACCTCCATGTTCAGCAGCGCCCAAAGCATTTCATCAGCTCCTCTCRGTGTGAAGGGACTCTGCCAGCCCCCAGCACCCTCCCCGAAGCCAGGGAGGTGCAGCTCGGCTCTGCCCGGCCCGTGCCACCCAACCGGGTGCTGCCAGGCTCACCTTCTCGGGGAGCGCCTCGTACTCCCCGGCACGGATGGCAGGCAGGGCTTTCCTGCTTTCCTCCCGTGCCGCCTCTCCGTACAGGTAAACTGCAAGACAGAGCTGGAGGTGAGCACTGCCAGGCAGGGGCTTGTGGTACATCGTCTAGCAGGGTCCGGTTTTGCCCGTTTGGGAGCAAACCCCATTTGGTTAAGCTTTTGCAAAAGGTGTGCAGTTTCTCCACAGCTGGAAGCATGCGGGGTGGGACGGGACAGGACGGGCAGACGTTCCTAGCCCCCACTCACCAGGCACCCCCAGCTCCGCTGCCAAGCGCTGCCCGAAGACATGGGCGCAGGTGACGCACTCCTCCATGSTGACATTCATCACCGGCACGAAGGGGCAGACGTCCAGGGCCCCCATGCGAGGGTGTTCACCTGGGGATGGAGCAGATATAAGGATGGGAGCTTGCTGCACRTGCAGTAACATGCCATGCTTGGCTGGTTTTAGCTCCAGCCATGCAAGGTGCACCTGGAGCCGACCACGCACCGCAGCCGAGGGATGCTCCGCACCAGATCAGCTCCTGCGCCACCCCCAAGCTCACCCGTGTGTCGGCTCATGTCAATGAGCTGCCCAGCCACACGGGCCGCGCTCAGTGCCCCTTCGATGACGGCCTCGGGGGACCCCACGAAGGTGTAGACCGTGCGGTTGGTGGAGGCACCGGCGTCCACGTCCAGCAGCACGCAGCCCGGTGTCCGGGAGATGGCCTGCCCCAGCGCATCGATCACCTGCCAGACAGCAGAGTTGGGCAAGGYGACACAGCCCCAGCTTCGCAAGGTGGGGGACACCTTTTCTCAGCTCTCCCCCTTCCCACCGGTGCTGGGGTTGGGGATGACCCCACAATCARTGGGGATGCAGCCCTGCACTGCAGGGGATACAGGATCCAAAGGCACGAGCATCCCACTCCTACCCAGGGGGTTTGGGACACCCCTGGCTCCCAGCGAGCCCCAAACCTGCCGTGGTATGGGAGAGACGCTCGGCTGCTGCTGCACATCAGAAAGCACCATCACAAATTGCTGTTCCCGAGGATACTGTCCCCTGCCAACTTCAAAACAGATTTGGCTCTGCAAAGCCTGTTCCCTGGGGGAAGCAGTGGTTTTATTGCAATTTTGGGTTTGCTGAATTGCCGTGCCCCCAGCAGAGCCAAAGTTCAGCCTAGGACTGATGCTCAGCACAGACCCCATTAACCTGGATGGCGTGTTTTGGCACAATAACGGCAAGCGATATTTCTCTAAGGGGGTGTGCCAGACCACCCCAAGCCCTGGTGCTACAGCAACCTGCAGGCAATAGCGAGGGGGGGGGTCTGAGCCCCCACTTCTCACCAAGGTGCCAAAAGAGAGCAGGGGCTGCCTTTGGGCATTTTCAGCATTAGCCAGGCAGGGAAAGGTGCACAGCACTTCAAAGGAGGCAGGGCAGAGTCTGGCAGCGGGTGCTGCCTGCACGGCCCCTCCACTGGGACAGCCCAGCCGTCCGCTCCCCGGCATCGCCCACCCCTCKGCCCCTCCACGCGCTCCCTCACCTCCTTGTTATTCCCCTCTGAGAAGTTGGGGACACACTCCACCAGCTTGGCCATGGTCCCAGGGTCTGCCTGCGCCCCGTGGCCCCYGGCTCGGCTCCTCGCACCCTGTGGGTTTGCCTGTCCTTTCCTGTCCCGCTGCAGGGCAAAAGCCTCCCAGCACCCAACCCATCGCTTCTTCCCCGAGCCAGGGTTTCTCATTAACTGCATCGATCAGGGGCCAGGAGTCAGAAAGGGTCTTGGATAAACAATGTGGTACTGTCCCTTCTGTGTCTGGAACTGCTCAGGGCACAAGGGCACTGCCTGCTTGCCAAGGCCAGCCTTCAACACTAATTACCCACCAGCTCCAAATAATTGCTAGGAGAAYGTGATGCTACATGAAGAAAAGCATCTGCTGCGCCCAGCACCGTGTGGTGGCTACCTAATGGGACAGCCTACTCCTCCCCAGGCCACAGCAACAGGACCACCAGAACAACATGATGGTGGGGGRCAGCAGCTTCCCAGGACCCCCCGTGTGGGCACCCCAGGACCCCCAGTATGGGCATCAGGGTGACGGGTAAAAGCTCTCGCTGTGAGCAGGATTCGAACCTGCGCAGGGAGACCCTATTGGATTTCGAGTCCAACGCCTTCACCCCTCGGCCATCACAGCCTCAGCCCTCAGCACCCAGGGGGCACACCTGACCCCGCCCTGGGCACCCCCCGATCCCTCCTGGGCACCCCGTTTTCCTGGGAAGC
>JASVER010000205.1:228160-244758 GCA_030449065.1 Oceanodroma leucorhoa
TGCGGGGTGGGGGCACGGCGATGGCACCGCAGCCGGGGCTCCTGCCGCAGCTCAGCTCCCGCCCTGACACAGCTACAGCCAGCCCCGCACCCAGGCTCTGCGTCCAGAAAACCATGCCCCTGCTCTGCCCCACAGGCCCCCACAGTCTCCCACGCCYGTTGGCAGCTGGGGGTACCTGAGGGGCACCCAGTGCCTGCAAACCCCCGAGCCCCACGGTCCGCAGCTCCACGGGGCTGGGGAAGGAAGCAGCGACAGGGATTTTCTGGGAGCGACGCAAAAGCCAGGTCAGAGGGGGACATCGGCTTTGGGGCATGCCCCTKGGAGGAAGAAGGGTGGGGGGKGATGCTGCAAAGCACTGGCCATTTCAACCACCGCAAGGGCCGGGGAGGTGGTTTTGRGGAGGAAAATCCCCGGAGGTGGTGGGAATTGGAGATGCTGGGCACTAATGGYCYGGCACTRATGCCCCACGGGCAACTCTGGATGGTGGCTCCGTGGACTGGCTACAGCAAGAGGGACGTCCCTGCTCCCAGTGTGTGCCAAGGGACACACACAGCCTCAGCTGCCCCCCCAAAATCCCAAAAGTGTGTGGGGTGCAGAGGCTGGGGGTATTGGGGTGCAGCACCCCGGCTCGTTGGTCTAGGGGTATGATTCTCGCTTTGGGTGYGAGAGGTCCCGGGTTCAACTCCCGGACGAGCCCTCCTTTTGGGCACCCACCTTCCCCAGCGGCACATGGGACCTTGGCGTAACCAGGGCACGGTGAGGGCAGCGGTGCCAGCACAGTGGGGTCGGTGCCCCATCCTGGCTGGGCACGTGCCCGTGGGCAGGCTGGRCCCCAAGAGCCGGCAGCGAGGTGCTGCAGGGTGGGTGGGCAGGGAGGCAGATGGAGGAAGGGCTGGGAAAGGGCAGCTGGAGGCAGCGCTGGGCTCCGCAGAGCAGAACGGGTGCTGCCAGCAGCGTGYGCCCGGAGGGTCTGTCTCTGGGGTCAGGGCCCTGGGGGCAGAGCAAGGTGAGCTGTGGGCAGTGGGGCAGCAGTAGGGGGTGAGGGCACTTGCCCAGGCCCCCAGCCGTGYCCATGGGTGGGGGATGTAGYTCAGYGGGAGAGCGCTTGCTTTGCATGTAAGAGGCCCTGGGTTCAACCCCCAGCATCTCCATYTCCTTTTGCTTCCCCAGAGCCCCCTCCCTGCCGGCATCTGGGCTGGCAGAGCCCCCCAGGTCCTACAGAAAAGCCCTGTGCCGGGCAGCGTCACCCTGTCCCTGCCCCGTCCCTGCAAGGGCTGTGTCTGGTGGTGGGTGCCCAAAAGGAGGGCWCGTCCGGGAGTTGAACCCGGGACCTCTCGCACCCTAAGCGAGAATCATACCCCTAGACCAACGAGCCGGSGTGCCCCACTTGCACCCAGCACAGATCCTGTCCCCCRCAGCCCCACGGCCCCGGGCACCGCACAGGCCAACCCGAGCCCAGGGCGGGTGGGGGGCAGCTGCCCCAGGGCGCTGCCCTCTCCCTCCCCGCTGCTCTCCGGCCATCACCTCCCCCAGCTCCCCTGGGGACAATGCACAGGGTGATGATGGGGAGCCGCTCAGCATCTCAGCAAAATGGTCCACACGTCCCCACCCCACTCCCCTTGACAGCTGCTTCCTCCCCTCTCTTGGGGCTGGAAAACCACAGGGGAGCCTGTGCCCCTCCTGCCCAGTAGCCGTTACAGCCCCTTCCTGGGGCATTGCAGGGCTCCCTGTGCACCCCTGGCTCCCCCTGTCCTGGCCCCCCAACATCTGTCCCCGTCCCCCCTGGGCACCCGTTTTCCTGGGAAGCGGGGAAGTCTCCGGGATAGCCGACGCATCCCCGCACACACGCTCAGCCCCGCTCTGTTCCCCAGGGCCTGGGGCAGGGCCCATCCCCGAAAAGCAGCGCCCGGGGCCCCGGGGTCCCTGGGCAGCACTGCCCCCCCAGCACCCCAGTGCCCGCACAAGGTGGGGATGCCCGGGCAGCTCCACACCCCGGCTCGTTGGTCTAGGGGTATGATTCTCGCTTAGGGTGCGAGAGGTCCCGGGTTCAACTCCCGGACGAGCCCTCCTTTTGGGCACCCACCGCCGGGCACAGCCCCTGCGGGGATGGGRCAGGGAYGGGGTGACGCTGCCCGGCACAGGGGGCACGGGGCGGCCTCCSCAGCTCGGACACGTCCCCTCTGCTGGGACCGTCCCGCCAGGCCGGGAGCGAGGTGCTGCCCACGTCCGTGGTGGACAGCTCTTCATCCTGGGGCAGAAGCAGATAACTGGGAAAGGAAACAGCCACTGGCATTTCCAGGGAGCAAGGAGGAGAAACCCTGGTTCAAGGGTGAGATCAGCTTTGGGGATGTCCCCTGCAGCAAAAAAGGGGATGTTTCCCACTAAGCACCAGACATTTCCCCCCACCCTGTAGCCTCACTGAGTTTTCAGGGAGGAAAAGCATGGAGATGCTGGGGGTTGAACCCAGGGCCTCTTACATGCGAAGCAAGCGCTCTCCCGCTGAGCTACATCCCCCTGCCTGGGAGATGTCCAGGCAGGGCACACTGTCCCCGGCACCACAGCAGCAGCTCCCTGGGCAGGCACCATGGGTGGCACCAGCCAAGSTTGCTAAAACCAGTGTTGATTGAAAGAGAAACCCTATGGACACGCCATGGGGTGCTGTTTGCAGGCAGCTKGGGGGTGGCAGGCCTGACCCTCCCCTGCCAGGTCTGCGGAGAGCAGCAGGGATGGGGTCCCCAAAGGAGGGGTTGTCCCAAAAAGAGGGCTCATCGGGGAGTTGAACTCAGGACCTCTTGCACCCAAAGCAAGAATCATACCCCTAGACCAACAAGCCAGGGTGCTGTGCCCATTTTGCACCCCCAGCCCCTCTGTCCCCCAAATTTTGGGGTTATGGCTGCTGCTGAGGCTGTGTTTTTTCCCCAGCACACCTGCAGCCTGTAGGTGCTGGGAAGCATGCCCAGCCCGGCCATGCCCGCAGGCAGCCCCAGGGCTTTTCCGTGGGGCCTGGGGGGCTCTGCCAGCTCCAAGGCCAGCAGGGAGCGGGCTCTTGGGAGGTAAAAAGCTGGAGATGCTGGGGGTTGAACCCAGGGCCTCTTACATGCAAAGCAAGCGCTCTCCCGCTGAGCTACATCCCCCTGTACCAGGGCCACCTTGCTCCTGACTCTAGGGGTCCGTCCTGCCCATGGGGACATGCCCAGCCAGGACATGGCACTGACCCCACTGTGCCAAGCACCACTCTCCTCATTGTGCCCTGGTGATGTCACGGCCCCACGCGCYGCCAGGCAAGGTGGGTGCCCAAAAGGAGGGCTCGTCCGGGAGTTGAACCCGGGACCTCTCGCACCCGAAGCGAGAATCATACCCCTAGACCAACGAGCCGGGGCAGGGCTGCCCTCCCTGCCCTCAGCCCCTGTGCTCCATCCACCTGTGGCCATGCGCACAGGGCGATGGCTCCTGGGTGCCCCCATCTCCCATCACCACCCCTCAGAAACCCATTTCACATGGTCCAAGGGCTAACGACCCACCCCCGGGTGCCAGCGTGGCTTTGGGACAAGGGACAGCAGCTGCGAGTGCCGGGTTATTGGGAAATACCCCCGGCCATTCCCTTTTCCCAGCCCCCAGGATCTGTCAACCAYGGGGGTCAGCAGGGTGCTGGCGCTGGGGCTCCCATGGGTGCCGTGGGGAGAACAGCTCTGGGGCAGACCAGGGGGATTTTTTCTGGATGCAGTCCCCGAGGGTAGGGCTGTCTGTAGCTGTGCCAGGGTGGGAAGCCGAGCTGCTGCGGGAGCACCGGCTGGTAGGGACCCCCCTCCATGCAGGACAGCTGCAGGGGGAACAGGGCAAAGAGCTGATTTCCAGACAGCCCGCCTGCAGCGAGCCTCCCATGCTAATTATATCGCATTGCAGGCTGTGSCAGAGCAAGGGTTCCCTCCCTGGGGCACATCCAAACCCCGTGAGTTGACCCGGGAGGAAGGATCAGCCGCAGGCAGCGCAGGCAAGCCTCGCTCCTCTCCCCTGCAAATCATAGAGAAGTGGGGAGAAGCAGGCAGGGGGAGTGCTGCACCCCGTGATTTCCAGGTCACATAACCCGCCACGGCTGCTCAGCTCCTTCAGCCCCATGCATCCAGTGCTAACACCAGCCACCTTACACAGCAATAAYCAGATCACCCTTCTCCTCTTCAGGAAACGTGCAGACACTTAATTATCAACAAACGTGAATTAACAGCCTTGGAATATTTAACTGAACAATTCTTGAGTTTGAAACACAAATCCACAAGWATTTCACTCCCAGGATCTTGTAAACCGTTGGGATTTGGGCTCCGGTTTCATTGCAGTCATCCCTGCCTCTTCCTGAGGGCTGCCTTCCCCAGGAGGAGAAGCTCASAGGAGAAGGAGGGTGTAGGACAGCCGGGAGCGGTGTCTGGTGATGATTTGCGCGCAGGGTGAGGCATGGTGGTGGTGGCGGAGCCAACAGGGCTGCAGGCTCGCTGGGATGCAAGCCTTGAGAGCCCCACTCCCACGGATAGCACCRGGAGGGCCAGACCAGGATGCCAGTGCCTTTTGATTTGCGTGCTTCTTCCCCCGTGACTCACATGTGTGGGTGGCCTGTTATTTTCCTGCTTTGTGGGATTTCCAGCCCTGGAGAAGAACCGGAGCCCTTACCAGAGCCATCRCCTGTCTGGCTCCCCAGGCTGGCACAGGGCCCTTGCGTGGCAGGGARGGCACCCTGAGAAACCGCAGCGAGCCCCTGCGGTGGCTCCATGGGTGCCTGGGATGGGATGTCCTCTTGGTGGTGCCCTCTCCTCCCTCTTATCCCTGCCATGCAACCACTTTCTCTCCCTTTCCTAAAGCCTAAGAGCAGGCGTCCTCTCTGCTTTGGTGGGCAATTGCGTTGCAATGCTTTGGTGGGCAAAGAAGGAGGTTTTTGTTGGTGAACAAGTCACATCTCAGTCTGCCATGCCTGCAGGCTCCCAGCTCCAGGGGCCCTGTCTCCAACTGGCTGGCTCCAGGATGCATGTCCCCAAAGGCTCTGGCCAGAAGTCCTTGCCCCGGTGAGGAGGATGAGGAACGCTGCCTGTTGAGGCCAGCTAGGACTCCTGGCATTGCCCTCAGCTTGGCGCCCAGGTGCTGGGGTGGGATACGCCTTTTGCAGTCCAGCAAAGGCGCCGGCGGTGGATCTGTCTCTTCATCCTGTCCCACTGCTGTGAGTCACCGGGATTTTTGTCTTCTCATCTGGATGTGCAGAGAAGCMACAGATAGATGTGCTGGGATTGTAGACCCAGCAATCACCCAGCCACCACCAATCCTTYCATCCCTATCACCAGCCCCATGCCGCCCGTGTCTTCCACTCTTGATGGTCCCACTCGCTTGCTACTCACACCAGTCTTCCCTTTTCCATGACAGCTCTCTATGCTTCTCCATTTGTTCCAACTTAAACCATGACTTCATCCCTCTTCCCCGCCTCCTCCATCCCCAGGGGGGATGTACCCACCACAGTACGAAATGCTCACTAGCTGCTTCTGTTGGCTTCCCCAAGCAGGCAAATGCAGAGAAATCTGAGCAAGCCCATTTGCCACATGTGGTGGTGCAGACTGGGGTGTCCCCACGGTTACACGCACCCCAAAGAGGAGATCAACACCCCCATGGATGTGACCCTGCAATGGGGAGCTACCGCCATCACCTTCCCAGGCCCTGTTGAGCTGGAGTACTCCACTGTGATTCGTGCATCGTAATTTCTGCCGGTGCAGTTGACTTCACCAAAGCAAAGGATAGAAGAAAGGAAATGAAGGGGAAATAGGAGTCTCCAGGAAGCAATGACAGCTGCGGGAGGAGGATGCTGAGTGACAGCAAGGAGAAGGTTTCCTCCAAGGACATGAGCAGGTGAGGGAARATGAGAGGTGAGCAGAAGACGTGAAACTCAAGAGATGCAGGCATGGCCAAAGGGTTGCTTTTGGGCTAAGCTCCAGGCTTTTCTGAGAAATGCTTCTGCTGMTGATGTTGAAAGCCATAAGCAGGCAACGCTGGGACCAAACCCCAGGACCCAGCTATTTCCCTCCATGTGTATCCTTCCATCTGCTAAGCATTATTTTTCATCTCAGTCTTGGCATGTAGTTCCCTGTTTCTCACCAGGACCTTTGGCTGCACTGTCTTTGCAGGAACCTGTATTTTAGGGCCTGATCAGCAGGTCTGTGGGGTCCTGCCCTGGGCAAGCACTGGCTGGGGGGGGATACGTGGCGGAGTGAATTCAGGACGGCTCTTGAGCTGGGATCCAAGACAGCATGGCTCCCAGCCGGGAGTCACAACACCCGTGGGAGACAGGGTGCCAAGTCCCTGGGGACGGGGATCCCTGCGGGGCACCGAGGTCCTCACTTCCCCAACTCTGTCTGCACTAAGGCATCACAATTTTCAAGTCAAATCACGGACCTGCGTGGATTTTATTCTCCTTTGAGACATTGGCTCTTCAGAAAAAAAAAATCTGTATCACCTCAATAGTGGAGTCATTCAGTGAAAAGCCACATAAAAATGTCATTATTCTTTCCCCCTGCTCCACCCTGGACTGCYCTATGCAGCAGACTGGTGGAAGACAGTTGCACCAGCCCCAGATGCCTACAGCTTTCTAACGAAGCTTCTGCTGGAAATCCAATGCTTTTCCTCACTGCAGTGTTCAGGTGAATTTTGCATCCCTTCTCCGCAGACAGTTTCTGGAGCTGGGATAAAAATATCTGAGCAGTCCYTGGAAGAGGGATGTGAAACCACACCTCTCTTCTCCTGGTGCTCTAACTGCTAAGCAATTGCCACTTAAATTTTCTCCAAATTAGGAGTGCCTCTGTGAAGATCTCCTGAGCAATAAAACCAGTTGAGCTTGGCCAAAGGCTTTTCAAGACCAACATGCTTACAAGCTCAGCATAATCATCCCTCATTATAAACACTCATAAGCTTTATGCAAACTGTCACACTACCAAAATGCTTAAGGTACAAAAGAAGACTTAAACAATTCCCATGGAGGACTTAGTCGCACCCTTATTCCTCCTTCCATCAGCTGAAAAGGTCCTGCTTGATGATACATGGCATCTTAACAAGAGGCTTTACTCAATGCCTGGCATCTTTTTCCAGAGAAACCTGCATCCCCTCCCTGTAAAACAATTATTGTCCAATTCTCTAATGTGTTCAACTAAAATCTTGGGCCCTAGTCTTTGGGAAGAGCTCAGCATGGAGCTCACTCTACTGTGTCTGGGGCCAGGGATGGGGTTATCCCTGTCCTACTCTAACTGACCARCTCACGGGCATGGGACTTGCAGGTCTCTCCACTCAGCAGCAGAGCAAAGCTCCCTGCCGAGCACCGGTCCAGCTTTTGCTCTTGCCTCTGTATCTGCAGCACACGGGGAAATGATAGGTTTTTCTTCATGTCCTTATTATTATGTTTATATATCTTTCCTGATGGCATTACCACAGGTCTGAGTGTCCATCACGCTTGGTGTCTATCAGAAATGTTAGGATTCCTCTCCCCACGACACCTCTGATCAATCAGTGCTCAATCACAGGTCTCAGCAAATGTGGGCTCCCAAATGTCTGTGTGTCCAGAGGAAACCTGGGTAACCCATCACTGCGTTTCACATCGCAGGCACTCCTCTTTCTCTGTCGGGGCCGGGGATGCTACTGTGGGCATGGGCTGCTGGACAAGGTGCACCCGTATCCAGGGCGGGATGCCATTCCCTGAGCTGTCATACTGAGCTAGCACGAGGATACGGGTATATTCAGTTCATGTTATTCTTAGGGCTCACTCGAGGCAATGTCTATGCGTGCATGCAGCAGCACAGAACAAAGCATTCCTGCTGCTTCTTTAAGAGATACAGCCAGATGCAGACACATCACATGCTTCACTGGCTCCTGGGCTATCTAGGTTTGCATCAGTACACACTTATTTGTATAAGGCCCCTTTTGCCACATGCTGTTGTAAAGAGTAAGACTAAAGAGCCTAATGCTTGAGGTCTGGTTTTGCCCTGGTGTATCTTAGGAATTTTTTACTCTTCATCATCACCCATAAAAYATTGGGTGAGTTGGGTGTAGCATGACCATCCAAAGGAGCAACTCCCAAGAAGCCTGCTTCTGCCTTTTTTCCCTGACCCCACATCCATCCTCTGTAGCTCACCCAAAAAATGGCTGCAAAACGCAGGGTAAATGCCATTTTGAAATGTCAAACCTTCATGTTCCCACCTCCTCGAGGGAACAGGCAACAGGTCTGCTCCTGCGGGAAGTTCTCCCTAAGCAGGTGCTTGCTATGGGGCAGCAGGAGAGGCTTCCAGGCTGAGAAAGTTGCCTTCTGGCTGGTCACATCAAACCACACGCTTCAGCCCGGTGTGGAGCTGAGCAGCAGAAACTCCCATTTCAGACAAAAAAGAAACCTCCCCCACAGCAACAAGTTGCCTCCAGAGCAGGTTACCACTCCAGACCACAGGCACAAGGAACACCAGAAGACTCAGGCTATGATGTAGCATGACTTTAATGAGCAGGAGAAGGAGAATAAACCAGTTCAGAGTATGAGAAGTGCATTTGCAGCGCTCAGTAAAGAAATGGATAAACCCCACTCCAGGACAAGCCGATCCCTACAAGGTGTTCCTCCGCCCACCGCCCCATGACTACCATCTTCCGTCTAGCCCGCTATAAGCATTTTTGCCCAGCCAGCAGCAAATGCTGTGTAGCACCGCAGGGTGTGACACCTACATGGAAATACAAAGTAAGGCTTAGCGAGAGAAAGGTATAGGGAGGCATGGTCTCGGGTGACAAGCTCACATGGCTTTCTTCCTCCTGGGGGGGCTGCAGGTGCCCCCCACAGCTGGGAAACCCACGGGCATTTCCTTAGTCCTCTTCCCCAGTCTTGGTCCTGTGCTTCGTTTGTCCTTGCCGACGCGGCCGCTCTGCTGGCATCGGCGGGAGGAGGTGACCGCCGGGGACACCCCTACAGCCCACTGCCCAGGCACAGCAGTCCCACCTTCCCCAGCCCCCGGGGACCACCGGAGGCCACGGGGACCCCACAGCACCGGAGGTAGCTCCCGACTGCCGCCGACGCCGTGGACCCCACCGTCGTGTTTTGCGGGTAGGAGCTGAGGATGGGCCCGGGCAGGGTGACCACGATGGTGGGGGGCTGGATGACGGCGGTGGAGTCCCCACAGCGGCGGAAGCAGGGCTGGTTGCAGCTGGTGGCCAGCGGCCGGGGACCGCAGGAGGAGGGCAGGCACAGGTCATAGCAGGACATCGCTCGGCGAGGACGTACACCTGAAAGCCAGAGTCAGGGCATAAATGCAAAGCAGAGGCTGGTCCATCCCTGCTGAGCCCTCATTCAGCGGCTCCCATAATAAGAGGTGTGGGAGAGCTAGCTAGCGGGTGAGTTTGGATGGTTTAGAACCCCAAAGGATGGCTTTCCAAATGGGCAGGAGCCAGCTTCCCCCTTCCCTTGCCCCGTAACCCGCTCGGGAGAAAACAACGAGTTTGGTTTGAGCTGCACGTCTGGGGAAGCTGGAGGCACCAGCCGCTGAAAGCACTGAGAGCAGACCTGCTCCTGGCACGCTGCCTGCCTTCAAGCTGACAGCAAGCCTTCAGCAAGCAAAATGCTCACTGAGACGCATCTAGCTGTAGCAAAACCCACTTAAATCAATACAACGTGAGTGAGCTGGACTTAACACAAGCTGAGCTATCCCATCCCAAAATATAAGGGACCTCTGATGCCCTTCCGTAAACAAGGACACATCGATCCCTGCAACCTGGGCATGTGCTATTTCTTTTTTTCTTCAGCAAGGAAAACCATGCAGGATGCACCCAGCTATGTGGTTACGGATCCTGCAAACCCTGCATCCCACAACCCCTTGCACTCCTCATTTTGGAGCAGAAATAAACCTTTCCGCGACATCCTCCACAGGCAGGAGGGAGGCAGGTAACAAACCTTGAACTCTTGCGGAGGACCGGGTACAAGGCATCGGTGAAAGCAACAGCTCAGTGGGGAGGAGACGGAGCCCGTCTCGACTTACCCAGACGGGAGGCGGTGGCGGCGGCAGCTGGGAGTGGGTGGTGGGGCCGGGCACTGTCCAGGGTTTTATAGGGTGCCCCAGCCCCCGGGGCAGCGGGTGCGTACCTTCCGCCTGAAACTCCCCAACAACCAGCAGTTTTCTCCTGGAAAGCTCCCCCGGCTGATTAAACAGTTCCCTCTTTCATCTGTCATGTTTTGCTTCCATTTAATACTGAGTAAGATTGAAATGATTTGGGCTACAGGCATTAATTACCTTGCTTCCTAAGGCCAAAGTACATTTTAGGTCTCACGCCACCAGGCAGGAGAGTGTTTCAGCAGAATTTAGGGCAGGCGCATCCCCGGCGCATCGCTCCCCACCTTCCTCCGAGCACAACCAATTCAGCTCCCCAGTGCACCTGAGGTGAGCTCGGGGATGTAGGCTGAACGCAAGAAACGTGCATTTGTAGGTAAACCTTGTGACAGCAGCTTCATCGACGGCAGAAAAAGCTGGGGGGGCTGCAGGGGTGAGGCTGCTGGGGGACCACACACAGCTGGGAGAAAAATGCCGTGGGGCATTTCTGCTGCCCCTGCTGCCCAGGTACGACAGACGCAGACACGGGGACTTGAGCTAGCCCGGCGCGAGCAAATTGTTACACTTTTGGATCCACTTAGAGGCTTTTGCCTTTTTTTGTTATTATTCCTCACACCTGGGGGATGAATTCTGCTTGGAAGGCCCATCAAATTTTAAAAACAAAGTAATCATAGGCTCTGGAGTCCACCCCTGAAGCTGACACACACCAAAACTGACTGATTTTGCGCAGTGAGCTGATTTCCAAGGCCAAGAGCCTTTCCATCCTGCTCTTCAGATATGCTAACAGCGGTGAGCCAGAAGTTCACAGCTATGCTTCCTTGTGATGGAGTGACATCGTCAAGACATTTTTAATTACAGGCTGCGGCGTGACACCGGATTGCTCTGCTGAAAGCCTGTTAGCTGCTAAAGAGCCGGGGAGTTGCAAAAGTCCCGACCTGCACTTAAACGTGAATCACTTGCATGTTGGGGAGAGGGAGTTGCTGACGTGGTCCCAAGCAGGGGAATGAGCCATCGGGCTCTAGGGGCAAGGAAAGTTTGAAGAAGGCTTTTCATTTCACGCCAGCAGAGCCCAGATGAAGGCACAAACATCTTCTGCCCTGGAATAAACCATGGTAGTACCGGGGCACATGTACTATGCATGTGTGGAGCTGGGGGTTGTCAGCATCACTGTTAAAGACATGCCTTGTAGGGTTTTGGGGTCATTTTAATTCCTAGGGTGACTTGGCCTTGTAGAGCCATGGTTGATAGCACTGAATTGTCCCTAGTGACTCCTTCCTGCCCTGCCTGCCAGGGCAAAAAAGCCTTTCAGAGGTGCTGGGGTCAAGCCCAGCTATTTTTAACATCATTCTGGAAGGGGAAAAAAGAAATCAGTTTTTCTGAGGTGCAGCGGAGGACACGTGCTTCAGCCAGGAGCAACTTTCCAGTCTGCTGGAGTAAGGCAGGAGGCTGTGGGTTCATCACAACCGCCTAAGTGGCAATTTGTCGAGCAGGAAAAGATGAGGCTTTATTTTAAGCTTTACCTTTCTGCTTTTTGCACCACTCAAATAACAAAATGATGCCACAGGTGCACCTTGGTCCCACAGCCTAAGAACTAAACCCTTCCTCTGCCAGTCAGAGTTTCTTCCCTTCACTAATCATCTTCCATCTCTTTTTTTTTTTGTGCCTCTGTGCAATCCCATCATCCCAGGGAAAACAGCCCTTCCTCCCTTCCAGGTTTCCAGACAGAGGCCGGGATCTTCTGATACGCAGCCTCACTGTGTGTTTTAGTTTTGCAGCTCAGTTTAAGTACTTGAGGTTCTGCTCATGGTGGACCATTGTGTCCCAGAAGAATATCCATGGATGCAGCAATGCTTGAAATAAATGCACGGGGGCAATTAGAGAGGGCATGTTGGTGAATGTGAGTGGATCTGTGTACTGAGACAAGTCCTTTGCCTGGAGAAGAGGACAGGGGAAACAAAAGGCAGGTGTCAGGAAGTTAAAATAATCAGATTTGTGTAATGAATGAGATAAAACAAAGGAAAACCATAGGGGAAAGAGCTCTTCCTGGAAATGCAGGGATTTGGGAGAAAGACAAGGACTGGTTTTTCCGACCCATATTCATTTCAGGGAATGAGCACTTCCTACTTAAGACATGGCTTTCTCTGGAGGAACCACAAAACCAAGAAAATTTCACCAAACCAAACATGTCAGACCCATTTTCTTAACTTCTGCACATCCTGGATCCAGGATATGTGGCCATCTCAGCCCTGGTTCTTCCTGCAGATAAGGCCATGAGGAAAAACACGGCCCTGGACCAATACTCGCTGTTTCCCTTTGCATCACCAGCCCCTGCAGCACTTTGCAAGTCCAGTTTCACTGCTCTGCATTTTGATGTCCAACAACCCAAGGGCTAGAGGTCTCTGAGACCGGCTGGAGGATGGAAGCTTGCCCCTGCCCCAAAATTTCTCCTGAAAGCSAAAGGCAAAGGCACATTTTGGAGCAGCAACAGACCCGCTGCAACCCATCTCCAAGGAACACCTGCACCCAGCGCTCTCGCCCAGGGCTTGCCCCGGGGCTGCAGCTGGCAGCACGATGTGCGGGGACCGTTCCCAGGCGGCTGATGGGCAAACGAGACACCCCGGTGCCAGGAGGCAGCACCCTGACGCAGACAGACCCACCCAGGCGGCTGCCCCTCCACCGCAGCYGTGGAGCACCCTTGGCTGCCTTTGTCCTTGCTGGGGCAGACGCGGGGTGCTTCAGGGCCACTGCGTGCCGCCCGGGGAGCAGAGCCCGGCCGGTGCTGCTGGGGAGAGCCAGGCTCCGGCTGCCGTGTGTCACCCCAGATGAGCCAGTTTCATGCCGCCACACATCCCCTATAATTGCCGGGTCCCCAGGTGGGCTGATGCTCCACGGCGTCACCGAGGCTGGCACGTCCCCCCCAGGAGGCCTCGTCACCGCGTGCCAGGGCAGGGGCAGGCACGTGCCAGGGCGGACACAGCCCAGCAGGGTTGAAGGGCGTCCTAAGGGAGTCAGTTTGTCTCCTCTCCCGGCTGCATCTGCCCTGCAAGCCCCCAGGTCCCATCCTGCTGCAGCAGCCCCCGTGCCATGCACCACCACCCGAGGAGGAGCCTGCACCCTCTGCCCCTTCCCATTTCACCATCTCCAGCTGCAAGTTGGTGTTTCTCTGGGGCTGTAACCCTTGTGCACCAAAACCCATGCCTTTTTCCCAGGAAATCTCCTGCATCCCTTTTGCAGGATGCCTAACTATCCAGGTACGGACATCCCCTTTTCCCAGGGCAGCAGAGCTGGCCAAGCACTGCAGCATCCCACAGCAGCAGGACGGGACGGGGCTGGTGTTTCCCTGCAGCCCCATCACCGTTTCTGGCTCGGGAGAGGGAAGCAGCTCCCAACTGGTCCCCAGGGGCATCTCCCCAAGGCATGGGAAGGAAACGTGCCCCCAGGGAAGGTTGAAAAGCCAGTGCAGGGCTTGCAGCGTGGGCAGCTAAGCCTGAGTGTTCTCGCCTTGCCTCCAAGCCACAGCATTGCTGGCCACATCCTCATCCGTGGAAAGAAGGGGTGGGAGTGGGGAAGGCACCTGCAAGGCTGGCACAACACGTTTCCCCAGCTACCTCGAAGCACAGACATGCTCTGAGAAATGCGAGGCTTCCCTCTCTGCAAGACCACTGGGATTTCAGCAGTTAAAAACCTCCCAGCAGGCAGGTCTCTTTACCTCCTTCCTCTTCATCTTGCAGTAGCTCACCCTCTCCTCTCTCCAGGAACCTCCACTGCGAGCACTGCGGCAGACACAGGAGGGAGCTGCCAACAAGCAGCAGCTACGCCATCCTTGAAAAAGCACCTCTAGGACATGGCGGTGGCTCAGCAAGGCACAGCTTTGTCCAGGGTTGGCTTTTGGCTCCCATTGGCATGATAGGGATGCCCAGGGCTTGCGTATGAGATGCAGAACGGAATAAATTGGCTGACAGAGCAGAAGGGAGAAAAGCAGTGCCCAGGCTCAGGGTGTACCCGCATCGCTGCCCAGCCAGCACGGCCAGCCTGTTGCTGACCTTCCCTGCCCATGGTTTGGTGCTTTGCCTCCTGGGGAAGATGTAGGTGGCTGGCAGGAGGGCGGCTCCAGGATGGGCTCAGGGAACAGAGGGGGACAGTACCCTGCTCCCGGCACGGGAGCGTGGGGCCCGGCACGTTGCACAGAAGGGCAACGCAGGTCCCTGAGCAACCRGGAGCAGGTTTGGCAAGTTGGGAGCAGCAATGCAGAGGCAGACGTGTATTTAACGTGAACAAACAAAACAGAGAGAGGCAAGAGGAAGCTGGCCACGCCGGGGGCCTCCCCCCGGGTGGGGGTCCCTGGGGGCCCGACGAGGGTGGGATTCGAACCCACGCGTGCAGAGCACAATGGATTAGCAGTCCATCGCCTTAACCACTCGGCCACCTCGTCCCCTGTTTCAACCCCTTTTTTGGGGGATTTTTTTTCCCCTTTTTGACCAAAGGCTGCAAACCTGTGGCTGGTTCTTCAGTGTGTCCTCCGAGGAGCCGGGCTGGGCAGGCAGAGCCCTGGCAGCCCGTCTGCCCGGCCGTGGCAGCCAGCTGCCCACCTGCCCGTTGCAGGGCAGCAAGCAAGGGTTTGCAATTCATCTGCCCCTCTCCATGCTCCCTCCCTTCTGTCCCTGTGTTCAGAGGATGGCAAAGGGCAGGGTGGCATTTATTTTTGCCATAAAAGTGTGTGCCCCAGGCTTTGTTACTTGTTGCAGGTCCCTGTCACCCCCACACCACCACCCACCCACCCCCAACCTGCATCCAGAGGGTTTTCCTGCAGGATTCTGCAGCAGTTGTGCAAATTAATGGGGAAGATGGTGGGGGTCCAGCCAGCATCTTTATTTCTCAAATCCCCTGGGGTCTGGAGATAGTTTGGGTCATCTCTCCACTGTGAGCTCCCGAGGAAGAAGGGGCAGAAGGAAACTCCTTCCCCCCAGAGTGGGGTTGCCTGGGACAGAGGGGTGGGGAGCTCCACTGCTCAGGGCAGGGCAGAGACCCCCAGAAGGGTCCCAAGCTTGGGGCAGGGAGGAAAAACAGCCCCCAGGCCCAGGCACCACTGGGAGTCGAACCCAGGATCTCCTGTTTACTAGACAGGCGCTTTAACCAGCTGAGCCATGGCGCCCACCTGCCCCACAGCCACGGGGTGCCCCCACCACACACACCTGGCCCTCTGCTTGCCCCCCACCCCACCCTGTGACCACACCGTTGCTCCAGGTCTGGGGTACTCCAGCCCCCAGACCCTTCTCTATCTGCCGTTGGGAGCACCCCCCAGTGCTGTCCCGGACCCCCAGCACAGGGAGCCCAACACCTCCCCTACCAGCACCAGCTGGGTTTTGGGGTCCCAGCCCCTGCGGGGACTTGCTGCACCCCTTCCCCTTTCCCCGGCAGAGCCCAAGGCCAACAGAAACCATCTCAGTGTGGCCTCTGAGGGCTCAGGCACCCCCAAAGACTCAATTTTTTTGAGAGGTGCGTGAGACACACCGAGGGGGAGAGTGGTCGGGAGCAGCTCCCCAGTGCAGCAAGTGCCCATGACACCCAGTGCTCTCTGTGCCGAAGGGGACCCTCCACTGGGGACATCCCCAGCACCCAGCACCGGCAGCTCCTGGGTGCAGGGAACACTGTGTTCTCCCTTGCACTTCTGCTGGCAGCACAGGCAGGGCTGGGGCAGGGTCCCTGTGGGACCGTGGGGGACAGGATCTGCATGGGGTCCCAGCTGGGCACCCCAGCTTGTTGGTCTAGGGGTMTGATTCTCACTTAGGGTGCGAGAGGTCCCGGGTTCAACTCCCGGAYGAGCCCTCCTTTTGGCCACCCACCACCCCACTCTGTTTTTTTGGGAAGGCAAAAGGAGATGGAGATGCTGGGGGTTGAACCCAGGGCCTCTTACATGCAAAGCAAGCACTCTCCCGCTGAACTACATCCCCCACCCATGGGCAGGGTTGGGGGCCTGGGCAAGTGCCCTCAACCCCACCGCTGCCCCACTGCCCACGGCTCACCCTGCTCTGCCCCCAGGGCTCTGACCCCAGAGACAGACCCTCCGGGCACACGCTGCTGGCAGCACCCGCTCTGCGGAGCCCAGCGCTGCCTCCAGCTGTGCTGCCGGCTCTTGGGGTCCAGCCTGCCCACGGGCACGTGCCCAGCCAGGATGGGGCACCGACCCCACTGTGCTGGCACCGCTGCCCTCACCGTGCCCTGGTTACGCCAAGGTCCCATGTGCCGCTGSGGAAGGTGGGTGCCCAAAAGGAGGGCTCGTCCGGGAGTTGAACCCGGGACCTCTCRCACCCAAAGCGAGAATCATACCCCTAGACCAACGAGCCGGGGTGCTGCACCCCAATACCCCCAGCCTCTGCACCCCACACACTTTTGGGATTTTGGGGGGGCAGCTGAGGCTGTGTGTGTCCCTTGGCACACACTGGGAGCAGGGACGTCCCTCTTGCTGTAGCCAGTCCACGGAGCCACCATCCAGAGTTGCCCGTGGGGCAT
>JASVER010000205.1:248383-402347 GCA_030449065.1 Oceanodroma leucorhoa
CAGCCATGCCCGCAGGCAGCCCCAGGGCTTTTCTGGGACCTGGGGGGCTCTGCCAGCCCAGCAGCCGGCAGGGAGGGGGCTCTGGGGAGGCAAAAGGAGATGGAGATGCTGGGGGTTGAACCCAGGGCCTCTTACATGCAAAGCAAGCGCTCTCCCGCTGAGCTACATCCCCCACCAATGGGCAGGGCTGGGGGCCTGGGCAAGTGCCCTCACCCCCCACTGCTCACAGCTCACCCTGCTCTACCCCAAGGGCCCCAAAAACAGACCATCAGGGGCTGCACTCCACCATCCCCATTGCTGCTTCTAAGGGGCTCCTTCCTGGTCTTGGGGATGTGCCCACCCCAAACACTCTGCCCAGGCACTAGTGCCCTCCCACCACCCTGGCCTTGGTCCCACTGCAGGCTGGGGCCACGCACGCCTTCCGAGGAAGGTGGGTGCCCAAAAGGAGGGCTCATCCAGGAGTTGAACCTGGGATCTCTCGCACCCAAAGTGAGAATCATACCCCTAGACCAACGAGCTGGGGTGCTGCAAAAGGGCAGGAACTCCCTACTTGAGCTCCAGCGCTCAGGGAACTGGTTGGGGTGGGATGGGACCTGTGGAAGCTCTTTTTGGCCCCAATGGATGTTCACAGGTGGGGGGTCCCCTTTGCTCTGCACTGGTTGCGGGGCTGGCACCTGGACATGGCCATGGGCTGTAACTGCCCTGGCTCCAAAAGCCATGGGGCCAAGAGGACCAGGGTGGGCAGCAGGACACCTGGGTGCAGGCTGTCCTTGGGCAGGGGGATGTAGCTCAGCGGGAGAGCGCTTGCTTCGCATGTAAGAGGCCCTGGGTTCAATCCCCAGCATCTCCAGCTTTTGCCTCCTCAAACCCACCTCCTCCATGGGGCCGTGGTGATAAAATCCATTTCTACTTCTGGAAGGCATCCCCAAAGGGGATTCCCTGTGCCTGCACCCTGCACCACGGCCCTCCGGGCAGAGCTGTCCAGGGTGGATGTGGTGGCAGCAGGGCCCTGCTCCACCACCCCCCACAGCCCCCTCCCCACCCAGGAGGGGACGAGCCCTGGCCATGGCTGAGCCACGTCTCCTTGCCCACGGGGCAGCGGGCAGCACCTCGCTCCCGGMCTGGCGGGATGGTCCCAGCAGAGGTGACATGGCCGAGCTGGGGAGGCCGCCCCGTGCACCCTGTGCCGGGCAGCATCGCCCCATCCGTGCCCCGTCCCCACAGGGGCTGTGCCCAGCAGTGGGTGCCCAAAAGGAGGGCTCGTCCGGGAGTTGAACCCAGAGTCCCAGAGGCCCGGCAGTGCCCAGTGGAGGAGAGGGGCAGCTGCCCAGAGCGCTGCCCTCTCCCTCCCCACTGCTCTCCAGCCATCGGCTCCCAAGGATGGGGCTGCCCTGGCCCCCAATCCCATCCAGCCCTGGGTAAAAGCTCTCGCTGTGAGCAGGATTCGAACCTGCGCAGGGAAACCCTATTGGATTTCAAGTCCAACGCCTTCACCCCTCGGCCATCACAGCCCCTGGCATCCCCCGCAGAGCAGGGATACCCCGGCTTTGCCCGGTGGTCTGCCTCTGGGGAGAAAATGCCCCTCAGCCTGGTGCGGGGCCATCTGCACAGTCCCAATACACCTTGGCAGCCCATGCCCACACGTGCCGGGGTTGGGAAAAGGGAACATCCAGAGGTATTTACTGATGGCTGGGAAAAATTCCAGGTGCAGCCGAGCGCCTCGCCACAGGGCAGCACCAAAGGGAAGCATCCTTCAGCGATGCCCAGGGAGACAACGGGATTCATGGGAGAAAAAGGAGATGGAGATGCTGGGGGTTGAACCCAGGGCCTCTTACATGCAAAGCAAGCGCTCTCCCGCTGAGCTACATCCCCTGCCCATGGGCAGGGCTGGGGGTCTGGGCAAGTGCCCTCACCCCCCACCGCTGCCCCACTGCCCGCACCTCACCCTGCTCTGCCCCCAYGGCCCTGACCCCAAAAGCAGACCCTCAGGGCACACGCTGCCAGCTCTTAGGGGTCTGTCCTGCCCATGGGGATGCACCCAGCCAGGACATGGCACCAACCCCTCTGTGCTGGGCACTGCTGCCCTCATCGTGCCCTTGGTTATGCCACAGTCCCATGCACCAGCCGAGGGAGGTGGGTGCCCAAAAGGAGGGCTCGTCCGGGAGTTGAACCCGGGACCTCTCGCACCCGAAGCGAGAATCATACCCCTAGACCAACGAGCCGGCATGCTGCACCCTAGTGCACCCCCAGCATCTGCACCCCACAGTTTTGGGGGTTGGTGAGGATGGCTGATGCTGCCTTTTGCCCCTGGCACAGCCTGGACCAGGGAAGTCCATCTTACTGTGCCCAGGATGTGGGGACAGTGTTTGGAGGTGGTCACAGCACATAACTGCCCTGACCCCAGTGGCCGTGGGAGCAGCTGGACCACAGGGGTTAGTGGGGACCCCTGGGCACAGTCCTGCACAGGGGATGTAGCTCAGCGGGAGAGCGCTTGCTTTGCATGTAAGAGGCCCTGGGTTCAACCCCCAGCATCTCCATCTCCTTTTGCCTCCCCAGAGCCCCCTCCTTGCGGGCTGCTGGGCTCACAGAGCCCCCCAGGCCCCATGGAAAAGCCCTGGGGCTGCCTGCGGGCATGGCTGGCCCAGGACAGGGGGGACAGCAGTGGTGGGCGCAGTGGGTGCCCGCACCCCATGCCAGGACCCCCAAGAAAGGGAGCTGCCCCACTCGCCCTGCGCAGCCCAAAGCTGCGGTGACTGTCAGGGGGAACAAGGGGACGAAAGCCAACAGCTGACCCCAAATGAGCTCTGTACTCTCCAGACAAAAGCAGCGCAGGCTTTGCCTCTGGGAGTCGGACCCAGGTCCTCTCACACCTAAAGGTGGAACGGTATCCCAAGCCCTCCCCCTTAGCTCGGTGGGGAAGCTGTGGGTCCCAGCTGGCCCATGGCCCACTGGTAAAACATATGCAGATAAACCCACAACTGACACCCCATGGCTGTGGGTCCCCACAGCTCTCTGGGTGCTCCTCACCCCTCTCTGGGTGGTCCCTCCTCAGAGGGGAGGTTTTTACCTGGCCCCAACGCAAGTGGTCCATGGCTCCCTGCCCTACACCACCTCACACTCCCAGGGCTCCCAGGGAGCAGGTTCCCTGGTGCAGGAACTGCTTCCCAGGACGGAGGTGAGGTGCAGGGCTGGGGCTGCTGTGGACCCCAGCCCCTGCCCACTGCCCCCATAGCAGCAGGTAAAAGCTCTCGCTGTGAGCAGGATTCGAACCTGCGCAGGGAGACCCTATTGGATTTCGAGTCCAACGCCTTCACCCCTCGGCCATCACAGCCCCTGCCCTCAGCACCCAGGGGGGGACACCTGCCCCCCGCTCTGGGCACACCACCCCCCCCCCCCCCACCCCCCCCCCCCCCCCCCCCCCCCCCCCCCCCCCCCCCCGATCCCTCCTGGGCACCCGTTTTCCTGGGAAGTGGGGAAGTCTCCAGGATGGCCGGTGCATCCCCGCACACACGCTCAGCCCCGCTCTGCTCCCCAGGGCCTGGGGCAGGGCCCGTCCCCGAAAAGCAGCGCCCGGGGCCCCGGGGTCCCTGGGCAGCACTGCCCCCCCAGCACCCCAGTGCCCGCACAGGGTGGGGGTGCCCGAGGAGCTGCACACCCCGGCTCGTTGGTCTAGGGGTATGATTCTCGCTTAGGGTGCGAGAGGTCCCGGGTTCAACTCCCGGACGAGCCCTCCTTTTGGGCACCCACCCACCACCCCACTCCCACCTGTCCGGCGGCAGAGCTCATTTGGGACCCCGTTGTCGACTTTTATCCCCCAGGGACACCCCGCAGTCGCCGGGGCTTTGAGCTTAGCGTGACACACAGGACTGTCCACCGTCCCTGGGGTCCCAAACCTGTGCCCAGGCCCATTGGTCCTGCAGGGTGACCCTAGTGTCGGGATGGCAGGGATGGGGATAGGGGCTGGGCAGGGGCCATGGCTGTGGGGCACCCCGTGGCTGTGGGGCACCCCGTGGCTGTGGGGCAGGTGGGCGCCATGGCTCAGCTGGTTAAAGCGCCTGTCTAGTAAACAGGAGATCCTGGGTTCGACTCCCAGTGGTGCCTTGGCCCGGGGGCTGTTCTTCCTCCCGGGCACTGCGGTGGGTCTCTGCCTCGAGTAGGGGTCCCCTGTTGCCCCACTCCCCTCTGGCCCATTGGGATTTCCACCAGTGCCTGCAGCCTCCCACCCTTTTGCCCTTTGAGGAAGGGTTCAGCTGTGACTTCTCGGTTACCCCCTTCGGTGGGGGATGCGTCCCCGTGTCCTGGCAGGGCTGGCTGCGGCTCCCCGCTTCTCTGCCCCAGTTTTCCCCCTCCCAACAACGAAGCTGCCTCGGCGCAGTCTGGATACATGCTTTTACCGAAAGCTCATTTCAGGGTAGGACAGGGACAGTCCTGGAGATGCTGGGGAATATCTGGAAGTCTGGGTGGGGGCAGGAAGGACTTGGGAGCGTCTCTGGGAAGCAGGGTAGGTGTTGAGGGACCAGCAGCAGCACTAGTGCAATGATGGAGCCCATGGGGACGAGGGGAAGGTGCCCCCTGAGGGTACCAGGATTAAGGCATCTCCCAGTGGATGTGGGGTCCTGGGAGAGGGGACCCCAGGCACAGGCTCTGCTGTGGAGCTGGGTCATGGGATAGGGTGCCCTGCAGCGGGTTTCCAGCGCTCGTTACGGGCAGCAGAAGAGACGCAGATCATTGAGGGCCGTGTCGTCCCTCTTCAGCCCCCATGCAGGATCCTGCCGCGTCTGGATGCCGCACACCGCCCCGGAGCACTGGGGGCTCCAGCCACCCCACTGGCCCCAGGTGGACCCTGGCCCCTCCAGGACGTAACCGTCGGAGCAGGCGAAGCGGGCGCTGGTGGCGGCCACTTCATCGCTCAGGAACCTGCGCTGGGGCGCCTGGACCTGCAGCTCGAAGCCCACCAGGTGCCCTCGGTGGGGGCACCAGCGGGCCTCCGACCAGCGGCCCCACCTAGACCGGGGAGAGAGAAGGCGGTCGGAGCCGAGGCCGGGGGTGCGGGAGGAGGAGAGAGTGCAAACCCTTTGGAGCTGGAGGCAGCCGTGGCGGAGGCTCTCCAGCCACGGGGAGGGGACGGGGGGGGCTGGGGGCTCACCTGCCACTCTGGGACTCGGCTGTGTAGCCGCCACTGGGGTCCCCGTCGCGGGAGCAGTGCAGCCGAATYCCGTTGAGCGCCGTGTCGTCCTGCATCACCCCCTGGGGCACCTCTACCTGCGAGGGAACGGAGGTGGGGGGTTGGGTTAACTCCCCATGGGAGCAGGGTCCCCGGACCGGCCGTGGGCACCGGCGCGGAGGCTGCACCTTGAAGCTGACGCCGCTGGCGTAGAAGCCCTTGGGGCACATCTCCGGCCAGGCCCAGTCTCCCCAGGGTCCCCCGTTGGACACGGTGATGGCCAAGGCATCCCTCCCACCCAGGTCCTTCTCCTGCCCCTGCTCTGTGGCGCCTGCAAGTCCCATGAGCAGCAGCAAGACCTGTCCCCCCAGCATGGCTGCCCWGCCTGCAGCTGGCCCGCCAGGCTCTTATACCTAGCAGGGCTGGCAGGAGGGACCTGGCAGCATCTCAGTTACCTTCCCAGGGTGCCCGGGCCTGTCGGACGGCCAGGATTAGCTGCAGGAGAGGGCTAATCCCCCTGCTGGGTGGGGTGCAGGGAGCTGATCCACCAGTTCTTTGTCTGGGTCCCTCTCTGGGCAGCTCGCCTGGAGCCGCTGGGCATCCTGGTGCCAACCGGGGCTCGGGGCTGCGCAGGGCCAGGGCACCTTCCTCTCCCCCTCCGGGCTCCCACCCTGTGCAAGATGGGATTTGCACTCTGCCTTTTGCTCTTTCTTTCTTTTTTGCAGGCACATTCACCGACTCCTCAGATGGAAAGCCCAGCCCATCTTCTCTGCCCTCACTCCTCAAGTTATCCATTTCATCATGGTTTCACGCTTCATTTGCCCCTGCTTGCTTTCCGGTTGCACCCTCCTCTTTCGGAGGCGTATCGTATCGTCTTAGCGCTTAACAGCCACTTTCTGCAGTAACAGCTCTTTTAAGGATTTCTGAGTGAGTTTTTTTCCATGAGTCTTGGGTAAGAGACTTCCAGCCACCTCCATGCCAGGACCTGGCTGCTGCCCTTTTAGATGCTTCTGCAATTTCTTCTGCCCAGGCTCCTCGGTYTCCTCCTGCCATCGCCTTTCCAAAGTCAGGCAACTGCTGTGGGGGGACTGGTGACCGCTTCCCCTTGGGAGGATGCAGTTGCCATGGTGGACCAGGCACTTGCTACTAGAACCCCCCCCGGGGCTCAGACACCGCTGGGAGTCGTGTGCCAGGCAGGAGCTTGAGCCAACCCCGGCCGCAGGACACGCCAGCCCGGGCTGTCCCCGTTCCCCCCCCCGGCGCTGCAGCAAAATTCCCGACGAAGGTGGGATTCGAACCCACGCGTGCAGAGCACAATGGATTAGCAGTCCATCGCCTTAACCACTCGGCCACCTCGTCCTGCCACGCGCCGCGCACGGCCCCGCCCCTCGCTAACCCGGCCTGACGACGGGCCGCCTCTGCCCCACCGGGGCCCGGCCCGGCCGCGGGGCTGCCCGCCGCCCTAAGGGCCGGCCCCGCCGCCCGCCCGCCCGCTCGCTGGAGGCCCGGCCCGGGCCTGGCCTGCTGTTGCCCTCTTAGCGCAGCCGGCAGCGCGTCAGTCTCATAATCTGAAGGTCCTGAGTTCGAGCCTCAGAGAGGGCAGAGCTTTTGCCGATCCGCCTGGTTTGGGGAGGGCCGCCATTTTGCTTCTCCGCGCAGAGGCAGCTCCGCGCTGGGCCCAGCCCCGTCCCTCCCCTCCGTACCCCGCGCCCCAGGGTCCGCCCCTCCCCGCCGCGGCGAGGCGGCCCTGCAAAAAGGAGGGCCGCAGCTCCCCCCATTAGGCGGGTCGGCAAAAAGCTCTGCCCTCTCTGAGGCTCGAACTCAGGACCTTCAGATTATGAGACTGACGCGCTGCCGGCTGCGCTAAGAGGGCGGCCGTAGGGTGTGGCGGGCCGGGCCCTCAGCGGCCCCACGGCGGCGCGGGCAGGGGCGCGAGCGGGTGGCGGCGCGGAGGGGGGGTCCGTGCACGGCGCGTGGCAGGACGAGGTGGCCGAGTGGTGAAGGCGATGGACTGCTAATCCATTGTGCTCTGCACGCGTGGGTTCGAATCCCACCTTCGTCGGGAATTTTGCTGCTGCTCCCTGGAGCTGCAGTTTAGGGATGCGTGAAGTCGCGGCGGGGGGGGCTGCCAGGGAGCGACACCAGCCTCTACAGCAGCCCGGGACTGGGAGCCACTGCCCCCGCCCCGCCGGCTGGCAAACTCAGATATTTTACATCATTAAACATAAAGCAGCACACATGGATAGGATCCTGTATGGATAGGGGCTTCTGCATAGCACGGAGGCGAAAGCACATTTCAAGCCACTAAAAATTTATTAGGTACAAAACACATTTACATCAGATGGTGCGAACCACATCCCAAAACATTTTTGGGTTTTTGCAGCTAATTCCAGGTAAACCGAGAACATCAACGGCAGCACTGGGGTAACGCACAGGGGAGAGCAGCGCACAGGCTTCGCTTCGCATGCAACCAGTGGAAGTTAACACAACTCAGCCCACAAAAGTATATGTAGTATGAACAGCCTCTAAGCATAATTTCTTCAGTTTAAACTTATTTCAACTTAATATTAACCCACTACTGCTATTCTAGGTTTAAGAGAAATAATTAAAAAAAAAAAACCACACCCAACTACAAAATTACTTTCTTGGAAGGTAGCTGACAGTTTTGGACTACTGAGAATTTCAAATGAAATTTGAAGGTAATCAGCATTCACCCCCAAAGCTGCAGTAATTTGTATTTCACCAAGCAGAAGTTTGAGAAAAATCTGCTGTTATTGTAATAAAAAAAAAAAAAAAAAAAGATTATTTGTACAGGAGTACTGCAGACATGAAGTACATCTTCCTACTATTTACTGGGAATCAATATTAAACTAAAACCAAAGGTCTTCAACTTCCAAAGCCACAGCTTTTTAAATACTGGAGAATACAGGTAACCTGTTCTTCCAAAGAAAAGGAAAATAATTTCTCCATAGCTGTTTACTGAAGAAAGTGTCCTGCTTTCCAGCATGACAATTAATCTGTAGAATAAACAACTCATCTGGTTTTAATGCCGTAAATATTCAATACAATAAAACTTGAGTTCCAGCAGCACAAAAATCCTTCTGGATTTGCACTGAGCATCGTTAAGTACAAAATACGGCCAAACGTTGCACCAACTCGAGAATGACAGCATTAACATTGCTGGGCAGCGAAACAGCAACTTCAAAGCACAGTGCTGCTGCAAGGTAGCTTCTGCATGAAGCAAGCAAGCACAGAGCTGGGACATCTCAGGGACTGTGACTATGGAGAGCAATTGCTCTGATGTTCCCAGGGGCCCCTGCTACCTTACAGTCTTCTCCTGGTGAAGCTATGTTTCCCCACAATGAGAGTTGGTAGAAAGAAAAATCACCAAAGTGTCAATTTAAGGCTTTCCAAGAAAAGGATTCGACTCGTCTCCGTGCCTGTGAAGCAGAAAAGGAGGGAGCCCAGACCAGCCAAAGCTCAGCAGCGAGCCAGAGGGACACAGTGAGCCACGACACACCGTCTGTGTGCAAGGCAGCCACATGAGAGGGGCTCAGGCCCCAGGTCTGCTCTGTGTTCTTCTCCCAGGAGGACACCTGCTTTTTCTGGAACATGCCCCAGGAGCTTATCTGTTCAATCACCCGGCCCCGGATTTCTTTATCAAGTCTCTTGGTCTGCACACGTATCTCTGCTCCGCTCAAATATCCACCATGTCCACCAGAGCAGACAGGTGGAGCTCGGAGGCAACTTCACCCTCCTTGTTCGCTCTAAGGAGCCGCTGCAAGTGTTTCAGTCTGTCCGACAGTGTGGGGCTTAGCTCCTCCACCAAAAGCTTGCATCCCTCTTGACTCCCAGCCTGGGCAGAAGGAAAAGAGATGAGACTGAGAAAGAAGCATTACCCAGTACCAACAAGGAACTTCTCGGCTCACTGTCTGTTCCCCCAACTTCTTTTGAGAACAACCATTGAGGTCAGCACCCCCCACCCAAGGAGGTAAGGCAAAAACAGCACGTTCTGCTACTTCTGTCCCCAGCCTTCCTTTAACTGGGGGAAGCTGACCCACAACAGTGGTTCCCTAAGTTGAAGTGCAGCACCACAAGGGATACTGTTATGACTGCCAGCAGCAGAAAGCATTAACACCTGTGAAGAACTCTTATTCCAGATCTGCAGAAAACATTTCCCTCCCTGGAAAGAAGTTATTTCCAAGGYGTAGTTTTTTAATTCTTTATTTCCCAAATCTATCCAACACTGCACACCAAGGCAATTCCCACTAAAGGTTTTGTAACTACAGCAGGTTTGGCATCTGCACTCCTCAGGGCTACAGTTAATTCTCAGTACCACCCTTTCTTACCTCTTGAGCAGATGACGCAGGACTCTTCATCAACGGACAGGTGACAGTCGGGGTGGAGACCAGAGACTGGGGGAGGTAGAGAGGAAGACCTACGATATCACCAAGGGGCTCAATGTCCTCAGCTAGACATTGGTGCAACTGTTCTTCAAACCTGGACAGAAAGATCAAGAGCACCAGTCAGATTGCAGCTTTGTTCTTGTAACCAGCAGGTTAACCAAGAGTTTTGGGTTCAGAAGTGTCTGCAAGAAGGATCTGATGTTCATTTTCAACAAGGTCTGACATACCCCGCTGCTATGACGAAAATCCATCATAGAAGGTTGTGGTACAGAAAGGAGCCACACAGCCTGAAGACGCCCAACTGATGGGGAAGGCAGCTGTGGGGTTTGGGCTGGGATAGGGTTAATTTTCTTCATAGAAGCTAGTTATGAGGGTATGTTTTGGATTTGTGCTGAAAACAGCGTTGATAATACAGGGATGTTTTAGTTGTTGCTAAGTAGTGTTGACACTAGTCAAGGACTTTTCAGCCTCCCATGCTCTGCCAGGTGCACAAGAAGCTGGGAGGGAGCATAGCCAGGACAGCTGACCCAAACTGGCCAACGGGGTGTTCCGTACCATATGACGTCATGCTCAGTATATAAGCTGGGGGAAGAAGAAGGAAGGGGGGGGATGTTCAGAGTGATGGCGTTTGTTTTCCCAAGTAACTGTTACACGTGATGGAGCCCTGCTGTCCTGGAGATAGCTGAACACCTGCCTGCCAATGGGAAGTAGAGAATGAATTCCTTGGTTCGCTTTGCTTGCGTGAGCGGCTTTTGCTTTATCTATTAAACTGTCTTTATCACAACCCATGAGTTTTCTCACTTTTACTCTTCCGATTCTCTCCCCCGTCCCACCACAGGGGAGCGAGTGAACAGCTGTATGGTGCTTAGTTGCTGGCTGGGGTTAAACTACGACAGCAGCAAAAGACAAGAAACCCTTGGGCTCAAAAAAAAAAAAAAAAAGCTCAAAAGCTTTAGTTCTTCAGCTTTGTGATCTGCATTGCTACAGGCACCAAACTGACATCCTAAAGTGGACTTTGCAGACATTTGTGATACTGCAGGACACACAGACCACTGTACACACTGTACTGCTTTAGTTTTGGTGGCTTGATTGACCACAGGCAGTTTCCAACCATTCCTCAAAGCTCCAAGTATTTCTACCATCCTGGACTGTTCCTGCGATGCAAGTAGGAGCTAGCAGGGAACTGCACTGCACTGATGTGCTTGATGAAGTCAGAGGAAACTGGAGATAGTCTAGGCTGTTTCCTAGCACTGTTGGACTTCAGCTTCCCATTATGTACAAGTTAGAATTTATTCACAGCCCTGGGCCGAAGCTGTAGGGAAAGGATGCTGCTCTGGGAACTTACCTCCTGCTTTCTATTTTCTCCAGTTGCAACTGTGCCAACAGACGCTCTGGGAGAAGCTCCTGGGCCGAGGCTGTGTCTGTGAATTCATCTGCACTGGGAATGCTCTTTTCTTGACCTGACAGCATGCTCATGCCAGAACCATATTGACCTGGCATCATGGAAACGCTATAGGGTTTCTTAAAAGAGTTGTGAGATTTTATCCATGACCTGAAGGAGGAAAAAAARCCAACCAAACAAAAGCACAGAAATTTGTATAAGCGTGCTTATTTTTCCCTTCCGGCTTGAAGTTTGGAAATAGCAGGGAGCAAGAATTGATCATTTAGAGACATAATTCCCTTGTACCACAGTCCAACATAGCACCACCTGTGCGTGAGATCTGAGAGGAACTAATCTGACAGGGGGCTGGGATTCATCCCAAAGAAAGGTATCTACCCAACATCTCCTGCTACACAGCAGAGCAGGAGCTAAGCTTCCACGAGGGAAGAGAGACTGGCGTCACTCTGAGCAAGGCTAGGGAAGCGGCTAGACTCTTGAGATCTCAAATACTTTAATGCCACACAGCTCTAAGGCACCTCCCCCCTCAACCTCTAGCATTTTCTCTTAGCAGGGGGACTTTCCTGATGTCATCCCACAAGCTGGGGACAAAGCCTCCTTTTGAACTCAAAATGCTGCAAAATGAATGTGTAATTATCAAAGAGTAAGCCTGTAAATCATCTAACATGTAATTCATCTGTCAGGTTGAGGCTGCACCTGAAGGTTACTGTAAGGGAGGGGGCACTACTAAATAAAGGGCATGCTCATGATTTATCCCTATGCTCTTCCCCAACCTCACACTATTTTTCCTCCATGCTTTGCGTACCTAAAGTACAAGTCTAATTCCAAAGCCTCAGCAGTGTTTTCTTTGGCAGAAGTTAATTTCTCCATTTATAACGCTTTAAGCATCGCCGCGAAGCAACCCATTTCTTTGAGAGCTGAGTAACCCTGCAGAAGTAAAATCTACTTACTACCCAGTTTCAGCACACTCTTGTACATCATTTCAAGGAGATGTACAGAAGCACGTTCTGGGAGGATGCCATATGCTGGTTTTCAGCATCGTGACAGCGCTATATGTTTATCATAGAGGCCCTGAGCAACCTCGTCGGAGTTCACTGAGCAACTCCGATGGCACAATGGACAGCTAAACGCTACTCCCACAGGTAGCGCCAGCAGCTGCCTCACCTCTCGTGGCCTTGCCGGATCTCCTCCTGCGTGCGCAGTCTGGCTTGTTCCCACGAAAAAGGCAGAGTGAAGTTCTTTAAATGCTCCTTGAAGAAGTACACACGAATCTGACCATCTTCACTTACTGCTTCTGTGAATAAACACAAACCCAATGTTAATATTAGAACATATTTTCCCCTCCAGAAGAAACGCTCAGTAATGAAAAGCCAATCTGAAGAAAAATTGCGTGTTCGCTTTCAAGTAGCTTTAAGTTGTAATCTGCATGTAAAAAGGAGCCTTCTTGAACTGATTTACTGTTCAACAGATACCAGATTACTGGGAAAGACTGTAAAATGCTGCTTTATCTTAATTTTAAAAATTCTAGTGCATCCAAGTTCGGTGTTCAGTGGGTTAAATAATCATTTCATTAAAAGAGGCTCCCTACAGTTAAGCCAAACAGAGCACCAAAAGAAACCCCACACACCTGAAACTGAAAGCAAACAGAATCCAAGACAAACTTCATTAATCCACAGAAGTGCTCATTAACAGTGGCAGCCTGCCATCTCAGCTGACCCGAGCTCACATGACTTCTGAGGGACAATTCCTGGCCTCTGGTTGAATGTAAAACCTCTCGTACTGGGAGAGAAGGGCTGAAAGACTCTGACCATATTCCTCCACACAGAGACAAAATTTTTAATCACAAGCTCAAGTCACGTCATAATCAACTCTACAGACACACTCCAAAGAGCAGAAAGATGTGTAGTAACCACAGTGTCATTCTACAGATCAAGACCGTACCTCCTTCCCTGCTACATATCACTTGCTGCCACACATAAAGGCACCACTGTCAAGTTATTAAACACAGTTATGCAAGAAGTATCATCCATGTTGTAAAAGAACATGCGATACCTGGAGCAATAGGCAGTTTGGGTTGTTTCCAGTCTCTCAGTTTATGATCAATGCAGACTGCCAAGATATCATCCCAAGGGATCTCATCAACAGAAGGTCCATCTTCATCAGAGTTCCCATATGTTCTGTTTTTCCACTTCTGGTAAGTTTTGCTCAGCAGATTCTGCACTTGAGACCGGATCAGTGGTTGAGTATGGGAAGAACTAGCAATCTGAGACACATACTGAAAAATCATGCGGCAAACAGGATGCCAAGGAGCTATGGAAAAAAACAAAGTAAATTGCAAGAATTTATGACAGAGCCAAACTACCCACCTTACAGACTGATAGTTCAACACAGCGCAGGCACATCAGAGAGAATGACGTGCCGCCAAGAGGATACCGCAGCATGAAGTACATACCACCTAATGGAGGCAGATCTAGGTACGGGATCTGGAAGGACAGCACAGCCTTCTTCAGCCAGGCCAGGTGATCGGGCATGTTCCACTGCAGGTGGGGCAACAGCTTGTTACCCCCAGGCTCTGAAAACTCGGTAACAGGCCAAGACAAGTCACAAAGGTGCTCCGAGGATGCCACATCCGAAAGAAACTGCAGCGTGCTGTTGTACAGCTCTATGATGACCCCAGGCTCCTGAGACGGCAGGCCAGCTAAACGCCTCTCCTTCCAATCATGGTAGAAGCGCTTGCCAAATTCACCATCAATCCCATCCTCAACATACTCCCGAAGGGTCTGACTGCAGAGCTCAAGGGAGTCAGGGCACTGGGAAACCAGCCAGCCCACAGCCGCAGAGATCTACAACACACAAAACATCGGTGGCTGGAAACTGCTCCGCAGTAATCAGGACACAAAGGATTCGATCCTGCAACCCTAAGTTTGACGTAACAGTATGCAAGGTACTATGCAGCAAAATACAAACAAATCAACTATCATCATCCTGGTATTTGCAACAGTGATTCTCCAAGTAGGTGGTCACAAACTGAATTCACATGCAGTGGGCTCAGGGACAGACAGAAAGAGGCTGTTCACACCAGGTGCAGTTGTGCTGGGGAATTCCCTACTGCAGGATGCTGGGGACACCTAAAACTTATCTGGGAGAAACTGGACAGATTCACAGGAATTAGCCCAAGGTGACTATATCCAGAGAAGCCATGTCTGATCCTGGCAGTCCTTGAACTGCAAAGAGATGCAAGCTGTGAGGGTTTGTGGGGGAGCATCACTCTGGGCTTGTCTTGTTCTCACCTTCTTTCTTAGGCACCTTCTTCAGACACCATGAGAAGGGAACATGGGGCTGGAGCTGCTTTTAGTCTGAGACAGCTTGGCCATTATCCTCTCCCACCTCTCCAACCCACCCTGCTATGACTCACACACAAAAAACTATTTTAGACTTATAAGTATCATTTTCCATCATGGGTTTTTGATTAGTCTCCAGGCTACTATGGCCAAGCACACAGCAAACTGAAGGACAGGGGAGAGGCTGGTGTCAGAAAGAGATTCATACAATCCTTCTTTGCATACGTTAGAGGACAGAGGCGTCCCTCAGTCCCATCCACCAAGATGGAATAATACTGGGTGATTGCACAGCAGCCAGAAGAGCTACAAAGGGTCCTTTGCATTTTAGGACTGGGAGCTTACGGGTACAAAGGCTTACCCACCACTAGCACTCATCTGTTAGGCAGCAATGGTACCTCTGCTAGTCAACGCAGGTGGGAAAAACAAGAATGGATTTGCATAATCCACATATTTTGGTCTCAGTGCAGTTTTCAGGATTACACAGAAGAAACTATCTTTTATGTAGCAGATGCCACTGATCTCTAGTCAGTTAAAATAGAACAGTCATGAATAATGGAAAAGTAGCAGAAATATTCCATTTCAGAATTGTTCTGGCTGATGTTGGAATCACTATTAACAAGCAAGTACCTGACTCCAGCAAATTCAGGTGTGTGAAAAAAAAAAATAGTAAGAGAGCTTTTTGAACAAAAATTATGTTACAGGAACTTCAACAGAAAAAATAACCCACTACACAAGACTCAGACGCAATTTAAGCTACTGAGAACATAATAATTCCTTATAAGGCATTAGTAATTGAGAGGTTAATGATAAACCAGTCAAGTATCTCTTCATGTGAGTTCCTGTTCTTACCTTTCTAGTGCCTTCTAAGTCATTGACAGAACCTGGGAGCTCAACAATGGTGTAGTCTGAGATAAGCTGGGCTGAAATCAAGTCCTGCAGCATCAAACCTTAAAAATAAGAAAACCCACCATATACACAGAGAAAGAACAAAGGGATATCTCCTACCCTGACCTAGTCTCACACTCTGCATACATTCACAGCATCACTTCTCCATCCTTCCCCACAGACTCTCAGGATCAAATACTGTGTGCAAAGGAAAACTGGAAGCCAAAAGGAAGTTCATTTCTTTCCACATTGATCAGTTCTTAAGGCCTCTGGATTTCTAGCAAAGCTTTGAAAAGTATTGTACTTCAGTCTCTCCCTTTACTAGATGCTGTATTTGAGAGCACTAGCCACAACAGTTCTACTTGAGGCAGCCCTAAACATTCACATTGTTTTTTCAAGGCCCCAAAATAATCACGTACCTTCTTCTACTTCTTTCTCTGTGGCCTCCTCTTCCTGACCAGGGACTAGAACCACGAGGGGAACTATCGGGTGGAAAGGTTTGGCCTGAAGCAACTGTTTCAACTGCAGCAAAGCTGAAAGCCAATAAACATCATCTTCTGCAACATCTTCACTCCTAACTCGAGGGGGCAGGAGAAGAATGAGACCGCTGGTTCCAAGCAGGTCTTTTTGCATCTCAGCTGTATCAAGCTCAGAGTTGGACAGCGCACCATGTGCCACCTATACAAGTTACAAAGATGACAACAGTAATGTAGCTAAAGCTAAATGATTACTTTCATACTAAAATCTGCAGTTTACTATCATTAGCATTCAGCTTTGACATTCATTACCAGGAGCTCTACAAATCCTAAGACAACGAGTTATAAGACAGACAAACATGGATGTGTCCAACAGATGCAGGTGAGCACAAAAGTGCACTTCAGCGCATGATTCGGCATCAGGAATTGAGATGATTGAGGTTCTAACTATTGCACTGTATTTAGGTAGGTATTTACTTGGTTGACTGGAAACAAGGACAAAATCCACCTTTTTTCAGGCTTTTCAACAACCCCATCCCTCCCCCAGGATCATCTCCCTCCATCCGAAAAGCTTGTGCACAACATCCACTGGAAAACAGCACACCCTGCTTTTATGGCCTGTTAGATATCACAAAATTGTTCTCACCTACCTTTATACACACACTGACTTTAACGCTTCTGCTCCCTTGCAAGCCAGGAGAATTAAATAATGTCAGCGTTTGAATTCTGCCTTCTGTATGTGAACCATTTTTCTTCCAGCTTTCGTGTCCCATAAATTTGGCTTTCAACCAATCCACCAGTACCCTAGCAAACAATAGAGAGTGGGCTTTTGGGGTTTTTGTTTTTCAAAAAAAATGGCATTCTAGGCTTTTAGCACCAACACTTCTAAGACACCACAATCTATCATAACCCCAACCTTCATATTGCTTGGGTTTTGCTAAATACCTATTAAACATCCTGAAATTCTCCACACTGCTACATATCTCAAGGTTTGCTGTTTTCAGCATGAGCAAAAGGAATTCAATGAACAATGTCAGGAGAAGACAGACTACTGCAATAATTCTTTAGAGTGCTCTGGAGATAAAAACAAACTGGAAATTTGACATGGTGCAGGAAAAACAAGCATCAACGACTGTATACTACTACACTGCTTCTATTTGACTGCCCTGCATGAGAAAGGGACCCAGCAATCAACTCTTACTTACCTGTTGGGATCATCCTCCGCATAGTCATCATCATTTGGCAAAACCAGTAACACCTTCCAAAAAACATGTTCTTGTTGAACTGGAATATGTTCAGTGATTAATGAGACAAGATCCAGGGGAGTCCAAGCTAAATCACTTAAAGAGAGACAGAAGCTGGTGAAAAGACCCCCCCAGTGATCATTCCCACCTGGGGAATGTTTTTCTTGCTTTGAACAAGTTACAATACTGTAAGTAGCTACTGTCCCATTCAAACAGTCCAAAATTAAAGCTAATTCTTTAGATCTGTTGCCCATCTATTTTACCACAGACCAGATGCGTTCAAGAACTGCAGCTGCTAAATCTGTTACATGAGCCTTACTTTGGGGATTGTGGGACCATGTGTCTATTGCTTCACTTCCACACTGCTTCAATGCTCTGCTCCAATAAACACAGAGTCCACTAGAGTGCATGACAAGCCATGAAAAGGCAGACCTCCTGCTGCACTTTAAACATTTAGATCAATCCCTCTGTGCCACAAGCCAGGCCGGTAACAGCTCATTTACTCCTCTCCCCCTATACCCTATCCCAGGCCCCATCCCACCCAGGTACAAAAAAAACCCCATAATATCCATCAGACCCTTAAAGTTACACACATGGCATTAGGATCAGATGGCCTAACACTTCCATGAATTTATCTTCCAGTTTCCCTTATCTTGAAAATACTCCCAGAAGGAAGGCTGCAAGTGGACACTCGAGTATGATTTGCCATTCCTTACTGACATTTTTGAGATCTCTGGCATTTCTGTCACAGTTCGCTTAGAAAGAAAACAAGGATCAAACACCAACGTACCTTAACAATTGCTGGTAGAAGTGCTGAACTTTAATTTCATGCATTGTCTTGTTTCTCAGCCAATTCAATCTGGAAACAAAAGATTCTTGGCTGTAATTTTTGGTATAGAACAGGTACTTTAACCAAATTTAAGAAACACTCACTAAGACCTGAGAAGTACTGCAGACACTTTAGAAAGCTGCCGTTAACAGAAGAAGGGTTTCTTTAGGTTTGCAGTCTTTGTCATGGCATTTATGCAGGAAGGGTCTTTTTGGGGGTATTTGAGAACAAACAGCTTTGCAAAACCATTAACATTCACAGTGAAGATTCAAAGAGGACTACTTTGTAACTTACCTTCCAAAAAATCAAACAGATTGCCAACTGCTGTCACTGTAAGTATCCTTACCTTGTGCAAGAGATCCCCAGCTTTCCTCCATTCCCCAGGTTTACAATTCTCTTGCACAAGTTCTCCATGGCTATAGGCCACTCAGCACTGGGGGACAGTGCTTTCAGTTTATTTTTTGGATCTGCACAAGAGGGAGCAGCTGGAAACGCCCTCATTTGACGTTTCAGCTTTGTTCGAGCTGCCACTGCCTCCCTCCACCTTTGGAAGAGAATAGATAAATAGGTCACATTAATAAACTCTTCTGCAGACCAAACAGGTTTTCTCATCTTTGCTCTTCAGACCAGACTGGAGTCTCAAACACCCCACAAGTCACAGTCTGCCCAGGGGCGAGCGTGAGGTGGCGCGGGTGGGTGGCGCAGCGGGCTCAGGCTGTATTTCTGCACGCAGCCGCAAAGTCAGAGCTTAAACGGAGCGTGCACAGGATGAGACCTGCCAGCTGTACACATGCAGTGTCCAAAAGGGGCAGACTTGTGCCCTATTCAAAAAAAACAACGCAGACAAAAGGGAGCAACCTTCTGCTTTGCAAGCTGCACTTGCTCTCAGTGGTCAGAGAGATCACAGGAGGGAAGCAGGATTGCCACTCTGCCATCTCATCCCTTCCTCAGCTGTCCTACCTGTGCTCCCCCGGCAAAAGTTCAAGCACAGTTTTCCTTCCCTGTTTTCAGCGTGTTTATTCCTAGCACATAGAGCGTTTTACAATGATCCGTTATAAAGCTTCTCTGATATCTCAAGCACTTGCTGAAAATACTTTTGCAACATCTATTGCGGTAAGAAAGGTATTTCTTCTTGTTCATTTTTTAAGGAACATTTAAAAAGGCAAATTCACCAATAAGGAGAGAACATATAATAAAGCCTTTATCATTAGATGCTAGCCTATTTTTCTATGGCCATATGATTCAGAACATGTACCACTCAACAGTTTTACAACACAAAAATTTATGAACTGAAATCTTTTATTGTGTTTCCTCAAGCATTTTCAGGGCTTATAAAAAACATTCCTGCATCATCCAGTTTTCCTGACTGCTGCATGTACATTTGTTTCACGTATCTTTAGGCTCCTCCTTAACCTTCTCTATCACACTAAAAGCGATTTACGCACGCCCTGAAGAGACACATGAACTCAGTTTTAGGACAGAAAGAACGCTGCAAGGGCAGGTGCTCCACAGGAAAGAGATGAGCCTGCTGCTTCCTCTTTAGCAGTGAGAAATGCCACCTGAAACACACCTCAGCCTGACTGCACTGGGGCAGCACAGCACAGGGAGAAAGGAACCTCTGCCTTKGAACAGCCACTGAACACTCTACACATATCCAGAAAAAGAAGCATCCAACAGAAAGAATACAAGGAGAAATTATTACAAGTTTCTAGATAGAATGAATCTGAAATCTCCTACCAAGCTCGTCACCTGACTGATGCGGTGTGCTCCCCTCCCCACCATATAGCTGAGTAACTTATTAGAGGCTGGTATTAAGACTGTAAGTCTACCCTGATAGTGGAGACAAGATGACAGCAAAAAGAACACAACCAGACAGCTGTACTTCGAACTCTATTAACCACTCCATGCCAACGCTCCCAGGAAAAGCAGTTATGTCACAGGATGGCAACTCACCGTTGCAAGTACTTGCAGAAACACTGGAGCTCCTGAAGGGTTTCCTTAGCAATCTGGAAAATCTCATCCTCCAGAAAGAGGTCCATGACGTGACCACAGACTTCTTCTGAACACCGGGCAATACGGGCTTGCCGGTCTCTTTCTAAGGCACATCTAGTTCAAAATGAAACAAACCAAGACCTCTAGTGAGATGAAGACTGCAGCAAATGCCAATACTGAGGTGCAAACAGGGAAGACCATCACATTTAGCAAAGGGGAGGCATTTTCCACGCTTCTAGTCTATGACCCTTCTAAATAAGACCTGTAATCAATCAGAAGTCATTCAAGTTTTACACTGATCATGGGCTTCCAAAGAAGGGTCTACAAGAGAGCCCACAGATGAGCCATAAGGGAGTCAGAAGAAAAATAAGCACACAGGATAGCCTTGTCCTAGACAAAGCCTCTATTCCCTCCACCCCGGAGGACTGCTACTGCCTGATACAGTGCAACTGCAAACTGGCAGCCCACTGTACGATCAAGTACACTTACCCTCTCTTTAAAGTGGCTTACAGATGAACTCACAAGGCCAAGCAAGAAACCCACCACTCCRTAACAAATTCTTACCCTTAGGAAAGCATCCTATAGCAAAGTATAGCATAGAGTATGTTGTACGTACTTTAACTCATTGGCTGAAGCTTCTTGAACACTCTCCTTTATTACTTCTTCCATTAATTCCATACCCACCAACTGGCTCAACTGCTTTATTAACTGTTCTCTTTCCTGCTTTTGCCTGGAAGGACAGAGAAAAGATTTACACAAGTGGCAAGATAAGAGTGGCAAGATTTACACAACTGAAAAGATTTACACTGGCAAACGTGCCACTTAGCTACACAAGCGTTACATGCAGTGTCAGACAGTTAATTCACCTAAAATTGAGTTCCCACTAGCTGGTTTCTCACTCTAAAGATGAAGAGCTTTGCATGGATGTATCAAAAATACAGATAACAGTGGGGTCATTTTATTCTTACCCCAGTAAGCTACAGACAAGTAGCTCACTCAGAAGGAAAAGTTCCTGCATACAGCAGGGCCAGGATGCATCCCCCTCTCCGGAAGCTCTGAGTGAATAAAAGTTCCCAAAATTCCCACCCACCATTTTCATAGTGGCTCTGTGAGGTCACCAAAATACTAATGAACAGATCATCTGAGAACACAGAAGGAACTGCACAATCCCAGGGCAGTTCAAGGAGAGATAAACTGACTGCTGTCGGCATGGCAGAAAGACACAGGGCCTGAGCACACGTCCAAGGACCCAGACTGGCACCAGCTGTCGTTACGTTGCCTAAGGGCATACAGAGCCCACCCTGTCCCACAGCAAAGGCAGCGACTCACCTCTCTTCCTCCACTCTGCGCCTTTCCTCTTTGACACGCTCCTTCTCCGCGCTCAGCACGCTTCCAGCCACTTGYCTGAGGATCTCCCCCATCACTTCAGTCACGAGTTCCTCCACAGTGGTCTCCGAGGTACTGTGCAGAAACAGCAATTCTCTTTTCAAAGCCAGAAAGTTTTCATTCAAAGCCCTATGTCTGTGCTTTTCTCAAGCATACTCTCGCTCTGTTGTGGTGGGTTGACTCCAGCCACCAGCCAAGCACCCACACTGCTCCTGGCTCACTCCCGCATTGGGACAGGGGAGAAAATAGGAAGAACTAAAGCAAGAAAACTCGTGGATGGAGATAAAGACACTGCAACAGGTGGAGGGAAAATAACCCACGCCCCCACCAAGCAAAGCAAAGGCAGTCAGCCACCACCTCCCACAGGCAGACCAATGCCCAGACAGTCTCCAATCAATGGCCACCCTGGAAGGCAGAAAACCCCACCTTCTTCTTCCTCTAACCCAGTTTTATTGCTGACCATGACATCACATGGTATGGACTTTGGTCAGTCTGGGTCAGCTGTCCCGGCTGTGTCCCCTCCCAGCCTACTCACAGGGGTGCAGAGTGGGAAACAAGGAAGGCCGTGACCCTGTGCTGTTCAACAATAACCAAAACATTGGTGCATTAACAACAATGTTTTGGTCACAAACCCACATATACGATTCTACCAACTGCCTTGGAAAGGAAGCGTTATTTGAAGCAGAGAAGCAGCCAGATCTGGACTTACTCCTCTTGTCCCCCTTCAGGCACCTTCCCTTCCACAACACACGTTTCTTGTGGCAGTGGTGTGAGCGTCACGCAAGGCAAGGTTTACAGAGGTTTGCAGTTAGCCTTCTGTTAGGCTAGCCAGTACATAACAGAGAGGTGGCAGACATCTGAAGAAAGGTTTGCTCTTCCCTCAACTGTATCAGTAAGACTATCTCCACTACAGACCTTGCCTTGCTTAGTTTTATGATCTTCACACATGGTGCTGCTATGGCAAATTGCAGCTTTGATGACAGACTCCAGGAGTACCAGCAATAAAGGCTCTTTACCAGACGGCAGCAGTCACGTAAGCCACTGCTGCTCTGCCAACTTCTCTGCTCTCTCCTTTGACGACGTCGTGTACAAGCCCGTCCACCACTTCGGCGATGTCCTACAACACAGCAGAGGAAGCAGCTGAAGCAAGATGCAGTCCTGCTCAGGATGGCCTGGGCCCACACGTCAGTTGGGAGCGAGGCTTTTCAGCCTTGTTTAACTGACTGTAATTGGCAGCTTCAGCTGTATTTCTACTTACAAACTAAGCGAACGTAATCAAACACAACAGCCTGGAAATTTTAGGCTATCTAAAAGGTTAATAACAGCCCCGAAACAAAAGCAGCTTTCTGTATTGAATATGGGCAAGTCAAGTTAGGAAGTAATAGCTAAGAAAAGTGAATTTTCAGACGGATTCCTATTTTCTTACTTGAGAGCTTCTCTCATTCTAGCTGATTTAATTCCAAATGASCACATCTAATCTTCACTGAAGTGTAGCCACATTTAGGTAGTATATGGCAGCTGTACTTTACAAAGCAATGAGACACTCCGAGATGGGTTCAGCATTAGTACGTATCTAAACGTGTGGGAGGGAGAAAAAGGGGAACAGCACAGATACACAGGGTACACGTTCAAGACCCAACATTAGTAGTCTTATATCCACAAGAATAAACCTTGTCATGTTTCATTTGAAATAAGTGCCATTAAGAAACAGCTCAATATTATTCACTGAAGCAAAGTTTACCTACTAAGTCAAAGATAATCACTTTCTACTACTGCTCTCTGACTCTCTCCTTAGAGTTTTCTCAAATAAATGCTAAACAGACAGGACTGTTTATCCTATGAAGGAGTCTGAGCAAGCACTAACATTTCAGGCTTGCATCTGAAATCACTCAAGTCTTTCACTTTTCAGAATAGCCCAAGGAAACAACTTCTCAAAGTATCCAAAGCACTGTAGCAGGGAGTGTCTTCTTTGACTCGACATAACACATGCAGGTTCCGGAAAACTACAACAACCTGAAGAACTCAGTTACCTTTTATTATATTTCACAGATCTTTCCCAAATACTTCATGATGGGTTTAAATTTCCTTACTGTGTCTGTGTAGACAGGCTGAGGCTTTGAAGAGAGAGGCTCAGGTTGTCCAGCAGGTTGGGAGGTTGCCTGCGCAGGAGTCAGCACGGGCACAAGCTGGCGAGGTAACAGTGAGGGCAGGAGATGAGCTGGGGGCTGGACTCTTACTGCTGCAGCATCTAAATCCACACCTTTGCTTTCCACTCTTCCTTCTTGGGGTGGGGGCGGAGGAAGAGAAAAATTAAGGAAACCAGGTCAGTCACAAATAGAAGCAAAACTATTCTTATCTTCAAAAGCTGGCTTGTCTGATAGATCTCATCAGGTCATAAAAGAAGTCCATAACAGAAGCTTGCTGTCTTAAAGTTAAAAATATAATTATATCATAGAAGTTAATTTATGAATATTTATACAAAACATTCAAAAATTTCATTGCACATTACCTCCAATACCAAGTATATACATTTCCAATAAAACAACCGTTTTAAGTCAAGTACACCTAGCACCTATACACACCTCTTGAATAAATGCAAAATACCTGTACTTTCAACGAGGACAAAAAAAGCATACGTTCAGCTAACTTGAAAAAACATGATTATACATACAGTGGGAACAAACAGTTGCAATATAAAATATGAAAACTGAAAAGGGAAGTTGGCTGTCTGAAGCAGCCAAATATCTAGTTATTTCACCTATGTTGGCAAAATTGCGCCCATTTCCGTTAGTGTGTTTCCTGTATTGGGAAATATATTTTATTAATCAGGTTGCTTCTTAGCTTCTACAGATACATAAGTACATTTAAATCAAAACATGCTTTCATTACATCCAAATTTCCATGCAATTTCAACCCATATGAGCCAAAAACGGTTTCTGCTTTGTAAAATAAAACTACTCACACGGCTGACCCAGCAGTATGTTCCTGAGTAGTAGCTAAAATGCATGTTTGCTCTTACCTGTTGCTTCCACGCTGGATTTTTGGCTACTACTAGCTTGATCCACAGAGGTGCTTCCGCCAGTATACTTGTTCTGTCCATTGAAGCTGGACACAGGCACGTGGTGAGGAACTGAGGGCAACGGCCCACCATTTACAACCTCCCCAACGGAGACAGTTAGCTTCTGGCTGACAAACATCGATTTACGTGGTTTGGGTAATCCATCTGGCTCCAAGAAAGCTGAGCGATTCAGCTCCACGTAAGCACTGGGGAAAAATAAAAAACAGGAGTACATCCTCAAAGCTCCAGTAACCTATAGGTTTTCAGTTGGACAGCTTAGCAGGGCAAAGCAAGACAGGTACTGGGCACTCAGGATTGCTCCCTGTAGCCCGGATCTCGATCTTTGGCTGGAACCAGAGCAGGGAAGGCAGAAAGCACTGCCCTCGCAGCTATCCTCCCAGGACAGAGTACAAGCTGCACTAACATTTCTGGGCAGCCTCATGGACTATTTTCTCTTCTTTTAACCTTTATCCACTGTGTATATTCTCCATGTACATTGTACCTAGACTACATCCCATATGATAGATGCCAAGACTATCTATAAAAGTCATTTTAAAAGCTGCAAACTTCTTCCAATCTTGGCACCTGTAGTCTGGCTTATTTATTATCTCAAAACAGAATGTTAGCAGGAAATAAAGCACTCTAACTGGCATGCTCAAGTTTTTTGCCTTCACCCGTCTCTTGAGATTGCAAGTCTGTATGAGCACACCCTACAATGTATGTATTTCCACGGCAGACGCTCTTATCTGCAAACCGTTGGCCTCCAACATCCTGGTTTGCACTGTTCAGCTTCATCCCACCCCACCTGCATGACCATAATGCCACTTTCCTGAGAAGCAGACCTGTATCCTCATTTCCTACAGAGCTGCAATTTACTACAATTCAACTGCAAGATAAGAACCTAAAACAATTTTTTTCTACTGCGTTATCCACGATGTCTCTTTCTAGGGAGGAAGTCCCTGGAGTCCAATGGAGACAGAGCTCAATATGCAGCCTCTCCTTTGGGGGAAATGTTTCTCTTGTTTTTCACCACCTTTCAGAAGGCTGAAGGAATTTTGTATCCTTGAAATCCCTTGCCGCTTTATCAAACCAAGTAAAAAAAGATGTGCAAGTGCAAAATAAGAAGCTATTGTGGGAARTCACAGTAGTTACAGGGATACAAACCCCATTTCTTCAGGGAAAGATGTAAAAATAAAGAACTTTTCATAATTACAGCATTAAAAATAGGGCAGATTATTAAAATTTGCACCCATCACTATCCTAGTGCTTTGCTTACAGAGCCCAGCCCCCACACTTCGCATGTTCTTTTCTTTTTCTGGTTGCAAACTGCAGGAGCAGCCCATCCGCATTAATGCTTCACCTAATATCAACCTAACCCCTAAGCTAGGCATCTTAAGGCACAGACGCCCTTTTCCTTGCACTTACCCATCAGATACACTCAGGCCATAATAACTTATAAAATCGGTTGCTTCCTCACAATCTTTGAACAGTAGCATGCGGACCAGGTGATCCAAGGGAAACACTGTACATCTTTGGGTGCTCACAGTATAAGCAATATTGAGAGATTTGAGAGCATCTTTACGAATCTGGGGGAAGATAAAAGGAAGAGCCACATAACTACTAAGTTAAAAACCCCAAAACATACTATAAAGTGTACTATAAACATGAAAATCGTGTTTAAAAGAAATCAATACTGTGTCATCAAATATCCACACAAACAACTATTCAGATTTAACTTTCTTTTTAAATTCTATGCACTTGCTTTCTAGTTTCTGCTCCTCTTCGATGCTGCTCGTTTTGAGCATATCCCTTTGCGATTCCTGTGCAGAATAAAAGGCTTGCAAGGGCTTCCGAAAGTGCAGGTTGATATTTCCTTTGCAAAAGCCTCAGGCCTGCTTCTCCGCTTCCCAATTATTTTCAGGGGAAATAATATGTATTTGTACACAGTTAAGGGAAAAAAATGCCGAGAAGAGCATTTTAGTATTTATCACGGCAGAAAACTCCGATAAATTTTTAAATGCTTCTGAAGAAGCAAGAATAAGATTATTTTTAAGGCTAGATATCTACCAAGTTTTCTGCTAAGAAGATTTCCTCCCAAAAGTCCCAGACTGTTTTACTGATTAACACTTTAAAAAATATCCATCTGCCCTTTTTCTCACCTGGTTGAAATAATAATGTAAGAGACAGGCATTCAGATAGGAAGCTGCTTGCACTAACTTGAAAAACCTCACAAAGTTGTTGCTGTTTAATGCAGCAAAAGCTTGAACTGCAAATCTAACTTCAGGAGAGTTTCTAACTTCTGGATGAAACTGCTGTACTTCTCTGTGGAGACAAAAGACAGAGACAAACCTTTTGCTTCAAATTTTAACAAGCACAATTCAATAGCAACCTGTAACACAATGGAATTAAAATTAGAAGCTTTAAGCAAGACATACAACTCCTGTCCAAAACAAATGGCTATGAATGAAATTCGCAGCATTATTTACTGATCATTAATCTTCTAATGATGCTTGCATAACCAGCATGTTATTATATAGGTACATCACTCCAACATCTAGGGAGGAAGGCAGTTAAGAGATTGACCAGAAAAGCAAAGTATGACTCTGCCTACAAAACTGTTTTTGCTTGGTCTTACTGCAGATAAAGCAGTGAAGCTTGGATACCATGCTGGGAAGAGAAAAAAAAATTTCCTTGATTGAGAATAGTGAAGATTTAACTTTTTTTTTTTGGCTAGTTGGTTGGTTTTTTTCCTACCTGCAGAAGCTCTAGTGAGTTATTCAAGGGGATAAAACAAAGCTTTTTTTTTTCTTTTCTTAAAAAACACACTTTTTAAAATGATTTATTTCAAATAAATGCAAATAAAACATTACTACAGTACACGTCTTTGACAAAAAAGAATTTGTAACTAAGATCTTCCATTACAATTTGTCTGGACTTAATCCTAATCTCAATTCTTCCCAGAAGCAAAGAGAGAAAACAAGTGACATCTGTTGTTCCCACCTGAGAATATCACCCTTGTTGAGATTCAGCAAGACATTATAACCTCTGAACTCTGCTTCACTCTTGCAGTAAATCCCCTTGTTAGCCAGGTCCTGATACATCTCCTTCAAGCTCTGCAGGCATTTAGTCATGTTCTCGTTGTTGATTTTGGCATCAAAGGAGGACATGGGCTCTTCACACAAGTGGTGAGCACAATGGATGTGAAAGCGAGTGCACTTCTCAATCAGAGACACCATCAGCGGGTTGCAGAGATGTTGCTGGGTTATATCCTAAGCAGAATGATAAAGAAAGCATTGTATGTATTTTTAAACTACAGTTGAAGAGCATAGTCATCTGGCACTACCTTTGGAAAACTCATTTCGACTTTGCTTTGAGTGCTGTGAGTTACTTTGCAATTCAAAACATTTGAATTACTATTGTTTTTTGCTTCACTTTTTACAGTGTTATGTGATCTTTTGCTTTCTATCATCAAACATCTCCATCCACCAGTGCTCACCTTTCTTATTCCACGAGTTCTGTTCCAGACAAAGTCATACCATTCTCGGTAGTTTCCTTCTCCTTGATCCATAATGTTTGTCACTAAATAGTCCATGGTCATGCTCAACACCTCAGAGGGTCTCAATTCATGGGGCAAAGGTTCCTCCTGATCTGCTGAAGACCTGCTATATTCTTTGATTGCTGCCGCATGATCTACCTGCAAGATGTGGAGAAAAGAATCAAAGTCCAAGGAGTATGTTCTCCTTTTCAGGAGTATGGAGGATTTCATCCCATTCATGCCTTTACTTTAGTAAGGAGCAGACTATTAAAGGAGTTTCTCCACTGTTCACACTAACAGCCCACATCCATTCTGCTACGATAGCTAATGTATTTTATTTTCTTTTATGACAGGATCCTAAGTGTTGACTTAGTCTCAAACTCATAACCTTCAAGACAACGTATACTGCTGCCCTATAGTTTTAGAACTATAGTTCTAAAAGCCTGTCTGTAGCTAAATAAAAGACATGACTTAGACTGAAAAAGAAATTCTCTAGCCTTCTTGTTTTACAACGGGGAATTGAGACACATTAATGAAACGGCCTCCAGAATTTTTCCACCAGAATTAACCCTGTAATCAACTAAACAACACTGACAGCTTTATATAAGCAGCAAGCAAACACATGTCCTGGGAACAACAAACCCCTCCATACAGAGGGCTCATACCTTGTCAGATCCTAGAAACAATTCAAAGATACTGAGCTGGTTTCTCGTCTCCCTCATGTAGCGCTCCTTTTCAGGACACATGTCTGGGCAAGTGCCAACAACAGTTTTTGCTTTACCAAGATCGGTTCTTTTTATTCGAGCTAAAAAGAAATAAAATAAAATAAAATCGAACAAACACTAAGTATCTCTGGTTTTGTTTTCATTACAAGCTATGACCCTGATGTGCCAACACAGCTCTTAGCATGCCAGACGCTTCAGCTGGAGTCTGTACATTGGTCAACGGATGGATGTCAAGAAGTACGTTGCTAGGGCAACAGCTCACACAAAAAAAAATGGTAGGAAAAGGTCGCTAGAGATCCCCATCCTACCTCTACTCAGAGCAACGCTGTACCCACACCTTGGCGTGGTCCGAAATGCACAAGGATGGGGTTCCCCCACTCGGGGGCCTGTCTCAGGGTTGCACCACTCCTTTGGGGAAGTTTCTCCTACCGTCCCACCTGGATATCAAGAGTTTTGCAGAAAATATTGAAGCCTCTAAAAGATACCCAATGTTTTGTGTCCTAACTAAGCACCGGCAATTTCACAATTCCACGTCAAGTGGACGAGAAATCTGTTTATCGATATTAAAAATAAGGTCTTAAATTAAAAGTAGGGTGAGCTTTGAAGTGGCAAGAAGAGGATGGAAGGGTTTACAACCCAACACCGTGAAACAAAGGGCCATTTCTTGAAACAATTACCAGCTGTGTAGTAGCTTGAATTTAGAGAAGCACAGTTAGCTTTCTTCAAAGAGCCTGCAGGGATGCAAATCTCCCTACATGGCCTCCTTCACAGAAGATGAACTGTCTGCTATTCACTTTCCACAACAAATATCCATGTGCAATAAGTAAAACAGATTTTTGCGTGGTCTACAAGAAATTAATGTATATATGTACAGTAGGAGAGTATTTTACAGACTGCTCCATGTTAAACTCCCTCTTTAAAAGCCACTTCCATAATATCACAACAGCTTTGCAACAGACACCAAACACATTTCTTTCCAGCAGAGAAGCAGATGTTACACCCATTAACTGGTGTAATTACCTTGTCGCATGATTTTGTCCCTTTGGTCCAAAAGACGGTATCTTTCTTCAGATGTCTCGGCCACTAATCCTACCAGGTTACCAAGAGATGACAATGAAGCTCCCAAGGCCTCTGAGCTCTGCCCTTCAGAACTAGCATCAAACAGATCTGCTTCAAACTGCAGCGSCTTTCGAAGACCAGGCTTCTTTGCCGGAGAACTAAAAATAGAGTATTTTTTTATCAATAACTAATGCACGCCCCGGCCTTAATCAGTTCACTGTTCTTTAGGACACCAACATCTGTGTTTAGAAGAATATTTTGTTCACACAGCAATGTATCAAATAAATGAAGTATGTATCGACATACTAGGGTTGTAATGAGCTAACAGCAGCACTGGGAGTTAATCTGTTTAAATACTCAGCACTGCCTTGACAACACTGCCAAGCATTCTTGATTGTGGCAAAAGCCTCAACCTTTGTACAAGAGAAATGGTATTACTGAATCTGTCTTAGAGTGGACGGAACCAGATGGCTGTTGCAGTATTTTTGCATCACTATGGCACAGCAGTTTGCATTTTAAGCCAGGAACTAGCCTGCTGTTTGGTGTGAATRAAACAGAATGCTTTTTATAGCAACAAAAATTATTAGAAGATTTTACAGGGCCCAGATACAAACATACTTTTTAAAAATCAAGGAACATACATTTCTTCACAACACATTACTAATTTTATAATTATATTATGCATACCAAATGACTTTTGTCAAACTAGACACACCGTTAAGGTACCACAGAAAGATGACAACCTTGCCACTTCAGCGACTGACACAAAACAGGAGGATTCTTGTACAAAGACCATTCACTTGAACTGAGACAAGACAAAGATTTAAACTCACCAGCTACTCTGAAAAGGGGATTTGCATTCCACAGAACTGTAATTGCCTACAAATGAAACTACTCACTTCAGGATCTCATTTAATCATGACCGCAGAACAGTGTCATTACTGCTTGGTCCTAGTTTGGCTCTGCACTGTTTCATTCAATTCCCTCATGCCTCACTATTGCAGGTGTTGTTACTCATGTTGTTATGAACAAAATATTCAGAAGAAATACGCAGACCAAAGTAGAAGACCTTAATAAGCAGTTAGAAGTATCTTTCTGACAAAGTGCGAGATCTGTGAGCTTGTAATTCAGACAAAACAGAAGAGACGAGGGAAGCACACTCCCCAATAAAACATGACTATTTGGCACACACTGGTCATCATTTTTCTCCATGCACCCTGTGCTTCCTGCCAGATGGATTCCCAGAGGAGCAGACGTACCTTTTACCAGGCATGACACTGCTGGCAGAGGATCTTATTAGAGGTTTTCGAAGAGGGGAATGCTGATAGTTTTGCTCTTCACTGCTTTGCCTTCCTTCATCCTCACCTGCTTTCTTCTCCTTGGATGAAAACTCTCTTTTTGCTGGACCTGAAGTGACATATAAACATGAAACCAGGTACCTGCCAAATAGTTTAAGCAACAACTCTTTTTTCCCCATGGAGGTGGTGATGAGCGGTTTGTTTAAAAAAATACTATTAGAAAATAAAACTAAGAGGCACAGTTTTCTACATGTATGGAAAACTTCCAGGCCAACTTGCACTAGAAGGTGTACCAAGTCAGTCTACCAATTGCTAGTCAGCTTCACTGTTCTGTAAAGAATAAGTAATTTTCAATAAAATATCACTTAGCAATAACTCTAATTGGTCAGCATATTGTCAGTAAATTAAGTCTGATCATCATCTGAATTTAAGTTCTCTCAGGTTTGGGATATAATCCACAAGTCATAACTCTCCATGGGATATGAAATCCRTTTCACCTATGTAAACCACAATTCCCAGAGCTCCTGCTGAAGCATTTTAATTATTTCACATACCCAAGCTTAGACTGACCTTGGCATGCCTTCTCAAGAGTTACATCTACACCTTGCAGGAAGAGAGAATTTCTTCTCCCAGGAACAAATTTTCAACCAGTTGGGTTTCTTAAATTCTCTCAGATTAGCTGTTTTAGAATACTGCCATTCACGTTTCTACAGATTTACCACCACAATAAAACGACAAAGGCGAACAGGCACCCCTATAGCTGCTGCTCCAAGATGTTAATTCACAGGCAGACAACTCTGCAGCTGTTCATTTTCTGGAAGGCAAGTTTGTGGTTGGTCAAAGCTGTGGTGAACCATTCATTTGCTGACAGCTGAAGTGTATCCCCAGGCTAGGATCTCGGAGGTACACTCGCAGCATTCATAAAGCTAAAGAAAGGGAAGCACTTGACAATTCAAGTATTCGCCTAGGGGGTGAACAGCTTATGTTCACATCCCTTGCCCTAATCCCAAGCAGGGTCTGGAATCCAGGTTTCCCATTTCTAAGCTCAGTTCTCTGGAGGCCAGCCACACACACTGTTCTTTTTGGTTCAAGCAGAATGTAATTTTTGACACGCAGAACAGCAACCTCAGCAACACAGACACTCATTCCAGGATACTCCTTAACTCAGCTCTCAGAGCACTTTTCCTGAAAGCTGGAAGCCCACATCCCAGCCCATGCTCTGAAGCAGGCAGCGAGGCATTTGAAACTGGTTTTCCTACATCCCCAAAGAACATCCTACTTCTAGATAGGAGCACAAATATCACCATATTATTCTTGTGTGGCTGCATGAATGGTTTCAAAATTCTCTTGTAAAACTACAGTCATTTCAAGTGTCTTCAGCTCTTTCGTATGGCCGAAACAGCATTTTGGCTCTGATCAAGCAAAATGTTTTAGAAAACAGGAATTTAAAAAAGAAAAAGTGCRATTTCCAACTGTGATTTGCAGTCGCTCACTTCAAAATTCCTCAATACCAGAGGACAGTACTGCAGATGTTGGAAGTTTACACAGCTTACAAAAGCAACTGGGTAACTTCACAAGAGAAAAATTCTCCAAGGGCTAAGACACCCCTTCTGGCTCCCAGGGTTCCCGAGCCATAGGCTGTTAAAGGCTGAGAAATTGCCTGGAAGCAATTACTTGCTTTATCCTGTTCTTTTTCCCCTCCCCTGCATATTCAGCATTAGCCTTTGCCACAGACAGAGCTAGCCAGGCTGTCACATAAAATACAGAACAATTATTTTTATGCTTCTGTAAAGAATAACCTTCAATGGTCCCAGAAGCTCTGCACACCAAAAGGTCTGACTAGCAAAAGTCAGAGAACCATCATACTTCTGGAACTGTAACATTCCTACTGTGAAGATCATCTTTGTATCAATCTCAGCACATCAGGAAACAAGAACAGAGCAGATGCCACGCCATTTATGTATCACCCAGTGATCATATCTGGAAACACAGACTTACTTGTTTTCTTCTTTTGCCAAAACGTTACTATGTCTTTGTGCAACTCTTTTGCTTTTTTTCTGGCAAGAGCTGCAGAGGCCTGAAAGAAAACAAAGCAGAGCATGAAAACCTATTAGCATCAAAACACCAAGACACGCAGTGCAGTTTTTGCCAGAGAAACATTTACCAATTTCCATAAAATTCTGATTACTGCATTTTCATCTCTCACCTATGACCCCCATGCAACCAGCAAGACTGGTTTCCACAGAAGTTGCTGCTTTTCTAAGAGCTACAGCAAGCTTAGAGCACTTGAGACCAAAGGTGTGTTTTTAAGCACAGAACAGGAACAGACCACGCAGTGTCTGAACTGGCTCCTCAACACACCTCAGCGCTGACGTAACAGCAATATTTCCAGCAGACAGGTCACTCTGCAGAGATCGCACGAGCTCACCTCGCCCTCAGTGCTGCCAAGCCCGAGCAAGAATGCAGCAGCGTATGTAATTCAGGTTTGGGTGACGTGAGACAACGAACAGGGAAGATCCGTTTGGTACTTGAGCTGGATGCTAACAGGACAGCTAAAGCCAGGCCGAGCTCTGGCAGCTACCACGTTTTAGCTGCAGCTCCGTACGCTTCTATCCCCATCTCTAATACAGTGCTCACGACACAAAGCTCTCCCCCAGGTGAAAAAACATACCGCCTTACCAAGCAGGGGTGCAGCTCTCACCAGAGCTGGACCCATCCCAAGCACTCGGATTTAAACCTGCTCTTGTGCCCGCCGCTTCCAATACTCACATGATCAAAAAAGTGGAGAACGGCCATTTTTTTATTGCGCCTGGTCATGATCCGCCGAACTTTTACGAACTGGCCGAAGTGCTTCTCCAGCACCGTCCTGTCGTTGAGGTAATCGGGGACGTTCTTGCACTGGATGGCCATCAGCTCGCCGGGCGACAGGCCCCCCAGCCCCTCCGTGCTCTCGCTGCCCCGAGCCCGGCGGGCGGGGGTGGCGGGGGCGGCATCTGCGAAGAGAAGGAGGCACCCACCTCAGAAAGCGGGCCGACACCCGGCCGGCGGGGTGTCCCGGGGGCTCCCAGCCTACCTTCCCGGGGGGACTCCCGGGCCTCGGCCGGCGGCGGTTCCTCGGCGGGTCCCCGCTCGGCCTCGGCGGCGTCTCCGCGGTCGCGGTGCCCGCGGCCCTGGCTGCGCAGCACCTCCTCCAGCATGCGGCCGAAGAGCGCTCCGCCGCGGGGCCGGCTCAGCAGCACCGCCCGCTTCTCCGGMGGCGCCACCGCCGCCCGCCCGCCCGCCGCCGCCCGCCGCGGCGAGCGCTCCCGCTCCTCCTTCCGCTTCAGGCCCTTGGGCGCCGGCTCCCCCGCCTCCTCGAAGAGCGGCCGCGGGCCCTTCTCCTCCGGGCGGCCCAGGGCGGCGGCGGGACGCGAGAAGGAAAAGGGTCCCCCCGCTGCCGCCGCCTCCGGGCCCGCCTCGGGCGCGAAGCCGAAAGGCGGCGAGAAGGTGAAGGCGGCGGTGGCGGCCGGGCCCTTCTCCGCCTCGCCCCCCGCCAGCGGCTTGAAGGCGGCGGCGCTCTCGGGCGCCTTGAAGCGGAACTCGGGCGCCGCGAAGGCCCCGCCGCCGCCGCCGCCCGGCGCCTCGACCGGCCCCGGGAAGCTGCCCAGGTTGGTGGGCGGCTTGAAGCTGAACCCCGCGTTGCCCGCCGGGGTGCCGCTGCTAGTGCCCGCCGCCGCGAAGGCCGGCGCCTGGCCTAGCCCGTAGGGCGGCCCGAAGGCGGCGGCGGGCCCGGGGGCAAAGGGGAGGCCAGCGCCGGCGCCGCCCTGCCCGAAGACGGCGGCCTGCCCGAAGCGCAGCGGTGGCGGGAAGGCGGGCGGCCCGCGGAAGGGACCCCCGGCGTTCATGGCGGCCGCCGCCTCTCCTCGGCGGGCGGGGCGGGGTCCCGGCGGTGAGGCGGGGCCGCGCCGGCGGGGCGGGAAGCGTAGGCGGGGTCCCACCGCCATCGCCGCCCCGGCCGCCGCCATCATGAGCGTGGCGCTGCGGAACGCCCAGCGGGCCGTGCCGGTGCGCCGCGCCCCGCTCCGCCGCGCCGTGTGCGCCCTGCGGGCCGCCCTGGGCGCCTCCCGCTTCGATGTGGGGCTGATCTGCGCCGGTAACGGTTTGATGCGGCGTCTCAACGGCGCGTACCGGCAGTGCCCGGAGCCTACCGACGTCCTCTCCTTCCCCTTCCACCGGGTAGCGGCGGGGGAGCTGCCGCAGCCGCGCTGCCGCGACGAGTACAACTTGGGGGACATCTTCCTGGGGGTGGAGTACATCCATCAGCAGTGCCGCGACAGCGGGGAGGACTTCGACRGCGTCCTGGCGGTGAGCCCCGCCGCGGGCAGCCGGCCTGCCCGGCCCGCCGCGGGCTGCGGTCCCCCTGGGCCTACGCTGCAGGGGAGGGCGGCCGCGGGGTTGTCCCCCGGGGAGAGGGTAGCGGCTGCCGCGTTCCTAGCCCGGCCGGGCTAAACAAGGAGGCGATGATTTTACAGCTTACCCTGAAAGACTAACTCTGTGTTTTAAAACTTATTTAACGGGTGAGTGCGGATGGTACCCACGCGTTGTCGTTTTGCGTGCAGAGTACCAGCTCTTCCCTGCAAGTTCTGGTAAAACGGCAAATCATCTGGYGGGGGGTTAGCGCGGGTCACCCCTCGTACCCCGCTTCGTGCGGGGCGGGCTGCGCGGCTGGTGCCAGGGCTGCCTGCGCAGGCATCGGGGTTAAGTTTGTCCTGTGTCGTTTGTTCTTGCCTCTTCGCACAGGTGACGGCAGCCCACGGACTGTGCCATTTGCTTGGCTACCAGCACAACACAAAACCCGAGTGGCAGCAGGTACGGCGATGCCCTGGAGCTGGGGAAGGTGCGCGGTGTCCAGCCCGTATCAAGTCGTACCCGGGTGGAAAGCATCCCCCTGTCTCGCACCCCTGTGGCAGGGAACCTGCCGTCTGGCCTGCCGGGCTGGTGGCTCTGCAGAGCTGTGGCTACCTTGTTGCCGGYGTTGGCAGCCGCCGAGACGCCACTAGCCCAGCCGCCGGCAGCGCTGACCGTGACTTCTCCCCTGCGCCCTCCTCCCACAGATGTACCAGAAGGAGGTGGAGATCTTGGAGGAGCTGAACCGGCTCACCGGCGCCAGCCTCCGGCCCCTGACYGCAGGTCTCTTCTGAGGGAGCCGTGCCTGGGACCCCTTGGCCGCCACTTCCCGCCAGGGCCACCCCAGAGGTGGCACGGCACGGGGATGGCAGCGCAAGGCCCCGGCTGCCGCCTCCTGCCACCACTGCTGCTGGGCCTGGCCGCCCTCGCCCTCCCGCTGCCTGCTGCCACCCAGCCACCACCCGCTGCCCTCCGCGCYGGCCACGCCGCCTCCTCGCTGCCCCCCGCCGCTGCCGCACCGCGCACCAGGTGAGGAGCGGCCCCCCCAGGCACCCTGGTCCCTGGCAGGGCCACCCACCCACCGGCCCGCTCGCCGCAGGCCAGTCCTGCCTGCCAGGGTCAGCCCCTGCYGCCCCYGGGACCCTCCTGTCACTGCAGCCTCCTGCGTGGTGTCCCTGGGGGACATGGCAGGTCCCCCACACAGGTGAGGTGCCATGACTCTGAGCCATCAGCTGGTGGGCACATAAAGGTCCTCCTTCGCCTGCTGGTGCTGTCTGGGTCGTTTCTGGAAGATGCCACAGCTGTCTGGGGGCTTTCCTGCTCTGAGCATGGTCTGGGGACCCCCGGCCATCTGCCCTGTGGCGGGTGCCGTGTGCCCTTTTCCCCCGTCCCTYCTGAATGTGTCCTCCTGCCTTCATACTCAGCTCATAGGAATTAGCCCAAGTAACATGCCAGTTGTTTCATCATTCTCACCGCACACCACGTTACMCTCAGGGACGTGCAAGACATCTGAGGGGTTCACTCCTTGGCCCCCTGCATCTCGCCTCGCTGCAGGAAAGGCTTGTGGCATGTACCACCTTGATGATGGCCAGTGAGGAGACCCCTGTGGTCCCCCCGGACCCTGCAGCATGCGCTGTTCTACCTTAACCTACTTCATGCCCTTCCATCTTCTGAGAACCACAAACTCATGGAAGAGGAACAGTTTCCATCCCAATAGAGTTGCGTCTCATGATTGTGGGGTGAAAAAAAAACCCAACGTGTAAAAGGTTTAAATTCCCTGAAGTAATTATATTGCTTTGTTCTCCCCAGATACCTTTTGTATGATGTAAATCCTCCTGAAGGGTTCAACCTTCGCAGAGATGTCTATATTCGCATTGCTTCCCTTCTAAAGACCTTGCTGAAAAGTGAAAACTGGGTGTTAGTTCTGCCTCCCTGGGGACGTCTTTATCACTGGCAGAGCCCTGACATCCTTCAGGTCCGGCTCCCTTGGTCCGAGTTCTTCGATCTCCCAAGCCTCAACAGGAACATCCCTGTCATCGAATATGAGCAGTTCCTTGCAGGTAGAGTATGGAATCATGCAATCTAAAATTGACTAAATATTTGAGGTGGTTTCTTCACAAGTTTCTCCTTATATGTGCTTTTATCCTTGTATGTGAAATAAAAAAAGTTAAAGACGACGAGAGGAGGGATGGGAAGGAATTGTGCTGAGTAACAAACCACTAGGATGACATAACCCAATTTGGCACCTCATTTGATGTAGCACTGTTGGCCCCTCGACTTCCTAGGGACCCCAGAGGAAGACAGTTGAAGTCACAGATCTGCGTAATTTTGGCCATAGTAACAACCCTGTAAGGAGGGAGAGGCAGCCTGCAGCTCTCTGTCAAAATACAGACAAGCCACTTCTTTTCTGGAGGTGGTTGGACAGTAAAAGCTATACAGCAGGTTCTTTGGTGAACTTGCTTTTTCATCATCGATGCTGCACGTACTCAAAATACTTATCYGCTGCTTTTTGTGTACAAAATGGTATATGAGAGAAAGGCTTTCCCTAAGAGTATGGAAACCTTGAAGTTGGTTCTTTTAGGATTTAATGCCATCTTGAGCTAATCACCAAATGCCAAAATCTGCAGCAGTGTCACAGCCTCTTTAAGCAAAGGAAATAAAGGCCACCAAATGTCACACCTCTGCAAAGAGCCCTGAAGGGATCGTTGTCCCCTACCTTCCAGGAAAAAGCATTTAGAAAATGAAATTTCCCCTGAAATTTAGGGGAAGAAGGGCTTATACTTGTCATTTTCTTGGAGGTACTCTTCCCTGCAGCATGGAAAATCTCTGTGCTTCATGGTGTGTTTTACCCAGCTTTTAAATTTACATTTCCATGGCAATTCAGTTGTATTTGGCACATTAAATCATGCATAGTTGGGTGGGAGTAACAGGTTGTCACATCCCCTGACCCTTTTAGCTTTTCTGGCTCACACAGAATSTCCTCTCCTTTTTTATAGGGAAAACAGGGAAGAAAGAGAGTAGTGTAATATTAGCACTTCTAGGGGATTTTTAACTGCAGGAATGCTAGTTCATACCTTTATCGTGTGTTTTTTTCATGCTCATAAATGCTTTGCTTTGCCTTCTGCTCAGAGTCAGGTGGGCCCTTTATTGAACAGATTTATGTCCTACAAGGCTATGCAGAAGGATGGAAAGAAGGAACATGGGAAGAAAAAATAGATGAAAGGCCATGCATTGATCAGCTTATGTACTCCAAAGACAAACATGCGTACTACAGGTAACATCTAGCAGTCCTTTCAGTTGTCTTTTTAGTTGTATTCAATGAGACATTTGCCTACTCTAACGGAACAGACTTGTGTGGTTATTGCAGTGTTGTCTGTGAATCTCTGGATGCTTGGGGTTCACTTTTAAAACCCCATCAATAATAAAATGTTATATTGGTACTAGAAGATCTAATTTCAGAAAGTTGTTGTTTCACACAAAAACAGTATAAAGGAGCTGGCTGGTTTATTTACATTATGTATCATCTTTCTAGGATGTACTGTTTATTTGTTTCATTATATATGGCATTAATTTAAAATACAAGCCTGTGAACCAGTACTTTGTGTTCCTTTTCAGGGGATGGTTCTGGGGTTATGAGGAAACGCGGGGCCTAAATCTCTCTTGTTTGTCTGTCCAAGGATCTGCCTCTATTGTGGCTCCCATCCTTTTGAAGAATACTTCAGCACAGTGAGTTGCCTTGTATTACTACTTATTGTTGTATTGTGTGCCCACAAACCCATTGCCAGGTGGGAAGAGCAGGGGGAACTTACMGGCTATGTCCCACTGTTGTGGTACTTCATCACTGAGTTATTGTAATCCGTTAAAATCTTTACAAARGTAATTTACACTGTAAGAAACATCTGCCTGTAAGTTAGGTTAAATGCTTCAGTTCTAAAACGTAAGAGGAAATATCCTTGAGCTCCTTCATATTCTCTCTCAGGTAGCTAAGTGTCCTTGTCACCCTGTGTTTACCTTCCTTTACCCTTCAATGCTGGGTCCAGAGGGAACAAACAGAGTGGAATCAGTGTTTGCCAAGCCCACGTCTCGGATCACGAGGTGCAGTGCCTGGTCTCCTGTGACGTCCATCTTCAATAGTGTGAGCTGGGTTTAGAGAAAGCAAGCAGCATGTTTCGTCTTTCTGCTCTGAGATGCCACTAGGATGATCAGAGGAAAGGAAAGCTCTTGTGTGAGAGATGGAGCACACTTACATTATCCCAGTAGCAAAGAATTTCCAGTCAGCTGGGACCCTGTAACAACTGAAGATGTCGTAGCAAAGCAAAAGCTACTGGGGTACAGGGAAGAACAGGAGGAGGAAATAATCACTGTCTATGAATACATCAGGGGAATAAATCCATAGGAGAAACATAAACCATGTAAGCTGAAGTGCAGTTTTGCCATGAGAGCAAAAACATGCAAAAATTTGATATCAATACAATTTAATTGGAAATGAGGTGAAGGCTCCCCTAAGCAGAGCAGTGGGGATCTGTAGTACTTCCCGCTGGGAGCATTCCTGTTTCTTAACAGGAATGTTGTTCTGTTTGTAGGAGTTAGCCATGATCTTTGCTAGTGGCAGCAGAAAACTGGATTAAGTAAGCCATAGAGGTCTCCATGTTTAGCCCTACAGTTAACTCTTTCATGGCAACTGTCAAAGCTCTGGTGATGAGGAAGGTCAAGAGAAAAATTAGGAGTGGTGCCCAAGTATTCCTAACACGGAGACAAGGTGCCTTATCCACAAGGTCATGTTTCTCAATCAGACACAAGTAGGAAGAAGTACCAACATAACAGCAACGTAAGAGCAGCTACACTGATTCATGTTAAAACTAGTGGTTCATGTTAAAGTCGGTCTAGTTTAATGAAATCCAAGAGTGGCTAAAATCAGATGTCTGGGGAAAAGTGTGAGAACTGGGCAAGTGTGTGTAATGCCTCCCCTGAATCCTGTCACATCCTTCAGATCTGTGGTTGTAGGGACCTTCTGAGCCAAAAGTGATCTTCCTGTCTTTTATATCCTTCAGTAAGTCCATGGATCTGTGCAAGCTTCCCTTTGAACCCCCAAGCACACTGTTAGCATCCACAAAATCTTGGGACAAGACCTAAAGGTTTTGCACCTTAACTGTGCATCCTATGAAAATCCACCTCCTTTTGTAACTCCTACCTGCAAGTTTCATCTCATGTCCCCTGGTTCATGTAGTGGAAGAGACAGTGAGCAAACAGCTCTTCCATATTCATCTCCACGCCATGMATGATTTTACATCTCTCTATCATATTCTCCCTTAGTTGACTCCTCTGCAGTGTGAAGAGTCCTGGCTTCATTAGTTGTTCTTCCTGTGAAAGCCATTCCATGCCTTTGGTCATCCTCGCTGCCATTTTCTGAACCTTTACAGTTCAACTGGATCCTGCACGCTGAGTGTGGGTAAACCCATTATGTAGTGGTATAATGACATGCTCTGTTTTTCTGTTTTTCTTGTAATTCCTAATATGTAAGTTCCTTATTTTGACCTCTGATGAGTGTTGCCTTGACGTTTTCATCAAACTCTCCTCATTCCTGAGCATGGAGCCCTTTAGTTATCAGATGAAGCCAGTATTTTTTTTACTGGATGCACTCCTACATTAGATTTTATCTGCCACTTTATTGGCCAGTCATCAAACTTCTCTAATTCTTCACAATTGGCCTTTGTCTTTGCCGCTCTGAGCAATTTAAAATAATCGGCAAGCTGTGTCACCCCAAAGTTCACACCCTTTTGTAGGTTGTTTAGGAATATGGTGAAAAGCAGATCCCTTCCGCTTATGACCTCCCTCTACAATGAGAACTGGACATTTATCCCTGTCTTTAAACTTTTTTTTAATCCATGCAAGGACCTTCCCTCCTGTGCCATTGCTGTTAAGTTTTCTTAAAAGCCTTTAACGAAGGCTGTCAGGAAATCCTGGTAGGTAACGTCAATGAGATTTCCTTTATCCACGTGTGCTTATGTCTTCAGATGACTATGATTGTTCAGAGATCCATGTCGATACTTCTCCAATTTACTTTAGGTATCCATTAATTCTGTTTTTTATAATAGTTGCTATTAAGTTGTCCAGTGCTGACATCAGGTTTATCACTACATTGCATCCCAGACCTTCCCAAGTGCGTTTTTAGAAAATTGACATCACATTTGCTGTGTGGCAGTTTTAAGCGAGAAGTTGTATACCGGAATTAGTAGCGCAGCTGCTTCATCCTTGAGTTTCTTAACAACTGTTGGGTGAATACTGCCTGGTTTTGTTGGTTCTTTTTGTCTAGCTGTTCCATCACTGCACACTTCCTATGGACACTTTGGTTTGAGACGCATTCTCTGATGAGTTCCCCTGTAAAAAGTAGTTCTGGCATGTGAATCTTCCCAGATCCTCCACCTAGCGCACAGCTACAAAAAACTACATTAGCTGTTCCTGTCATGATGTTACTGTCTCTAAGTGCTTGTTAAGCTTTTCATTTCCTTTTTCTTTGTATTGGAATGAAGATTTGTCATTAGATTGAAGGCTTTTATTTCTTGTTGCTCAAATTCTGTTTTGACCTTCTTTATTGTCTTTTTCTGTTTAACTTCATGGAGTTTATGAGCCTTTCTGTTTTCTTCACTTGGACATTACTGCATTTTTGCATAGTCCCCTTTTTGAAACTGAATGCAACTGTGGTAACTTTCCTTTGGCCATTGTTGATGCAGTAGGATGTTGAAGGTGAGCACGTTTGTGGCCACTGTCACAGAGTAGCTCTTCCACTGTGAGATTTTGGTCTGTGTCTTGCTGCTGCTCAAGGTGATGTCAGGAGCTACTCCCTGCCCAGTTAGTTCATGGAACTGTCTTTGACGGTGTCTCAAACTGCAGTTGCTTAGTCACGTCCTGCTATGACACTTGCCCAGCCTACCTGGGGATAGTGGAAATCTCCAATGGCCATGGTGACTTGTGCACCAGAGCCTCTCTGGTCTCCCATATTGCCCTTTTGGCCAGACAGTCAGTTGTATGGTCCTAGTACTGTATTATTACTCTTCAGCTATGGTCAGTTATAGGTATCTTCCTGATACATTTAGATTATTAATCTGATTCACCTCCAAGCTTCCTGTTAAATGCAGTGCTGCTTCTCCACCAGCAGAGTCTGGTCTGTTTTCTGCATTATTTGTAGCCTTTTGTGCAAGTGTCCAGCTGATCATCAGCAGTGATAATCTAAAGTTGATTGGTTGCTTCCTCTCATTTTAGTAGAAGAAGGTCCAGATAATGACTTTGACCCCCTTCAGCAGAAGCATTTCTCTGTGTGTTCGCTCATATTCATTGTGCTCAGAGCACAAACTAAGCCTACATCCCCTGTGCTCTTGGATACTCAAAACTCTCAAAATCTCTTCTGCTTCTTAGAACTTGGATAGTGCAGTTGTGTTTCTAGTACACAATCCTGAACTGTGTGTATTTATGAAAAGCACAGGCTGTTTTCATGTTAGTGAAAAAATTTCACCTTAAAATTGGTGCTTAGTTGCTAACACACATTTTTGTAGTGTCTATGTGTTCTTTGATCTGTTTTTTTACTGTAGGACATTTTATTCCACCTGTGGAAAACACCTTCTCTGGTTTTGCTTTTGTGAGCATGACTCCTGCTTCCTCCAAGAGGCTCTCACGTGCTCCGAGGCTGAGCATCATCTCGTAGGTCGCTTCTCCCCTTTGGATCACTCTCCCTGTTGGCAATCTTACTTCTCCAGCAGCAACTACTGTGAGGACTACGTGAGGGATTATTAATGCTTGTTTATGTTTAACTGTCAGAGTTAAGAGTAACCGTTTATTAAGGAAGAGAGCAGGAACACACAGTGGCATAGTTCCCTTCTCTCCCCAGCAGGCTATGGGTCACAATTTGCTTTATATAGAACAGATTGGCAGCCTATCCCTCATTCCCCGTGCTCCCTTTGCAAACAGATCATAGTCTGTGCTTTATCCTAGCAACTGTATAAAGAAACATCGTAATGTAAGTTCTATTCCTAAGGGAACTGCACTCAGTTTTACAATTTCTAATAGGTCAGTGATGTTAGACAGAGCTGAAAACCTTCTTCATGACCACTACGGAGGGAGAGATTATTGGAATGTGAGTATTTTCCAGTTAGCTTCTCTAGACTTTCTACTTGGTTCTGATAAAAATTCAATAACTGATACGTGCTTCAGTTTTGCCTTGGGTTTCTTTTCTTGAAAGTAACTTGTGTCTTATGTTTCAGCAGTGTATGCTAAAGATGGTCTTCAGGCTGCTGTGGATTAAYGTAATGCAGGAATTTGTCCTGGTGTCTTCTCCTCAAAGAGTCAGTGCTGCAGGGTGTGGCATTTAGAAGGACCTCCCCTATGCAACACATCTGCAATCAGAAGGGAACTGCCTTTGTGCAGTTTCTTGTCTAGTCAGCCTCAAGATTAGACTTTTCAAAAGAATTCCTGAAAGTGCTCAATATTATCCTAACTGTCTCCCCATTCACTTCGATCGCAAAATTCCCACGGGTTTCAAGGTAACACTGAGCACTTTGGGAGATCCCACTCAAGGGTCTCTGATAAAATAATTCCTATGGGAAAAGTTTTAAGACAAAGTTAAAGGTTCAGCCACAGGAAAATGGAACACATTATGGAGTGCTTGGTATGATTAAAATTTCTAAGAGAAAGTGACTCTCATGATATTACGAAACAAGTTACATAGACCTCAGTCTTGTAAGATACACACATCTGGCTATTCACTTGGTACATGGCATATTTTTCAGAAATGGACCAAACAGTGGTTTGCTAACTATGAATTTTTCATTGAGAGTGACTTTCCAAACAGAGAAATGCAACCCACGTATCATTTCTGAGTCTGACTTGTAGTCCTGTAAAAGCAGACATGAAATCCGTATGGATCCATAACACCCRTTTCTTAACAGTGGCACTTTAAACATTGTCCCAGCAATTTAAACTTGCTTCACAATTATTTAAAACTTTCTGGAAAATATTCTTCTTTCTTTCATTTCAGTTTTAACTACCTGCATGATTTTTTATTGTTGGTTTTTTTCTTAATAACTCTCCGGATAACATCTGGAGTTGTTTCTAAATCTTGCTAACAGATGCCCTCTTGTCTCAAAGAAGTTTTTAAATTGTAACAAGGCAGCTTCCCTTTGCAACTAACCTACGTCTTTGGTGTCCAAAAATATTTGAATTTAATATTGAGCCACATTGCTCACACTGTTGTCACCATTTTTGTCTAGGCTTCTCTGCCACTGCAAGCTGAAAGGTATTGTTTTGGGATTCTTAATGGTTGAATGACCATGGAGCAGGAAAGACCTCCCAAAATGGTGTAGGAGCAACTGTTGAATCCCTTGAAGAGCATCAGCGTAGCATGTAGACCACATGAGCACTTCACCATCTGTGGGGAAGCAGAAAGTTCTCTAAGGACAACTCTAGAAAAGCCAGCAGTTTTGCATTTGGTTTCACCATTTTGGGCAGAAGATCTCAAAGAATTAGAGGATCTGTAGCATTAATTCAATTCATGTACACGAAAGGGAGCATAACCAATGCTGATTTCGTTTATTTGTTTGTTTGTTTTCCCAAACTTAGAATCACAGAAAAATTTAGGTGGGGAGGTGTCTCGGCAGCCCTGCCTCGAGGTTTGCACTCCAGAACTTGATCTGGCGGTTTGGGGCTGTGTCCAGCTGAAGGTGGAAAGTCCCCACGGATGGAGATCTGCCACCTCTCTGGGGCCTGTCCCACAGCTGTGTCACTCTTGTGGGCAAGAGGTTTTGCCTGATATCCGAACAGAAGTTGCCTTGCTGCAACTTGGGCCCAGGGCCTCTTGTCTTTTTCCAAGCACCTCTGAGAAGTGTCTCTCCCTTCTCTGTTTGCGTCTTTGCAGACAAAAAGGGAGAAGAAGCAAATCTTGGAGGTAGTTGGAAAGGGTGACAATATTGCATGTACAGATTTGAAACATATACTTTAAGTAAGAGGATAACCAGATACAGAAAGCATCCACTTTAGAAGGTATAACAGGGGAGGTTCACACGTTCATCTGTTTTCTCTTTTACATACGCTGTTGCAAAATAAGCGTTCATCCAGACCAGCWGCTGTCAGAGGAGTGCTTTGTGCCCAGGAAAAACTTGGCACAGCGTACCGCGTGGGTGCCAAACATGACGTGGCAGTCGCGCAATCCGTCAGGATGAAGTTCAGAGGTGTTTGACACAAGCATAGCATTCAGAGATGTTTATTGTCCTCCCCAGTGCGCTGCACTGCCATGGGTTGCGTACATGTTTGCTGCCTATGCACGTTTGAGCATAGTGTGTTCATCACATCTTGGGTAAGGTACCCAATGACTTGACTCAATAGGGTCGTGTTGTGTCGACATATTACAAAAAGGAGGGAAAATGCGTCTCTCTGAACTGCAGCGTGAGCGTTYTGCAGCAGGCAGCGTGTACCTCCTCCCTTAATATAAATGTTTTGCTGGAGGATTTGGAATGGGATTAGAAAGCCAGTGCTGATCTCTAAATTTAAAGATGCTAGAAGAGCAGGCTTTGTATTTCCATTAAATATTTAGAGGGGTGTGAATCTCCATCACCAGTGTAATGGATCTTACAGAAGACTAAATTGTTCTGTGTCTTATTGAATGATAAGGAGGAGGAACCAGCTTAACCACAGCAGGTTTGGCATGTGGAGAAATAGCTGCTCTGGGAAAAGGTGAGAAAAGGCTGGCAGATTCTAGTTCCTGCCTCTTTGGTGGAGCAAGGCGAAGGCACGGTCGGTGTGGCTATGTCTTGGAGTACCAGTAGTGCTCTGCCTGGCTTCTCTGCTGTGTAGCGAGCTCTGTCCGCTGTGGGTTTCACCCTGCTGAGAAAAAAGAGGCCGTTGGAAATGGAAGTGTTTTCGTTGCACCTTCTTTGGTGCCCCATCATACAACAGGTTACAGACTTGTATAAAATTAAGAATTAGACCAAATTTCCAAGTGTCCTTTGTAAGCGGTGTAAGTCACGTGGGATTTCCTTAGTTCTGTTGTGTGTGCCTGTTAATAAGAAGGCTATGTGTGACTGTGTGCACTGGTAACTGCATCACAAAATCTTTGAAAGAGGCTATTATCCACAGGTGAAGGAAATAATTCCTTTTTTGTCACTTTTCTGCTGAATTTGACAGGAGTGTCTGTGGCTAGATGCATGACTTTTTTAAGCAGTTTTTATTCTTACGGGTGTTTTGCAAGCTAAAGTCTTTGCCCAGCTTTTGTTTCCAAAGGTGAGGTATATTGCTAGAGTGTTTAATTTGGTATATTATGTGTTATGTTGTGTAAATAACTACAGTCTACTCTGTACACCTATGTATTGCAGGGTCACATGAGCACGGTGGTTATAAATGTGGTTATGATTAGGATAAAACAGTTAAAGCTCAGATGAAACGTTAGGAATTGTTGCTTGTAGTGCTGCATGGATGTATCGGAATTAACTGCATCCTGGAAGTTCTGTGTATGTGAAACTCTCCATTTAGTCATTTTTAGCTCTCCCTTTTTCTGACTTGGCATCTGCTCTTATTCCAACAGACCCGTCGGAGCATGGTGTTTGCTAAACACCTCCGTGTAGTGGGAGACGAGTTTAGAAACAAATATCTTCAATCCACGGATGAGGCAGACAGGACTCATTACAAGGAGGACTGGACACAGATGAAAGTAAAATCATAACAGTCTGTTTCCCATAACAAATATAATAATTTTATTTATTTGTGTACTCCTGGCTGTACACTGCAGGGAATATTGGAAGATACATGTGAATCTAGCTCTCCTGCTCAGATCGAGGTGGATGTGCATGTTCCTACTGTACCCTCTTCTCCCTGTGTGACATGAGTTAACGGAGTCTGTTGACATGTGGCTGACTGGTTCTGGGTGCCAGATTTCTGTTACCCTTGTTTCACTAAAGGAAACTTGTATTTCTTCTTGTATTCAGCATCATCTGTGGGTGTAAAGTTCAGCTGCAAACTGCCAGTTGTGGATTTGGTCAAGGAGAGCAATTTTTGCTTACAAAGATTTCACACTCTAGTTTCTCTTGTATGATGCAGGCCACCCAAGATCAAAATGTTGCAATAAGTGTCCCAAAATACTRCCAATCCATACCTTAAAATTACTTTCTACAGCTAGAGTAACTCAGTGCCTTATCCAGAGATTATGCATTCAGGCCTTTTCAGTGTGAATGAATAGTGGTGCTCTCGAGTTCTAAAGTTTATTGATCTTTCTCTCTTAGGTTAAGATGGGCACAGCTCTAGGTGGTCCATACCTCGGGGTTCATCTCAGAAGGAAAGACTTCATTTGGGGTCACAGAGAAGACGTGCCTTCCCTGCAAGGAGCTGTAAAGAAAATCCGCAGCCTCTTGGAGATGCATAAACTTGAAAAAGTTTTTGTAGCCACTGATGCTGTCGAGGAGGGTAGGCAGATTATAGTCAGTTTAGGATTGATAATGTTTGACAATGAGTGCAGCAATTACCACTTTGTTTTTATAAATGACTGGAAGTTCATATGCCTCCATCATTGAACAGGGAATTGAACAGGATCGGGCAGCTGTTTCCTTCCAGCTTGAACAGTTGGTATCGAACCATTAATTTGGTATTTCCCATAGGAGATTTGACAGTCTCTACAACGGGAAATTGGGAATTGCATTTTCCTGTTCCTCCTCCTCTTTCTTCCAGCCCACCTTTTTTCTTAGCATTTCAGAGACTCTCAGACATGCTGGTGGGAAGGGTCCTCTGAAGTCTTCCACCCAACCTTCTCCTTGGCTGCCCCTAACGCCAGACTGGGATGGACCTGCCTGTATGTGGCCAAGGCTTAGAAACCCCCAAGGGTGGGTTCCCCCGCCAGGGCCTTATCCCAGGGCTGCACCTCCCTCCTGTTAGTGTCTAGGGATCTGTTTCAATGCGTGATGTTAGAATAATCCTGCAGGGCATGGCATCTGCGATGACTAATCTAAATTTGCTGTCAAGAAAGGCCTCTTGGTACACCTACCCTGCAGGATTAGACAGCGAGGCTGGTGGTAGCGTCTGTTCTACCCCTTGCAGCCTTCCCCACCCCCTGAGAATTGCCCCCCTCGGCACCGCGTCTCTGCCCCACTGGCTCCCCACTCCCCGCCTACAATACTCTGACACTTGGCAAACCTGTTGTAAAATTGGTAGGTAGATTTTGGTTTCGCTTGCTTTGTAACTGTTCACCCAGGATTTCCTTAAACACTTACATTTTATGATGGCAGCGAGTTGCTCTTTATAATGTAGAGATAAATTTGCATCTTTCCCTTTTTCAGAGATTGAATTGCTCAAGAAACTGTTGCCTGAGATGGTGAGGTTTGAACCCTCTTGGGAGGAGCTGGAACTCTACAAAGATGGGGGCTTGGCTGTGATTGACCAGTGGATCTGCGCACATGCAAGGTAGCGAATTTGACTTTTCTTTAAGGAGCCAAATCTTACTGTCACAAAACTGAATATTGTTTTTGATCCAGATATAGTTGTTTACAAATCATATTTGAGATTATACTGTATAATTGATATATATAATAGATGCATAATAGTTATATTGTGTATATATAATATATATGATAATTTCATTATCATATCGTTTCAATGAACATTAATGTTCATTGGACTGAAATCAATTACTTGCATTCTAAAAACTGGCCCCCTTCACAAACCTGTCCTGATTTTTTTCACAGGTATTTTATAGGCACCTCAGTTTCAACATTTTCCTTCCGGATCCATGAGGAAAGGGAGATCTTGGGATTTGATCCAAAAACAACGTACAACCGATTTTGTGGTGAAAAAGAGAAAAACTGTGAGCAGCCAACTCACTGGAAAATTGTATACTAAAATACAGAGAAATCCAAGGACTTCAACACTGGTGAGCTCAAAAGAGTAAGGAAAAACGACGTGGAAATACCTCCCTTTGACCAAACTACAGCTCAGTCCTTTACCCTCTTCTCAGTGTTTACTTGACATTTGGGTTTTGAAGTACAAGCAATATTAATCTTCTTAGTCAGGCATTGATGGGAGCGAGAAAAATGAAGTCATCCTGGGATCCAGTTCTCAGCATAGCTAGGATTAGAGGACAATACCAGACACTGCAACGGAGAATTGAAAGGCAAAACTTTGTCCTGAAACTGWGTAACAAACAAAGTAAGTCGTGGCTTTCTTTGGAGTTCTGAGGAAGAAGAGGAACAGTTTTAACTTTTATAAATGTAACACAGCTGTGGTCTGTACTGCATTTCTGTCTTTATTTTTTGTTCTGTTCAGTGTTTGCCTCTCTGATCACAAAAAGTACATCTTGGTTTTGTAACCTGCACTACGTGAGCTGCAGATTGTGTGTAAACTCTGCCGTTCCTTGGGGAAATCTTCCCTTTTCAAATAGTAATTTGTGAACATCCAAATTGTCTGATGCAATCAGTGCTCGACAAAAGAAGAGGAGGTGGTATTGCTACCTGAACACCAGCTGCTTCTAATAGCAGTCTCAGTGGGTCTGTGCTGAGAGAGGCACAAAGATGGGGCTTGTAGGGTGGTTAAAGAAGGGTTATGTTTCTTCTTATGTTTTACCATCACAAAGGAAACTTTTTCCCCATTGTCCTCCCAAAGGCCTGTTCAGTTGGACTGATGCAAAAGTCAGCACCCTTTTGGGATCACCCAGTCACTCAGTTCAGTGACGGTGATGCTTTGCTAGGGAGCGTGCTGAAAGGCCTTTTGAGTTTCCACGTCAGTTAAATGGATCGTCTCAGTAATTCAACAAACGAATTTTCTGCATTTCTGCTTTCAGTTTATGCAAGGGAGCAAAGTGAGGACAATCACCGACAGCAAAGGTCATTGGGCCTCGAGATAACGCGCGTAAGGTATAAGCCTAGCAGTCGGGAACCTTGCAGGTGAGGTTGTGCTCTGGTGGAGACGGCTGGCTGGTGGTACAGGGGGAGAGCCCCGTGCTACACCGCCAGCCAGAGGGAAAGCTCAGCTCCTGTTTGAGAAGGGTTTTGTATGAGTACCGGTTCTAGCTCTTGTATCTGCTATGTAGAATTGGCTGCTGGGAAGTACTCTGTGCTTCAGGTGGGTCTTTTGCCCTGCAGGTCTACATGGCTCTGTTCTGAAGTGGACTAGGAGACAGATTTCAAAAGGGGAAGCAGACATTTTTCCTTAAAGTCAGTTTTACCAGATTACCTCCCTGTTAGCAGACCCTTCACTTGCTCTTCCTCTTGGCTTGAGTAGGAGTATGTATAACCCTCCTGCACTGTGCAGTGGACATTTCACAGATGCTCCCAGACGATGAGGTGGTTTCCTCCCGTGCAGCTGCAGCAGAAGCTGTGAAGACTTCTCAGACAGTAGTAGCAGCAGCTCTCCTGTTCTCACCAGCTGTTTATCGTATTTCCGTGCAGCAGCTGAGCCTCTCTGGCGACAAAGTGGGGAGCCCAGCATTTCAAAGCAGTGCCTTTTCCCACCAAGTCAAATGTTCTCGTTTAGCCGGTGCGCCATGTAAAGCGATGGTGGCATTTTACGTGTAATGTATACCTCATTAAGAAAAATTAAAAAGCTTTGTAGCATTTTATGTGGCGTGTCCATGCTTCTTACTTCTTTCTAACCATGCGTTTTGCTGTCTCCTGGCTCCCTACCACTGGACTCCAGCGTAGGAGAAACTTGGATAAAACCTGCGTGCCCTGACAAGGTTTTTTCCATTGTCTGTCCCATGAGGTGCTGCATTAGCAAGTGTAGCCGGCATTACCCTTCTTGGCACTGGGAGGCTGCGTCTGGTAAATCTCAGTGCCCCYCACTGCGGGAGGGATGTAGACAAACAGGAGAGAGTCCAGAGGAAGGCTGCTAAAACCATCAGCAGCTGGAGTGCACGGCGTATGAGGGGAGGAGGAGAGAGCTGGGCTTTTTCAGCCTGCAGAAGGTGAAAGAAGGATCTAACTGTTGTCTTTCATTATGTAAAAGGGGTCCCAGGGAAGGCAGAGCTGGGCCTTTCTCAGAGGTGCACAGCAAAAGCACAGGAAGCTGCAGGCACAACCTGCCACAAGGGAATTTCTGTTTGGGCGTTAGGTACGGCCTCTCGCCCCCAGGAGCTGCACAGCCCTGGGACAGGGCCCGGAGAGGAGCGGTGGGTCTTTCGGCTGTGCTGTTTCGGCCTCGCTGAAAGAGACAAAGGCAGCAGAGGACAAGCTTACATGCAAGTAGATTGTAAAGAAATGACATCCACCTTTCTGGCTCATATAGAAAATGGGGATTAGAGGGATGAGAGCAGGGCTACAGCTTCCATGGTCAAGGGTTTCCAACATCATCCCCTCTCCCTGGAATCCCTCTCATCACGATAAAAAGCTGAAAAGGCGACAGCAGTGGATGAAAGGGTGGGATTTCCTTCTTAAGTCCACAAGATCTTGAGACATGACTCCTTTTTCTTTGCAGTGACAATACATGTATTTACAAACATATGTATGYAAATGTGATGTATGTATACATGACCACAGCACCTTTCATCTGGCAATCTGTGCCAAAACATCTATTGTCCTGTAATTCTATATTTGCTGGTATTCTACCACTGTCTGCTGCTTTCTGGGTTGTAGAGCAAGGAATTGAACAGAGCAAACCTTGTTATCCCATTGCACAGGAAAGCTTAGAAGATTTGTATCCTTGGTAGTAATGCTGTTACGTTCCATTTTTAGAGTAGATGGACTTGCAGGATCAGTTCTCTCTGTCTTGGCATACAGTGGAAGAAAACACATTCATCAACACATAAGAAAGAAGAGCAAAAGTTCTGTGAGATGCAAGAATATCCACGGAGAGTATTGTGATGGGTTTTCTCTCCACCTTCAAGAACAAGCATCACATGTTTTGTGTCTGCTCCTACTCCTTTCCACAGAGGAAGTTTTAAAGAGGGAGCGAAACCCAAAGCACAGCTGCGACCGTGTCCTTTACGCAGCCATGGTAGGAGCCTGCTGCGTTGGTTTTTTTATTCAGCAGATCCTTTCTTGGCCATTGAGTTCCCTGRCTGCCAGCACAGCTTTTCTGTCACAAGGTGGAGACAGTAGACCAGTCTGTGATCAGCCCCGGAGCCAGATCTCCAGATACACGCTGGACCAGAGCAGCTGTCTCCTGCAACCAACCCTGGAGTAGGGTTTATGGGTACGTGTAAAACCAATCAAAGCAACCGTGGTTGCCTTTAAATGATGGTAGTGCGTGCGGATTACTGTACCTAGCCGTGGATGGTTGCTGAGAGAGCTGGGCAGTGAGGCAGGAGCTATTTTCCCTCTTGGTGAACAATTTCCTTTGAAGGAAAGCAAAAGGGAAGGAAAGGAGTAAAGATTAATGGCTACCAGGCATGTCCGTGGGTCTGCTGTGTGGCCTTGTAAGCCCTGATGTTTCTTTTTAGATGTGATTAGAAGAAAGTCCCCATGCGTTTCCTTTCTCTCCTCTATAAAACTGAACCCAGAATGTTGCACCTCTCACCCCCAGCACACACTGGCAAGATATAGATTGGGTGGGTGGTCCGCGAGATGTGTGGGGAATTGGCTAACAGGTCACACTCAGAGGGTTTTTCAACATCTTCATAAGTAATCTGGATGATGGGATTGAAAGCACCCTCACCAAGTTTGCTGATGACACCAAACGGGGTGGTGAGGTGAACACGTCAGAAGGGAGAGCCTTCTGACAGAGAGACCTGGACAGGCTGGAAGAGCGGGGCTAGCAAGAACAGTATGAACTTGAACAAAGACAAGTGCAAAATCCTGTGCCTGGAATGACATGACCGAAGAGCCCAGTACAGGCTGGGATCTGTGTCCCCCTCCTTGCTGAAAGGGACCTGGGGGTCCTGGTGGACAAGCTGAACGTGAGTCAGCAGTGCGCCGCCGCAGCAATAAAGGCAAATCAGATCCTGGGTTGCACCCGCAGGGGCATTACTAGCAGAGACAGAGACATGATCATCCCACTCTGCTCAGTGCTTCTCAGGCTTCACCTGGAGTACTGTGTCCAGTTCCGGTCCCCACAATTCGAGAAAGGTGCAGACAGTCTGGAGAGGCCACGAAGATGATCAAAGGGCTGGAGAACCTGCCTTATGAAGAAAGACTGAAAGAGTTAGGTCTTTTCTCCCTGGAGAAGAGAAGGCTCAGGAGGAATCTCATCGTGGTATTCCAGTACTTAAAGGACAGCTACAAAGAGGACGGAGGCTCTCCACCAGGAGCCACAAGGAGAAGACAAGGATACAATTTGCATTGGAAGAGGTTTCATCTCATCATAAGAAAGAAATTTTGTACAGTGAGAACAATCACTTACTGTGACAATCTCTGCAGGGATGTGGTGGAGTCCCCATCACTGGGGGTTGTCAGCATGTGATTGGGCAGGGTGCTAGGCTCCCTTTCCCATGAAAGTTGGACCAGATGATCTTTTGAGGTCCCTTCCAACCTGGGCTGTTCTATGATTCTATGGTTGAATTCCTTATTTTGCTTAGCCTGCGCGCACAGCTTTTGCTTTCCCTATTAAACTGTCTTTATCTCAGCTCGATGAGTTTTCTCACTTTTAACCTTCTGATTCTCACCCTCATCCCTCTTGGGGGGGGGATGGAGTGAGCGGCTGTGTGGGGCTGAGCTGCCTACCAGGGTTAACCCACCACACACTAGAAAAGGAAATGTATTTTAAAAGGGTTGGCTTTTCCTTTAAAAGGGATAGCTGCTCAGAAGGATGTACCAAATCCGAGCTGGATTGGTTTGAAGTGTCCCCAGGACAGACCAGTACTGAGAAAAGCCTGTGTACTGAGGTGCCTCAACGTTCCACTATTGCAGAGTCTGCACATCTGGACTTTTTCACAGCTGGGAATGGGGGGGGGAGGGGGAGGTGTCTGAACAACACCCTGCTGTATCTTTGCTGCAAGATTGTAAAAGCTGATGCATACTCAGAGCCAGTGAGGCCATGGGTCTTCTGAATTATCCCCCATTGACCCCTATTTTCAGCCAGCTGGCCACTACGCTGGGGTACCAACTGATAAGCCAGAGCAACCACTGCCACCCCTCCCGTACCTTCATTGAGTTGCTTCTCAGTCACAGTGGTGACATGCTGCTTCTCCACAGGGCTGTCCTACAAGACATAGCCTGGCAGCAGGAAAATTTGTTTCTGGAACAGCTGCACAAGCTTGTTGTTATTAGGTTTGTTGATAATGACACTTTTAGCAGTGATTATGCTGAGAATCCTTTTAACTTGCCTTCCCAGGTGCTCTTACACAACAGATACGATGCTCTGGAATTAGAAGGACAGGGACATGATGAGTGGATGATGATCCATCTATGGTGAAGGAGTCACCAAGATCAGGTCAGCCTATTCCCCGCATCATGACCACCTCCATGAAGAAAAAAACAGCTTTTAAGGGGAATAGATGGCCTGATCTGTTGATCAAACCCACCTTTTAGGGAAGTTTGCTGCCTACCTGGGGCTTGGGTTAAAGATGTTACCAGGAAACTTCCTAGCCTGGTAGGGCCATGACATTATTATCCGCTATTGCTTTTTCATGTGGGTACCAACAAAGTCACGATGAGAAATCCAAGGGTGACCCAAAGAGAGTTCAGGGCCATGGGGAAATTGTTAAAAAGGTTTCAGGAGCGCAGGTAATATTCTCTATCTTCCCAGTTGTAGGGAATGACATCGAAAGAATCAGGCAGATCCAGTTTATAAATATCTGGCGCTGAGGCTGGTGTTGCCAGCAGAATTTTGTGGTTTTCGACCATGGGATGGTCTACGTGACACCAGGCCTGCTGGGGCCTGACCTGATTCACCCTTCTCAATGGGGGAAAATAATCTTTTCCCATAAGTTAGTGGGGTTGATTGAAAGAGCGTTAAACTAGGTTTGGAGAGAAAAAGGAATAAAAATCAGGCTTACTAGTGATAAGCTATGGGATGGCATGACAACGTTTGAGGGATGGTGTGCTAGTGAGGGCTTTCACAATGTACTGAGTACACTGGAGAGCATCTGAAATATTTGTACACTAATGCATGTAGTATGAGGCATAAACAAGAGGAACTAGAAGCTTTGGCTCAGTCTCAGAGCTGCAACATCATTGGCATAAGTGAGACTTGGTGGGAAGAGTCCTGTGACTGGAGTGCTGTGATAGCTCTTCAGGAGAGACAGGCAGGCGAGGTGGAGGGGTAGACCTGTATGTAAAGGAGGGATTGGACTGCACTTGCAGTTGGGGACAACATGGTTGAGAGCCTTCGGGTAAGGATTAGGGGCAAAGCTAATAAAGCCGATGTTGTTGTGGGAGTCTACTATAGATCACTCAGCCAGGACGATGACACCATTGTATTATTCTATAGGAATTAAGGGGAATCTCTGGATCAGTTGCCTTTGTCTTTATGGGCGACTTCAACTTCCCAGGTGTTAACTGGGACTATCATACAACAGACTGGAAACAGGCCCAGGAAATTCAGAGCTGTAGTAAACAGGGTAACATCTGGCTGGCAGCCCACCACTAGTGGTGTTTCCCAGGGCTCGATTTTGGGGCCAGTTCTCCTCAATGTTTTTATCAATAACCAGGATGCAGGATTTGAGTGCACACTGAATAAGTTTGCCGATGATACTAAATTAGGGGGAGCCGTCATTTCCCTCAAGAGTAGAGAGGCCTTACAGAGAGATCTTGATAGATTAGCACACTGGGCAATCACCAACTGTATGAAATTTAACAAGGACAAATGCTCGATTCTGCACCTGAGACGGTGTAATCCTGGATGTATGAATAGACTGGGGGACAAGAAGCTGGAGTGCAGCCCTGCAGAAAGAGATCTGGGGGTTTTAATTGATGGTAAGCTCAATGTAAGTGAACAATGTGCCCTGGCAGCCAAAAGGGCCAACCGTGCCCTGGGAGGCATTAAGCACAGTACAGCTAACCAGCTGAGAGAAGTGATTGTCCCACTGTACTCAGCATTAGTGCCATCTTGAGGCAAGGGGTTAAGGGAATCCCAGTAGTTTAATGCTTGATAGTAACCAAAGGATCGAATCAATAGATGATGTCTAATGCTTTATTACCTACTGAGGATAGCTTTGTCAGCTATGTACAAGGCCAGTTCCAGCTATTGTGTGAGTCCAGTGCTTCTCAGCTATCTACAAGGCCAGCTCCTGATAAGAACTAGGCACTTGCCTTAAGAAACCAGCTAAAACCGACCCTGCAGTTTGGGTAAGAGTCAAGGAGCAACTGAGTCTGCGCAAGAACAAAAGGTTACTAGCGGTGACGAAGAGGAACCACTAGCCTTCATCCCCACGACCCCTGACGACCACCACTAGGCGGCAATGCGCAAGCGCAGATGGGAGGGGTTTATGGAAATAACTTCTTGGAACTCATTTTAATACAAAGCAGGGACAGGTCATGCATATGTATAGGCGTATTGTGCAACCTAATGTATATGCAACACTTTGCTGTATATATTTGGAGTGAGTGCCGCACTGGGGTGCACACGGCTTTGGTGGGACTACCCCCCGTGCTGCCCAGCGCTGAATAAACATACCTACTTTACAATCTTACAGATTGTGGAGTCCGTTTTCCGCGCATCAATCTCACCTGGAATACTGCGTGCAGCTTTGGGCTCCACAGTATAAGGATGATATAAAAATATTAGAATATGTCCAACGGAGGGCAACAAAGACGGGCATGACTTATGAGGAGCGGCTGAGGATACGAGGTTTGTTCAGTTTAGAGAAGAGGAGGCTGAGGGGCAACCTCATGGCTGCCTACAACTGCCTCATGATGGGGAGTGGGAAGGAAAGTGCTGATCTCTTTCCTCCACTGTCGGGTGATAGGACATGAGGAAATGGCTTAACGCTGCATTGGGGTAAGTTCAGATGGGATTTTAGGGGAAAATTCTTCACTGAGAGGGTGGTCAAGCACTGGAACACGCTCCCCAGGGAAGTGATCATGGCCTGATGGTGTTCAAGAAGTGTTTGGACAACCCTTTTAGATACATGGTTTAACTTGTAGGTTGCCCTCTGTGGAGTCAGGAGTTGGACTCGATGGTCTTTGTGGGTCCCTTCCAACTCAGGATATCCTACAGTTCTATGAACTTCAAACATTATTATATAAATCTGTGGCCATATAAGTGGGTGGTGAACAAACACCAGCAAAACTGCTGCAGCCTGATTTTGAGAACACACTCAGTTCCCGCAGATGATCAGCAGCTGTATGGAAGATTATAGCCTGTTGGCTGACAGGGCAGAGTTTGCCCATGGATGTAGCCTGTTCACCTTTAACCTGTCTCCAGACCAAGAATGTGCCAATCACTATTTGAGTTGTATGATGCCATAGTCACACAATGCCATTGCTATATGTCAAAAGTACTACAGCAGGCATCACAAACTAATGGGGGCTGAACCTCAAAAGGAACCGGGCAAGTGCAGCAGTGATCCAACCTGAGCTGGTTTCAGCGCCCAACAGTCCAACATGACACACTGTCCCGAATGACCATTGCAACAGAGGAAGCTCAAGTCATGGACTAAATTAACTGAATAGACATTTGAATGGACATTTTGAATGGGCGTGGCCCATCGACTAAGGAAGTGATACCTGTGTATATGACAAAGGATGGGGAAGGGGGCAGTGGTGGTTGATGAAAATGTATTGCATACTGTAGGATGTGAGCATGATGCAAATAGTATGGAATAAGAGGTGGAGATTGTACTGGGTTTGGCTGGGACAGAGTTAATTTTCTTCACAGCAGCTGGTATGGTGGTGTGTTGTAGATTTGTGACCAAAACAGTGTTGACAACACACCAATGTTTTAGCTCTTGCTGAGCAGTTCTTGCACAGCGTCAAGGCCTTCTCTGTTTCTCACTCTGCCCTCTGTGAGTAGGCTGGGAGTGGGCGAGAGGCTGGGGGGTAGTGGTGAGGTTTTGTTTAGATGACGAAGGAATAGAGGCTAATAAGATCATGATGATACATCTTTCATCAGGGGCTGCTTTGTAATACAGTCAAATGATATTTGTCCTGCCACCAACCAGTGGTCCTGGCTGAGCACTCTACAAGCTCCCCATCTCACTGCACTGCAGCAACACACTCCTGCTCCCATATGGGACTGCTGTTGAAACCTGCTCAGCCATGGCAAAAATACCCATTACCTTCAAAAGCTGTTGGCACCCCGTCACTGTCTGCACAGACATCCAAGAAGTAGGATCCTACTTGGTATTCACCACCTTGTAACGCATGACAGATTTGAATATTATCAGCCATTGAAGAGAGGGGGCCGAGTATCGTCTCTTTTTCCTCCAAAAAAGAAGAGAGGGAGGGCTGCAACTCTGCTAGGTTATAGGAACTTTCCCCGGTACGCGGCCATGTGAGCAGATGCCAGTGCAGCGCTCTGAGAGGTGTCTGTACAGCAACAGACCTTCACCTTTTCGCTGTCCTCTGTCTCACAGAAAGTGTGGTGGGTCACCACCGTAATCTCATTCCCATACGCATAGCCTCCCTCAAAGCGCTTACCTCTTGTTGGCAAGAATAACCCAGGGGAACAAGTAACTTCCCCGCTGCTCCCATGGCAGGACGAAGGCTCTCTCCTTCACACCTTCTCCCACGTTGCCCACACAATGAATGCGTGACAGGGCTGCCAGTTCCCCGTTACCTGCACCACGCGGTACCTGGCAGGAGCCCAAAAACACAGCTGCTGCCACGTGGGACAGGGGACAGCAGATAAAAGTCCCCCCTGAGCCATGGCACGGGGCACAGCGGCTCCACGCAGCAACATGCCAAACCCCGCGGGTGGCTAGTAGCAAGCTGCGGAGGCAGACCCAGCTCTGCTGGGTGGCAAATGCTGACCCAGCCTTTGCAGCACCAGCAAAACCACGGCTGCAAACCGAGCCCTGTCCCTGCCTGGGGACAGGCTGGGAACGCTGGCACATGCCAGCCAACAGCAGCCTTGGGGATGGTGCCCCACAGACAAGGGCTGACCAGGGACCCTCCCCCACACCCTGTTGCCCTTCTGGGAACTCGGATGGCTTCCCATCGTGTCGTTCTGAGGTTCAAAAAAAACTGCTCCGAAGGCTGTCTGCCACCGCAGCAGATGTCCCAGTGGTGCCCATGGCTGTGGCAGTGGCGCTGCAAGCTGTCCGCTTCACATGCTGGTACACTCGCTAAGCTTGGGACGATGCTTCTCATGCCTGGGAATATTTTTGCTTGTTTTTAAAAGGCATGCAACCATTCCTGCATAGCACCTAAAGTAGTTGCCACTGTTTACTGTTGCTATGAAGCACTATCTTTATTTGAACAGCTCTAATGCGGGCATTAGCTAGACCATGACATTTGGCAGATGGGTATGTCCCAAACACCTTTGCTGTCCTCATAAATACTGAATTTTGGCTGACACGCAAATTCATTGGGAAGCCTGAGTGTTAAGCTGAAGACACGGTGACATTCAAACATGAGAAGCTTGACCTTGATGGTCAGCGGTTGCCTCCAAGGGTGGTATAGATTTTCCCTTGCCACTGGGTCCCACCTCCCAGAGCAGTCGCCAGCTCCCCAGGGCAGCGAGCGCAGCCCCTCCAGGACCTGCCCGCCTGGGGGGTCACAGGGGTGGCCACCCTCAACTTCCCATCGCTGAACCCAGGTGCGTTTGCAAACACCCTCACACGGGTGCTCAGGAGAGTGAGTTTCTGCTGACCACTTACCTCGAACCCTGTAAGGGAGCACGTGGTGCTTCCTCACCGTGCCGTAGCCAGCACTCCCGTGGGACACGTGTCCCCCCGCAGGGGCAGGGGCCACGAGCTGCCACGGACCTGGGGCTTTTACAAACCCCACTTCAGTGCAGGCTGTGGGAGGGAGAGAAGTGGCATTTTTGGCAGCTAAAGTCACCAGGTCTGGGCTGATCTCGCATTGGGAAGAGCTGGGTCAGCAACAGCACCAACGGGCCGCACCTCCATGTTCACACCGTGGCGCGGGGGCACAGGTGAGTCACAGTGATTCTGGCCGTTTGCAAAGCCTGGAAATGAAATTCAGAGCCCAGCTTTTTGATGAGGCTATGGTACAGATGAGATAGGGACGGAGACGGAAGAAAAAAATCCATTAAAGCATCCTACTGTTTCTGCAGACTGGTGCTTCCTATAACACACCAGTGCGCAAAAAGCTACTAACTCACCTCTCCCATAGCCTTCCCGTATGTCTCACGAAGGAATTTGCCACAAGGCACCAATGTCCAAGTCAAGGAAACTGAGTAAACATAGCTTCACCTTCAGGGGGAAGAGCTTCTCCACCCACCCTTCCTGCTTCCAGCCACCACCATCCTGAATTCATTGCACAAGGAAACGCCTCCAGAAGAGATCAATGCCCTCCCCTGGGTACCTACCGCCGAGTCTGRTGCAATAGGTCCCTGAGCCAAGATGGTCCCAGCAGGTGACAATGTCACCTGCCTGGACAAAGCCCAGTGTCGCCAGGCTTCGGGGAAACGTCTTAGCCAGGAGCTGCTCTTGGGTCTGGCACCTCTTGACGTGGTGCCACTGGCTGAGCCAGGAGGGTGGAGGGGACAGAAGCAGATGCCTGGAGGAGGAATCGCTCTCCGCTCACTGGCCTCATCAGCTGGAGGGATGTGGCCCTGTTGTTACACGGCAGCTCAGATGCCAGATCCAGCCAGCTCGCTTGCGCCCAGTGCTATCAGCACGAGGTGCTCAAAACTCGTGTCCTTCACCCACAAAGCTATTGCCTTTCTTGGTGAAAGAGAAACAAGCCATGCCTTGGAGGAAACTGCCAGCTTGTGGGTAGGTTGTGCCGTGCCTCTGCCAGCCCCATTGCTTCCCCCTCGGAGCAGTTCCCGCTATCCAGCATCATCCAATTTGTGGTTGTGCTGGGGACCATGGCATGAGGTTGGTAACAGTACCCATCAAGCCATCATCTCAGATAGCACTTTAACACTGATGGAGTTTTCTTTTGTACGTGCCTGGTCTTTGCTTTCCCTGTTGTTCATAAGGAAGGTCACAGAGCTTACAACGGGGTCTTTCCAAAAAGGGTGCATCACCCATGCAGGGATCTCCCACCTTGCTCCTGCTCCCAACCAGGAATTGAGCTGATAAGCCAGTTGATGAGGAGAACAAATACCAGCGTGAAGGCCACCATCTGCATCAGTCCCACAACAAACTAGTTCTGGAGCTGAACTGACATGGATCTGTCTCCTTTTCAGGATGAATTTCCTCCATGCAGGGTCAGGTGAACAGTGCCCAGATGGCAGTTGGCTTTGTCATCAAAACTCACACTGGTTTGTGCATGGAAAGGTGTGCAGGGAGAGCACCATCTCAGCGGCCCGTGAGCTTTGCATCTGCTTCTGGAGGCCAGGCTGCATGCAGAGGGGTCAGGGGGTCCCTGCCCTGCCCCAGCCATCGCTGCAGCCCCTGATCAGAGAGGACATTTCTGTGGCTGGTCAACTGAGCGGACGCCACGAACTTCCAGCTCCTCACTCCTCTACCGGGTCACTTCAGCGGGGGGAATGTCCCAGGGCTCTGCCAGTGGTTTCTGGATGCTGCTGCCGGGATGTCCCTTGAGCAGGGTGCAGGAGCAGGACGTTTCAGACCGGGCTCTCCTGCTTTGTCGGGACAGCCACTGACTAAGGGTGAGCACCAGGCGGTTGGGCTTTTGCTGTCCCCAGCACTGGGGAGGTGGGTTCCCACCCCAGATAGTGGCAGTGCTGGCATCTCACGGGGGGCTCACCCAGCCCACCCGGCAGTGGGGCTCAAAGCTGCAACCACGTGCAGCATCCAAAGCCAACGGAGGATGCACCAGGATGAAAACCCTGGTGGCCACCTACAAGTCCCTAGAACTTAGGGACACATCCACTTGGCATTTGAGTGAACGACTGCAAACCACCATTTCCCAAAAGCAGCAGCAGTCGCGCCCAGCCGCAGGCCACGCGTCCACGCCGGAGCTGCAGACCTGTCGCCTATTTTCCCGCCCTCCCCTCTCCCGCGGTCTGGCCAGCAGCACCCAACACCGCGCGTCACCCACCGCACCCCAGCAGCGGGTCGGTGTCCCACGGGCAGGGAGCTCCCACCTCCAGAGCTTCCCACTTCCAGCCGCAGGCACCCCGCGCACCCCGGGCGCTCCCGCTGCCTCTGCGAGGCGGTGCGGTACGTTCCCCAGCGTGCAATCCCTCCCTCCCTCCTTTTCTCTTTGCAAAAGCTACAATTTCAGAGATATACCCTCAGCTTACTTCCTCGCTAGGCTCCTCAAGGTGTAACCAAAACCACCATTTTAAGGACATGCACAGTATTTTGTGACGTTTCACTTAATTTTTTTTGCAGCCACTAGCAATATCAATATACAAAAACAATGATGAAACTTAGCAATGATATAGCTCTTTATATTTTCAAATCTCTGTACAAACACTGATTAAACAAAGCAAGGTAGTATGCAAAACAGTCATTGCTTAGAATACTCGACCGATGGGTTGTGCTTCGGCGGTGACACCGGGATAGGAACAAGTGTGCTGTAAGGAAAGCGACAAACCAGAGGTAAAACGAGGTCTCGTCTTCAAAGTTGGGATTATGAATGGAGAAAGAAAGTGTTAAGGACGGTATCTGAGAGTGTTCTTTAATATCCTTACACCAGGTAGGTAAAGCTAATGTATTCACACTATCACACAGGAAGATTGGGGAAGAATAACCGCTTAATGCAAATAATATACAGCAATATATATATATATGTATAAATATATATTCACACACACATTTGATCTTAAATTCGTTAAAGACGTCTCAGCCAAACTACAACAAAAATGATATTGGTATGATAATGATGAAGGTATTAAAAACGTAAAAAACACTGCAGTGACCTCGACTGGGGATCTTTCCCTCCAGGGAACAGAAATTCTTTAAATCGTTACACCTGCCGAGGCTGGCTGCCCTTGGTACTGACAGCAAACACGGCTCTTAATTCCTCTTTTCTGGAATGACTGAAGAAAAAAAAACCTAGCTAGCCATCAAACTCATTCCTGCACATGCAAATGCTGTTGGCACAATTAACTGCCCGTTTATTAACAGGCAACAGGACAGACCTTTGGCTGCCAAGGTTCTGAAAAACACCACACGTTGACATGATCCAAGGAGAAACTCGGGTCCTATCTGCTCTCCACGGCTCTGACAGGTTCAGGATTTCAGCCACGGCTGGTTTTTTTGCAGCCCCCGTGGGTTTGCATCATTCCTACCACACAGGAGCTCAACAGAAACGACGAAAGAAGTTTTATCAGAAGCACTGTAACAGCGTAGGCATGTGAGGCTGGCCGATGTACTTAGGGGCCTTAGTTTTATCCTCCTGGGTGTGTTTTAGGGCCAAACACCTGCCTCGTGATGAAAACACCACACATCCTGCGGCTCTAAGTACCCAACCTGCCTGCCACAGAGACCCACGCAACCTTCTTCCTCGGGGGTCAACCCAAAATTGTTTTAAAGAGTCCGGACCAGTTGTTTCCATAAAGGAGCGGCAGCAAGCCCAACACACCCTAAAATCCTCAGACCTGCACACAGCTGGGCCGTGCCTGTGCTGGGACGTCTCCGGGAAAGGCACCTGGGAATGGTGCTGCCGAGCAGATGATTCCTTTGGCCTGTACTCCTCATGTCCTGCCCAAGGGCCTCTCCGGCAGAGAGCAGGAGGGAGCAGAAATCCCATCCTATGCCACCATTTCTGTTTTAGGAACTAGGTAAAGCAGCAATTCCTCCCTCCTCCTCCTGCTTCGCTCAGATGCTGACTCAGCACATCAGACTGAGCCAACACTGGTCTCCACTGGGCCACCAGCAGGACAGGGACCAAGCCCAGGCCACCACACTGGGGTGCAGCGGGGACCTGCCCCTGCGCCAGCACCCCCGGCCCCCCCCGCACCGAGATGGGTGTCCCTTCCAAAATCCACTTCTCGTCCCTTTCGAAACCTGTGCCTCTGTTAGCCCAAGGTAACCCTGGGATAAACGTCAACTCCTCTCCAAACAGGAGCATGCTAAGTAGAGATGCGAGCTTTTAAGCTCAGCTGAAATCACTTGGTATTAGGAAAAAAAAAAAACAAAAAAACAAACCCACAAAAAAAACCACACGGCGATTCTGAGACAGGATAATTATATTTTACACATTTTATTTCTGTGGGTTCTTAGGTTTTAAATAACATTAGACATTTTTGTTCTGACCATATACCTGAATTGCAGCTCTTCTCCCTTTTCAGTAAACTTTGGGATAATTTTCACAGTGGACATATTATGATGATAAAAATATGAAGAATTCAAAGCGCAGCTTCTCTGCAATCGTGAGCCTCCCAAGCATTAAAGCCTAATTTAAGGAATAGCAATGATTATCTTGGATATTTAGAAAACAATGGGTATTTAAAAAAAAAAAAAATCAATTACGTGGGTGACTGAGCAATTCTTAGAACCGTCTTTCAATTCCTGGTTGGTTATTTTTTTAAAAAGACAGCTTGGTTTCAAAAGGCAGCACTACTCTTCCATGAGACGCACGCTCTGCTTTGTGCTACCAAGTACCCTGAGCCAACAGCTTTATTTCATGCACGTTTTCACTGGGAGAGCAGGGTGAGGTTTGTTTTTTTTCCCCTTGGGTCGATGGCACTCTTAGACATCACAGAACTGGAGTGATGAAATGCAACACCAGCTCTGAGATCCTTAGACTTGCAGCTGCAGGTTATTTTAGATTTAGAGGACGTACAGAGTAATAGCACACAAAAATCATCTACTCCTGAGTTTCCTACGCAGTAACCAGTCATGAAAAGATTTCTCTAGTATGAGGAGAAGACCAAATACGCCAACTGTACAGAAACCCCGCTGCTGTACATTCCTAAGTACGCAGTCACCGTTACCATCACTAGCTACACGAGGGTGAGCGGGGGCCGCGAGAGCTACATCCACGCCGTTGGGGGAGGACAGTTGCTAACAAGCTCCTACACAYGATACACTTCACACACAAGCGGTAAGAAATAATCTATAGTTATTACCAGGTCCTGAGTACAGCCATAACCGATATTTCAAGTGTTAACCTTTAGGCCCAAATTCTTTTAAAACGATCCTGCAGAACATATATATTTCAAACATCTATATTTAAAATTATCTATTTTACTAACCTACAAACTTTATTATAGCTAGACTGTCATCTGAAGAGAAACACCTTAAATTAGATTTCAAGTATTCATCAACATTAAAGTTGTAACTCTTTAAGTCCTGAGACAAACACTCATAATCAAAAATAAGAAGAAAAAAACAAAAATTAAAAGACCTGAAGCAGCTCCCGGAGCAGCACTACAAGTCCCCGTGCAGGCCAGCTCCCATCCACCCAGCCCAGGCTTTTCAGACAAAACTGCTCAGCCTCCCGACCCACCGGGGAGACTCGCAGCTCCCAGCGGAAAGGTCAGCCACAAAATTCGGCAGCTGCCGTAAGCCGAGTTGCCTTATCTTTTGCAGTCACTCGAAATTATATACATCGCTATCCGTTCTCGCTCAGTGACGGTGATTTGTGAGGAATACGGGAGCGTCAGCAATCACAACTCTGCCTCCCAACTTCTTTCCACGTATTAACTGCACAAAAAGGAACAAGCAAGTGAAGGAAGCCAAGCAGCATTTTATTGACTCCCAGAAGACAGATATGGATTGCATACAACCCTGGAAAACTTCTTACTTTTTAAAATCCCGGAATTATAAACAAGAGAACTCATTCCTCATAAATAACCTGACACCATTCCTTCGTCAAAAGGTTTTGGCATGGAACATATATCCTTTACAGTTTAATTTTCAAATCGTTCATTTGAACAAGCTTAAAAAACTATGTCTATAATAATACTTAAATATATTGCTCATATTTGTGACTTCATAAAAAAAATAGTTTGAGCTAATACTTTCCTAGTCATCAAAAAAATCCAGAGAGACACCAAGTTTTGAATGAGCACTTCAGAAAGATGGGTAAAAATAATTTGCTGGAAATTATCAACAGACTTCATTTATCAATAGACTGAGCCCCTTAAAAATGTGCATTTCATCTCACGGCAGTAATGACCTCAAGAAAATGCACACGGTGCGACCAGATTTCCCTCGATCCTGCAGAAACGTATGCACGTATTCAACTACAGCCACCACAGAATTTCTGCAACGTGAATGAGACAAGGTTGATCTCAAAGGCAGATGCCCGAGTGCTCGCAAAATCTGACCACATACAATTAAATTCCTTCTCGTTTTAGAATAGGTCAGTCTAAGCCTCAGTCAGATGATGACCGCAAAAGCCTTGTCGGGCTGGCAGAGGCCATGGGACCACACTTGGTTTTAATGAGAAGCGGACAGGATGGGTTAAGTTGCCAACGAAGCTGAATTAACACAGCCTGCCTACTTCAGCTTGCAACATTTGTTCCTCCGGCGTCTGGAAAAGGCAGTAATCTCTGGAAGCATCAGAGTCTTTTCCGAGGGGATCACTAGGGCACAGAATTGCTCGCCTTCCCACGGCAGTGCTCACTATTATCCACAATACTGCCAAAAATGCRTTGTTTGCACCTCAATGCATTACTTCCAAGACACTAACCCAGAGGCTTCAACTAATGCAACTAAGTGATTATCAGGCTTGATCATTTTCTGAAGTTGAAAACGGGTTCCTACTTGGGCAACAATGAAGCAGCCCATCTCCTCGGCATTCATGATTAGCCAGAAGTGTTTTTTCATCAAAGTCTCCAACACCCCAAGTATTCGCTAACCCCCCCGGAGATGCTGGGGCTGGGGTACGGTAACTCCAGTTACAGCTTCATGATACACAGGCTTTGGCCGTGAAACTGGCTGAAGGGACCCACGCTCCACTCCACTGCCTCCGCAGAGGCGCCAGCACAACTCTAAACTGGATCTCTGACCCAATGTGGGTCTAAAAGTAACACCTGACTTCAAAGCACGGACCAGCCCGCTGATCTGACGTCCCGTGCGGCACAGGCAAGGGGCAGTGGAGCGGAGGGACAGGAACCAACAGCTGGAGCGGTGGTGCACCGATTCGGTTTTGTCAGGCGAACTCTCGTGTCACGAAGCATCACTTTCATCGCTTGCAAAGGGAACACGGAGGATCTCTGAGATGCTCTTCAGAAAGCACAGGTGATACCTGGATGGGCATGAGCCAAGGGATGTGTTTGGACACACACCATGTGAGCAGAGAAGCGATACCGGACATTGTCTCATCGCTCCTAAACGTCATGTACTAAAAAGTGTTTTTAAAAATGCCTTCTATACACCAGTTAAATCAAACTGATCTTACAATATTTCCCTTCTATCTTACATTTTTACATAAAGCAGAAGTGTCTACACCTTTAGAAAAAACACCTTTCTAAGTAATCGTCAAAGCAAACGGAAGCACGTTTGAGAGCAACTTACCTAATTAGCTTCATGAAGACCATCACACATGTGAAGCCAAAAGGCAATGAAATCTCAGAGACACAACAACTTGGGTGAAAGCAGATACAACTCACAGGAAAGAAGTTTTAACAACTTTTTGTCTGTACAAGAGCTTTTCATTTCTTCAAGAGCAGAGCATCAATCAATACCCAGCAAGTGACTGTTTTTGGCAATTCAGGCTTACTGCCCTTAAAATGAGCAATTTTTTTTTTTTTTAAGTTGTCATATTACTGTTACAGTTATGATTGTATTCTGATGAGTTCCTGGGATATACAAATGACCTACTTCTAAACAGGTTTCTGCACGTTATAGACTAAACTTCTTAACTTACAAATAACTATTTTGCTGTTTCCAGTTTACAATGGTAAAAAAAATGAAGACTTCACAATGTGTGTAAATGGGAGGTAAATGTATTTTTAAAAACAGAATAAAAAGCTGCATGTTAAAAACTGGGTCACAGACTAATAAATACATACATCAAAGACATGAAATTTTCAGCAGCTGGTTTTAAAGAGCAAGGAAGTGGGGAAAAACTAGCTGTCCAGACTCCATTCTGGCTCTGCGGTCTATATGCTAGAAATATCTGCAGTTCAAAAACAAGTTAACAGAGGAGTAGAATCAGCTTTGTCACCTATTTTCTTTTWAAAAAATTAYGCTACTTCCTAAAAGTGTGGTGTAMAACCTAGAGAAACTTTCATTTCTTCATGCACTTGATGACATTGAATTAAAAAAAGAAATTATTTTAACCCAGAAAAAATGAGTCATTGTATACTGTAAGGACAGCCTTACTGCAAGTTTTCTACAGTAAAAGTATTTCTAGAAATACACCAGAAATTATTTTCCCATAACAAAATATACAATTATGTGTCAGATCATCATCGAGTTTCAATACTGAGGCAAAACAGAAACAGTTACTATGAAGTTTCAAAAAAAACAAAGGAAAAAACCCAACTCCAAACAGTAAAAAGATGTTTTGACGGCTGTGGAGATGCCAGAAAGCAATGCTGGACACCAGGAATTTCCAGAACAACCCCCTTTCCAAAGTGATGTGCAGTCTGTGAATTAGACCGTGAGAGAAAACTGATCCTGTTCTATGGGCTTCTCCACCCAGGCTCCAAGTCCTGCCTTCAGGAATGCTTTAAACAAACACTCTTTGGCAGTTTGATACTCAGTGGCTCCTTGCTTGGTTTCGTGGTACAGGTTAGGCTTGAGGATCTTTGTACGCAAGCTGGAGGAAAGCTGTGTGGGTTAAAGACGAGAAAAGAAGAGAGACAAGAAACTATTAAGCCAAACAGTTTGAGACTGAGTTATTAAAACAACTATTATTAAAACAAGGTAATGAACTATGCTGAGGCACATGGAGGACAGGGAGGTGATTGGAGACAGCCAGCATGGCTTCACCAAGGGCAAGTCCTGCCTGACCAACCTAGTGGCCTTCTATGATGGARTGACTACATCAGTGGACATGGGAAGAGCTATGTGGATGTCATCTATGTAGACCTCTGTAGGGCCTTTGACACGGTCCCCTACAACATCCTTCTCTCTAAACTGGAGAGGTATGGATTTGATGGGTGGACTGTCCGGTGGATGAGGAATTGGTTGGATGGTCACATCCAGAGGGTAGTGGTCAACGGCTCAATGTCTAGATGGAGATCGGTGACAAGGGGTGTCCCGTAGAGGTCTGTACTGGGACAAGTACTGTTCAGTATCTTCATCAGTGACATAGACAGTGGGGTTGAGTGCACCCTCAGCAAGTTTGCAGATGACACCAAGTTGAGTGGTGTGGTTGACATGCCTGAGGGATGGGATGCCATCCAGAGGGACCTGGACAGGCTGGAGGAATGGGCCCATGTGAACCTCATGAGGTTCAACAAGGCCAAGTGCAGGGTCCTGCACCTGGGTTGGGGCAACCCCTGGTATCAATACAGGCTGGGGGATGAAGGGACTGAGAGCAGCCCTGCTGAGAAGGACTTGGGGGTACTGGTGGACAAAAAGCTGGACATGAGCCAGCAACGTGCGCTCACAGCCCAGAGGCCAACCATATCCTGGGCTGCATCAAAAGCAGTGTGGCCAGCAGGTYGAGGGAGGGGATTCTGCCCCTCTGYTCTGCTCTGTTGAGACCCCCCCTGCAGTGCTGCATCCAGCTCTGGGGTCCTCAGCACAGGAAAGACGTAGACCTGTTGGARCGGGTCCAGAGGAGGCCACAAATCTGATCAGGGGGATGGAACATCTCTCCCATGAAGAAAGGCTGAGAGAGTTGGGGTTGTTCAGCCYGGAGAAGAGAAGGCTYYGGGGAGACCTTATTGMAGCCTTTCAGTACTTAAAGGGGGCTTATAAGAAAGATGGRGACAGWCTTTTTAGCAGGGYCTGTTGCAACAGGACAAGGGGGAATGGTTTTAAACTAAAAGAGGGTAGATTTAGACTAGATACAAGGAAGAAATTTTTTACGATGGGTGTGGTGAAACCCTGGCACAGGTTGCCCAGAGAGGTGGTAAATGCCCCATCCCTGGAAACATTCAAGGCCAGGTTGYCCGGGGCTCTGAGCAACCTGATGTAGTTGAAGATGTCACTGTCCACGGCAGGGGGGTTGGACTAGATGACCTTTAAAGGTCCCTTCCAACCCAAACTATTCTACGATTCTATGAACTACTAAACCAAATGTTCAGGCACAGGCAGACAAGGGTGCAGTACTGCTCCTTCCAGCCATCACGGCTCTGTACCCAGATTCACCGCACCCAACTGCCACGCTTGCCTCTTGCAAAGCGAGCCCTTCTGCAGCGCCACGCCATGGGAGAGGCACTCTTTGGACTATCTCACCCCAGCTAGCCTGCCTTTTGCTTTCTCTGGAGTATCAGCTTCCTTTGGTGGAAGAAATCTAGACACTGAAAAGCCACTGACAGACACTTTCTTGCAGCTTTTTGTTCTAAGAGAGGACTGAGCAAAACCTCAGTAGGTTCAATTGCAGTGAAACTGGGATTACGCTTCCAAATAAATTAAAATGAGAAGGCAAGCTCAAAGAAGATAGCACCCTTTGTTTACTTAGCTATAAACCAAGGATTATTAGATCCTTGCATGCGTTTTGGACCCTTCATCATCAAATTGAAGAATAAGGTAAACAAATGCATTGTTCTTTTCCATTACTACATGGAGTAGTAGCTAATGTCAGGCTCTGCTTAAAACAGGCTCAGAAAGTGGCCTCTGAATACAGAAGGCGGCACGCACAGATATTTAATTAAGAATTAAGAAGTGGAAAATCTAGCACTCTGGAAGATATACCTTTGCATGAATACGCATCCAGCGGCTGTAAAAAGCATGCTTACAAAGGCGAGATGCACGACCCATTTCATCTTTGCCGGTTGTAGCATTAATAACTTCAAGACCAGTGTCTCCTACTGTCCAGTTCACGCTGAAGTTTGGTGCCTTCCCTGGTTGACGGGCTTCTGCATTGCTAATACCTGAAAGAAAAGCAATGTTTAATGACAACAGTAAATACTAACTCTTGATTTTTGTTTTTACGGGAGAGTAAGCGATACAGCAGAGCTACTGAAATCACATCGCTAAGCAAGTCTTACAAGCGGATCTTTTATTCCGAGGACATTCTCCTGCAGATTTTTCACCGACACGCGGAGGTATCGCCATGCACATCTCATTCTCATCCTGGCTAAAGTGCTCTCTCCTTCTGTCCTTCCTAGCAGGGCAAATGTGCATTGCTGGAGCCATGAGAAACCAGCCTCCTCAGCGGAGGGGATCGCAGACAGGTCTGCGGCAAAGGTCCATGTGSACAGTAACGAGTGCCTTGCCACAGCCATCTCAGGAGGATCTGGTCTTGATTACAGGGCAAACCAATGAACTAATTATTAACCTGCAAATAATTATGAAGCAGAAAAAAAGTTGCTCTACTCCTGCACAAAAAAACCACTGCTCTCAGAGCCCACTCAGTAGTGGGACGAGCTGAGTGTAGGCAAGAGCAGATACTGTGAGGTTTTGACCGTTATAACTCTCCAATCAATTCCCTTTCACTCTGCTGTTGTAAAAATTTAGGTGCATGTTGCTTATCTCATTTCAAAACAGGTGTGAAACTATGAACCCTGGTCATGTTTCAACACACAGTTACAATTCAGCTAACAACTTTGGATTGCGGTCTTATTCAGAGGGGTCGTGCTTATTTAGAAGTGCCTACAATGTGCTTTTTCACTTTCCCTCATAAAAAAGGAGTTAGGTCAGAGCAGTGGTACAAGACGGCAGGATGCCTTGCAAACCGAGGCATGAAGGTGCCYACATTTCAGTAGCTGTCGAGCGCGTTTCATTAAAAGCTACCAATCTATTTCCTCCTTCTTAGGGACTGCGCCAGGGCACGGCGTGACTGGCACAGGCAGCGGCACTGACGCTGTGGGCATCCGAGTTAGACAAAGTGGGCCCCATCCTCAGCATCCTCCGCAGAAAGCCGAAACTGGCAGACATTCAAGTCTTTCAGCATAAATCCGGCTGTGCTTCAGCTGCCTCCCCACTTTACATGCCCATCGCTACTTACGGTGCCCAGAAATGGTGAAATGCGGGACTTGAGAGGACGTGGATCACTTTGCTCAGATGTTAAATTGTGCGACACCTCTCAAATACAGCTTCGTCTCTACTGATGGAGAAGCAAAGCCACCAGAAGTCTAACCCAAGCGTGAAACGAGGCGGGTTGGCTGCCCAGGGCAGGATTTATGCCCCCATGGCATTCCACCGCTGCGGAGATGCACTGTGTATAGTGACCGCAGTACCGTGCTTGAAGATCGTGGCAGCTGCTGCCACCCACGTGCAACTCCTCTCCCGCCCGCGCAGCGGGACGGCGCTCGGTGCTCGCAAGCAGCAGCCGGGGCCACAAGTTTGGGTTGCGCGTGCTATGGAAAAGCCGAGGAGCACATCGCTTTTGATCCTGCAGACATTACAGGGGTGGCAAAACTCTACCTTTAAGATGTCTCAGTTGTCTCACCAGGAAAGAACAAACAAGCAGGGGATTTTTTTTTCTTTCTAACAAGTAAAGATCCCATTTTTACTTTAATGCAACTCTCACTGACAGCCTATTTCAAATTTACTCCGAGGTTATGCTAGGTCCTACACCTTATAAAATCTAGTGAAATTGTATAAATTGAACATAAGTATTGCAGCAGGATGCATTTCTTGCTGATATTTGAAACACAATCTAATAAACAAAGTTAAGCCAACCTCAGGCACCTGAGCACAGGACTGGCTCACTTGGCCCGGGTCTCACGGCACCTCTGGGCCCAGCACTGAAAGCGTGCGAGACCTACAAGGTCTGAACAACACAGTATAATTCAGTTTGCTTACTTGTAATCAATTTACTAAATAAACAAACATTCTGACATATCAATCATATTGAGCTTCCTGAAGCTGTTGTATTTTTACACTTGGTTTATGTCAACCTGGTCACAATGACTGATAATAAAGTGAATAAGTAAATAATAAAAAATAATCCTACCATCCCCCATTTTCTTAAAAGCTGAAAAAATTGAGAATTGGAACAAAAGTTTCCTGAAAGAGTTCTTTTCTGATTTCTTTTAGGAGAGATRCATCCAGGAGCCGAAATACAGCAGGATGCCACAGATCTACACCCACCAATCTGTAAATCGGTGAGCAGGGATGTGGAATCCACACGCTGACCAACCTGGGAGGGCGGACAGCGGTCCCTGCTCAGCAGGTACCATCAAGAATATCACGGAAGCAATACTTGAGCAAGACCCAGCAAGAACAGGGCTTTATGACAAGAAGAGCAGCAAAAAGTCCTCATCACAACTTCTGTGGTCCTTCCGAGCAGCTGGCAACAAACATGTGCATCACGCCGCCTGAAAACTGGAGCTGATCACGCACAATGCCTGTGCATGTCCCGTGCCACTGAAGTCCAAACGCTGCAGAGCAAACAATGCCACTCCATGAGTCACACGACACGAGGCTTGCACCTAAACACCTAATGAATCGTAAATTTTGGGTGCACATAAAGCAAATCTCAACTCTGAGTCTCCAAAAGCGTATAAATTCAGGCTGCTTTTGTGCAGCTTAGGTGAAACAGAGCCATGCTGACAAACCTCTTAAATAAAACTACTGAGACAAGAGGGCTAAGAAATTGCCACCACATGAAAAGTGGGTCAGTCATATTTCTTCTTCAGTTTAATGGTATCTATTCCATTACGTTTGCTTTCGTTCCATACACTACTGAAAAAGTACAGCAATCAGATATAGTTCATCGAGCACTGCAAAACACCATCTGCTCCTTGAGCCTGCTCCTGCCCTATCAGCTACTCAGACACCTGTGACATCACAAGCACCTGCACAAGCCAGGTGCCTGCTCCTGCCCTATCAGCTACTCAGACACCTGTGACATCACAAGCACCCGCACAAGCAAATCAAATAAAGATGAAGAAACTGAACATCCAGTATGCCCTACATTTCCATGGCAATTCTACAATTGCATTCCCTAGGTTATTTTGATGAATTAAATAAATAAAAAAAATAGACTCAGAATTTCAAATAGACTTAAATATCTGCACGAACCCTGGGGAGATGGCAAAGGAGTCCCTGCAGGTGGATCATGGGTAGCACGGACAGGGAATAAAGGTCATCTCAAAAGCAAAGCGTCTGATAACACTTTAGACGGATCATCTCTTCCCCCCCAAAATCTAGACATGAACGTAGCACAATAAGCTGAAACTAGTAATGGGAGAGAAAGCTAGGATAGAAAGTAAAATATTTTATTCTCCTTTGAAAACTGATATAACTAAGCTATTTAGAGAACATTGCTCAGAACTTATTGTTGAATATTATTATAAAAGGGTATAATAAGCAAAAGCAAAGGTCACAGCTCTCTGTGCCAATGCTTATATAAATAATAAAGCTTGACAGTTCTTTGAGGACAGAGCTCAAAAAAGCTTCATTAAAAAGGAGATGGAGATAGCTGAAAAACACCAATGTGAACGGGAGGACAAGGTACCAAGGAAACAGCCAAAAAAATCACCAAAGGTTCTGCTGAAGGATTTATTTTTGTTAAAAAAAAAAATACAAAAAAAGCAAATGTAGACAGCAGTCAGAGGAGTGCTGAGGCATGAACACTCTTGCTGTGGTGGTTGAAGACTTCTTGTGTACAGAAAATGAATGAATGTTTTGTAAAAAGGGTGGGTGGGTTCCCAGGCCGGAGCCCCTCTTCGCAGGCAATGTGCCAGAGGAGCCTTCTCAAATTGAGATGCCAGTAAAAATAGTTCTAGGATATGTGTATGAAGTAAGCAAACCGGTTACGGCACCCAGACAACATTCAACTGTGTTCAAGGATGAGGCAGGAGGAACAGCAGTCATGGTACACAACCTCTCATCACAAACCACAGAAGTTCTCCAGGATGAAAGGTGGCCAATGCGACTCCAATTTTTAAGGAGTTCAGAGGTGTGCCAGGGAACTACCAGTCAATAAACATGACATCTGCACCAGGAAGGCTGCAGGAACTACAATACCTCCCTACTGGGCACAGATGTAAATACAACAATATTGGGAAAGACTCAACAAAAAACTGCCTTAGTAACTGAAGACTGGGGGTAGCCAGTGTGACACTAATTCTTAGAGAGCCCAGGGCGTAGAAGGCCTGGCTGTTCGATGTCTACCTTAAAAACAGACTTAATGGACACCTGGATGAAGACAGTCTCCTTGGGAAGAGCCAACACAGCTGGAGACCCTCAAGCTCCGTGCAGACCTGGAAAGTGTGTGGGTGGGGAAAAAATGAGGTGAATAAGATTGATGATGATACCAAATTATTTAAGAAGGTGAGTAAGAGAAGCAATTGCAAAGAGTAGCAGGAAAAAAGCTCACAACGTTGGGTGACTGGGCAATAAAAAGGCAGATGAAATTCCTCACACATAAATATTAGATAATACATATGAGGAAAAAACAAAGCAATTTTGCCTAAGGAGTGCTGGACTTGGAGCTGGATATTAGTATTCAGGAATGAGATTTTAGTTTCTAATATTGAATTCTACCAAAAGGTCAGGTCAACGATCAAGTAATCAAAGGAAGCAAAGTGAATGTTAGGAATTATTACTGAAGGATCAYGGAACTGAACAGCATATCATGATGCCACCATATAAATCAGTACTGCTCCTTTATCGTGAGTATCAGGTGCTGCTCTGACTAGCTCAAAAATGCGATTGTAAAATGGAAGGGATGATCCTTATGTGGAAGGGTCTCCATGCAAGGAACAACAAAGCAGACTAAGACTTTTCAGCTTGCAAAAAATAGGACTTATGTAGGAATATCGCAGAGGTATAGAAAACTGAGCACCATGACAAAAGCGCCATGACAGCTGCTTATAGCCTGTATCATACAGAGTACTGAGGAGCATCTAGTTAAATTAGCAGAAAGGAAATTCCATTGCACAAATCTTTACACGTCCTACAGCCCTCCTTACTAAAGGAGGCCGCGGATGGTAAAAAGTTTAAAGCAGTTCAAAAAACAAAACCAGGAGTTCATGAATGAAAGAGCCATTAACGATTTCTAAACACAAAGATTCTCAATACCTGACTCGGGATGTCCTGGATCCGCAGATTACTGCTGCGATTCTCAGGAGGTCTCTGCAGAAGCTTACTATTTCCTTTTGCTTTTCACTGCCTAACTACTTGTGGAGAAGAGCACTCAGCTGGATGGATCGTACCTTAAGATCTTGGTCTTACCTAAGACAGTTCTTACGCTGGTGACAAGATAATCAGCAGATGTGACACTGCTCCAGGATGTTTCAGCCAAGAACCGAAATAGGAAATACCTGTCAGCAGCACCACAAGGAATGGGTCAAAACAGCCAACAAGGTAATTTCTGACAACGCTCTGGTAAAAGACAGGAAGCTCTAGAGAAACTAAAGCATAAGAAACTATCAGCTGACCGGACATCAAAACAGGGAAAACTTTGCCTGTATGAATATTATAATCACAGCTAAGAAAAAGGGCATAGTCCACAAAAGCAGACACCACTGCAGGGTTCGGGGTTCGGCTGAGTAGCGGACAGGAGAGCATGTCTGCTTTGTGGTCATGGCCCCAGCGGATGCCATGAGCCCAGGTCCTCGGGCGTCTGAGGCACACCTACCAGCAACAGGAACCATAAGGACAGATGCCTGATGAAATTTGGTTCACACTAGTTGCCTCCAGTGATGAAGAGCTTGCCTTTTATATGTAACCGGCTCTCTTATGTTTGATGGCTTCTGCTCCCAAGGATTTTCAAGGGCTGGTTCTCCGATTGCTGAGCTCTGCCACCCTACTTCCACCCGGGGTGAACTCCTTCGTGCCCACCTCCCACAATGGCTCCAAAAAGAGTCTGTGCAGATTACCCTGCAGACTGGCACTTTGTTATTGGCTGATTTATACAATCATCTTCATTCTATTTGATTGAGAAATCAATCCCTTTTCAGATTATTCTAAAAATTCGCAAGATTCGAACCTGTCTTCTCTTCAAGTGAGCTGGCCAGTTCCCAGTGAGAGCTCACGCGCCCTGAGTGCTGCGGTGCTAAAGGCATCCCGAAAGGCTGGGTCCTGCAACCAAGGCTTCCAGAAGTCAGCGTGGGGAGGGATTTTTCTACCAACATACGGGTTTCCCACATCCCCTAGCTGAAAACCAGCTACTCTAATACGCATGTTCACATTTAACWTGCTGGGAAAAGGAGGTATAAGTAGAAAAACTCCTACGAGGAAAGAAAGATGATGAAAAGACAGTTTTTAGCAGTAGATAACAATAACTCAGTCTGACTTTGACTTAATGTAATTGTCCCTTCAGACATGAAACTTGTTTTATGASAGGAAAAAACCCAGTTCTTACAGTACTTTCTCAACTAAACAGGTAATTCAGTGGGGAAAGACAGCTATTTCTCTTTTAGTTCATCCCTCTGGTAGAAATGAGTCACGATCACACAGTTGTGTGTATGGTACCCRGAGGAACATAGAATTGGGGACAGGTACTTCTGCGGTGCTTCTTCCAGGTAAGGACACACTGTAAAATGTGTGAATCAAAGAGYAGATGGATAGCTACACAAATGCCCCAGCTGAATCCAACAGCATGGGTCAGAAGACTAGCTTTCARGACTGAACCAGTAGAAGAAAATCCATCAACACAATTCTCCACCCAACCTCCCAAACCAGCTTCCTGTATATTTTTGAGACGTGTATCTTCATGAAAACCCAACAGCTGAGAACATTTCTGAACTCTCTCTACTGCTCAGCAAGTCCCAACTGAACTGTTTAAACAGATGGTRCTATTTCACGGCAAATAGATGATAACAAATTTCAGAAAGATGATTTTTAAGAAGACAAGGTACTATTATAAGTTCTGAAAAGGATAACAAAAACTCCTCTCACCCCACCCCAAACTTGCTGTCTTGAAGAATTGATAAAAATCCCCMCAAATCAGGCAGAAACAGTCCATACATCAGCTACTATGCCCAATACAACGATTTRATATTTGGTACTGTGAGTGTTGTAACTGTTACTTACTTGTTAATATAAGGACAAATAGGTAACTTAACATTTTAATATGTCCTAGTTCAGGGAATCCTTATTAATTACCTTTCTTATCTAAAGAAATGCTGGTTGTTCAATATGCTCTTTTCCCCACTCCCTCCCTAAATCTATTTTAAAAATTCATGTCAAACTTTAAACATGCTTTAAGATACTGAGCTTTTTTTTCCCTTTAAAATAAACACACACATGCCAAAAGCCAAGCTCTACAGAACAAAGCAATGCACACAATGAGAGGGAGGATAAGAGATTTCAGTTTTAAAGCTTTCACAGCATTACTGTAACTAGCAGTTTCAGAACTTAAGACACTTCAGAACTTTCCTTTTAAAGTCACAGCTCAATTAGAAGTTATGACTTGTTAATTCAAATTACTGCCATTCCTCTTAGCCCCACTAGAGCCTAGGATCAGCGTAAAGCCAAAGAACAGTACTTAAATGTTCAACAGCAGCTGCAAAAGACAGCCACTAAGTATGCTGGCTGGGGCTTGCCATATTGCTGTCTGTCAGATATATTTAATATCCTATTAAAAATATTCCCAAAGAATGTGCCACCGGGCTCTGAATACAGCATTTGTGCATTAACCTACAAAGTGGAAATTAAAATATTATGATTATTGGGTCATGCAAACAAGTTGGGTGCCATGCTAATTAAAGCCAATGCTGCATCCAACAGAGATTGATGACAAAAAGAAAATACAACCAATGGCAGCTGAGGTGTTCTCTCCATCCATTTTTAGTTGGTTATTGATCTAGAAATTGTGAACCAAATGTGTCTATCTTGGCATACTGATTAATGACGTRGCTGTTCAACAAATATCTGCAATGGCAAGAGAAGTGACAGTGAGAGCTAACACACTATTTCATGGGTGGGAAGAGGTTTCACTAAGCMGAGGCTTTCAACTTGCCTCACATATTGCTAGGGCACGCTCCAGACAGCAATTATGTGAAACCGCATCCAAAGGTTGATACCCCAGTTCTTTCCACCTTTTAACTCGCAAAGAGTCCTTGCCATGGTATTTCTGACCAAGTATCTACATTAGGTTTAGACTATAACTTCTCTGTTGTAACCAGTTTACTCACAGTACATAATTTGCAAGGTTTTGAGAACTGCAAAATCACATTGCTACTGGAACAGACTTAGTTACCGGTACGGCCTTCTCCATTAGATACTTGCCACTAAGTAAAGGTCTGTTGAGTGTATAAAGAGGTGGTAGATCTTCTATCTCTGCTATCCTCTGGTATACGGCTCTGGATAGATGATCCCCATGATATAAACTCCCCAAGATGATGCTAGAGAAGTAAATTGGCTCCACAAAGAGGCTAAGTAAGGCTCCTTGAATACCCAATACGTTCCACCTAAGAGGGAGGGAAAAACAAAACAAAAAAACAAAAAAAACACTTTCTTTTTAATGGAACAAGTAACATCTGCCAGACATAATAGCAGTCAATCACAATGGACCAGACTTTCAACCCTTCCTCTTGACCGGCACACGACTATGGTAGCATAGCTGTGACACCTGCCAGAATTTCATAGATCAGCTTATGGGATGCTCAACAAAATCCTGAGTAAGATGGCCTATAGCAACAGGTCTACTGTCAAGCATCCACCTTAGTAGCAGACTCCATAACTTACTTCCCCACTAACATGTCTGGTGATGCATTTTCCGGGGAAAATGCCAGAGATGGACGGGATCATTCAATCGGAGAAAGCCAAACYGAGATTCTCAGCCAGAAACAGTAGCTGATGCCTCCAAAAGACACCTGGCAGTGGGCAAACCATCCTTCCCAGAATGCAAGAAGGATTGGGTCTGCAAGACCTCAGCACCTCATCACCATAAGGGAAAGCTTGTCCTTGACTCCCTAGCCAAACTGTCCACATCCTGCTGCCAGAAAGGACATATGTAGTTGCTTGCAATATCCACGGGCAGGGAGAAWACTGAATCTGAAAACGTGCAAAGAGTGCATATACTCTTTGCTCACTTTAGCTGCTTCATAGACTCCAACCATAAATCCCCGCCTGCACCACCRTGACCTACACTGGATCACGGCCGGTGGCAGGGATATAGCATGCACAGGAGCAAAATGAAGTTTTTTTGTAGCTGTGTTCATTTGATCAAGTTTTGGCTCTCAATCTGTATGTAACAGTCAWACAAAATACTTTTTAAAACCTCAAAGTCTCCTGCAGAGTATTTTCACTGTCCTTGCCTCCGAGGTATACTTGCAAACTATTAAAWTAGCATACTTGAGTACAACTGCAACACCCAGACACAAGCAGCAGGAAAGTTTCTTTTGGTGCTTAAATAAAACAGATGAGGACAATGGAAGCTCTCATGCTCATATAGAACAGTTGTCCTTATTAAAAGGCCCATCCTAAACCGGGTTGCAAGGTTCCCCTAGGAAAACAGGGAACTCGGATGTTGCTGACAGTGTTTCTTGCAGYGTGTGCTGGGATGGCATGGCTACACATCATCATCATTTCAGTCTAGAAACTATATAGCACAACTGCYTCACTACTGCAAAAACTGAACTATACGTTGGCTACAAGACTTGCAAAATGTTTAAAAAAAAGGGTAGAACAAAAATTGCAATCCAAGGAAACAAGGAAAAAATTCTTTGCATYTCTTTACTGAGGATGAAAATGGAGGCAATGTGCATTAGCTTACTCACCTGTCATTAAAAAAGCTGGCCCTAATGAATGAGTAAAAATACTGTGCTAATAAAAAATAAGGCATATTTTACATTGAATAAAGGCATATTTTGTATAACACTGAAAATGCAATCAGCAACCAAACATTAAAGATATGAAGCGAAAATTATTGCTTCCCGGGGCCTAGATGCCTTTCTAAGGACCTTACCGTGACTAGAATTTTGTAAGCACAGAGGTATTTCAAGTGCCAAATGAATCACAATAATATTTTCTTGTTATTTGCAGTATTACCTGCATCAAGCATAGAGAAGCATATGGACTGCTACAGACACAGATAATATTATGGAAGAAACATCTGGAAAGAATTCAAGACTAAGCATTGCAAACTGGGGTCTTACAATTGTATCTGAAACTTGCAGACACATAAACCGAGCTTCTGTCAGTGAGGCACATCACATTTTACTGTTCGTGACCAGTACTTGAGTGACAGATGGACATTTTAAAAAAAGGCCAAACCATTCCTCTGGCAAGCCCTAGCTCCCTAAATAAAACCTTTGCCAGACCCTTTTCCTTGCTTCAGTCTTCAGTATTTCCAGAGCTTGTGTTTTGCTGCTTCCTCCCACACTTGGTGACCTTCTCCGGCACAGAAAATGAAAGCTGAAGTTTATCTTGCTCAACTTCTTTTGATTCAAAGAAGAGGAGTGTGGACACCTAAACAAGCTTCTGCAAGGTGAACTGTACGAACTGGTATTACAAGAGCTMCTCTGTGACTGCCCACACGCCCGCTGTTTTGCTGGGGTGCGCTGCATCACGTCTACCACTGCGGTACGTGCTCGTGAGCGCTGGATTCGGAGCAGCTGCCTTGCTGCAGAAACCGCTCATACAACCGAAGCCCCAAGCTCTTAATATTGATTAGGCAGGGTTGGATGGTGTTTAGRTTTATAAAACTAGCTTTCAATTTCAATTGTTATAGTAATAAAGAACRTATATTTTTCTATAGAAACATACATTTGTGTCAGAAACTGGCAGTAACGCAGAGATAAACATGAAACCCAAATGAAGTTCTGCAGATTGTAACAGAGTCAAAAGGAAGGATTGCACAGAGACTTTCTTGCTGTTCCTTTTTTATACTGTCCTTCTTTCTGTCAAACAGTAATTTCTCACTTCCATTAGCACGTACGCTAAAAACAGCCCTTATAGATACAAACTGAGAAGCAKCTACACCAATACCACGCATCAGTTTTTGAAAGGCCACAGGCATTGCCTCCTGAAATGGTAAAACTGCCTCGTCCTTCCAGTTTACAAGCACGAATTGTCAGAATGCACGCCAAAAATGCTGTCAATCTAAGTACTAAAATTTACTGAAACCGCAATTTCTTTTGAAGTTAATGGGCCAAATTCTGTATTTCACTACAAACTGTGAGGTGCAGAGCAGAAAGCACATTTATTACAGAAACTTCATTATAAGCAAAGGATTTTTTCTTCAGATTAAAAATAGTATCAGAAAAGGGTTAAGTAACTGAAGCGACTTAAATCCAGTTTACGAACTCCAACTTTCCAAGGCTCAGAAGTAGTTTGTAACACAGAAATGAACCTTTCCACCCTGCAGTAGAGCGGACATAGACCCTGGCCGCAGCACAGTACTCATTTAGGAGCATTTGATGGCTCAAGGAAGTGATAACGGAAGACAACTCTCCCATCACTAATTCAGCAGTTTAAATCTCTCCTGCACCGGCCATAGGCAAAAATGCAAAGCTCCCACGTAAAATGACCTGATCTCGGGTCCAGTCCTACTGGGCAGATCACAGAGCAGCCTGGACCCATGCAGTACCTTTTCTCGGCATTAAAGCAAGAAAACGGCACCACATTTGCAACAGAGAAAAGCACTAAAGCACGAACGTAAGCAGAATACAGGAATGCTGCATCACGTCAATGGCGATACTGAAATGCCTCAAGTAAGGCGTGTAGACAACAGATTTGCCGAAGGGGAAGAACACCTCAGCAGGCAGGGGACACCCTCCAACGTAAAACTTCTCACTGGAAAAATCTGAGACGCTTGTCTTAGCTAAGCATAAAACCAATGCCTCTTATGACAGTGTTTTACATATTCTGAGTGTTCTGGTTTTAAGTTACTACAAGAATTTTCTTTTACAACCTTTATAAAACTTCAAAATAAAACTGACGTTTAAAATACAAGCTTTTGTATTGTTATAAAGCACGAGCCAGAGGATTTAGGTCCAGACTGCCAGCACTTACATACAGGTGCCTTGATTTGAGCTGGGTGTCTAGATCTCATTACAGTTAATGGTGATTTACTCAGCAGTCGAGCATGACCCTAGCTGTTGGGCTGAACAGCTCTCCATCAACGAGTCGGCCATCGAACGCCAGGGAAGCCGGGGCACCTGGTGCGGATGGGGGTACCTGCGGCCAAACGCCAGCCGCGTGTTCAGCAGCGTGCAATACTCTTTAAGCTTCAACTTTGCAGTTCTGCAAGTGATGCACAGCGCAAGGAAAAACAACCTGATGTGATGCCAGGAAGTTCCAACAAAAGCATATTTACCCATCCTGAACTGGCCTTTCGCTTCTGGGCTGCCTTGTGTGAGACAGAAGATCGTTCAGAGTCACCAAGCAGTTTGGTTCACTCTCTACCAGGGGCTCATTGAGCTGAAGTTTAAGCGCTACCATGTTTGACGAGGCAACAAAATTTCTAAAGCTCTTCTAGCAATAATTAGAAAAGTACTTAAGCATGAGAAGGGAAACAAAAGCTGCAAACCAAAACCACAGCTCTCCTTTTTCCTCAGACAGGCCAGCCAACACACCGCAATGGTCTGACACACCGCCATGGCACCTGGATTAGGAGGTTCAGTGTTCCCATCGCTATACATACGAGCTAGTGTTGCTCTTCTGGGACAAGGAAAAAGAAATGATAACTTATCTGACTGTCTGGCCACTGAGCAGCTCCAAACAGTTACAAAATTTGAGGAGGACAACAGTCAAACGATGCTGTAATCTGCTGCTGCTGCTGCTATRAAGTGTGAAGTTGCACCCCATCATTTCCCCAGCACTAAGCCTGACTCAGGACTCTGCCTATCACCACCTTGATCCTCCTCAGCCTGCTAATTTTATTGCTCATATGGCCCTCCATAAAGTCAGATCAATGACATGATTCATGTTTTTAAAAAAAAAAAAAAAACCACAATCCAAAACCCTGGCCTTGTGTTTTGAAGAGGCAGTTTCTCTAGTCTGGTTTATAGCACAGCTCTACGAACAACGCGGGACCACCGCGGAGAGGCAAGGAGATGCAGCRCGCGGGAAGGATGCAGCACCTGGGCATGGGCGCTGGGAGTCTCCTAAAACACTCTCTCCATCAGAGAATACACGACCGAAAGCATACTCCCAAACCCAGCTGAAAGTGAGCTTGCTTTTAGAAAGGAAACAGGCACTGGGCAAATTATGCTTTTTCCTGCAGATACTCTTACTGATTTCASCGGGGCCACTCTGCTGAGCAAAATGATGCAAGATGGAGCAAACTGCGCGAGGAGCAACAAACTATATCTGGTCTGACCGACATATAACATATAACCTTTTAGTAACCTTTTATTATTCCTCTCTAAACTCCTTATTATTTCATATATTCATATATTCACTGTTTGCTGTGAGGAAGAAATAATGCATAATTGCATACAGCTCTCTTATTTGGTATCAGGTTTATTATTTTGAGAAATTTCCATCAAAGTTGTACCAGCAGATCATTTTTTTTAATGAAGTCTTTTTCTTGTATAAAACCTCTGCTTTTCATTGAGTATTTTTGTTTAGCATGAAAAATTCAGCCATCTGAAAAATTTCAGGTGTGAACCAAAAACTCCTTCAATTCAGAAATGCTGCTGAGATGTCTCCCTGGGAGTATAGCTTGGGGTGCCTTGTATCCCCACTTTGCTCTACAGTTCACAGTTCCCCATGCACACTTAGCTACAGTGAGACCAAAAGACCGAATTTTTCCTGTCACCAAGATTTTGCCATGTCCTCTACCTCATCTACGAAGTAATCTCGTGCTCGAGCGCCCAGAGAAATGCTCTTTCAAACCACTACATCTCACCGCCTTCACAGACTAGACCCCAACGATGGCCTTTGCAGATCTGTGCACATGAGTTGTGTTCAACTCCTGACTATTTACACAGAGGGTACTCTCTGTGTAGTGCGCTCACCTGAGGTTTTATAGACGAGCACCGCATTGGGGGAATCTGAATTTTACACTTTTATCATACTCACTGGTTTCCTTATTCTATATTCACCACGACCCTATTGATAACAACCTGGAGGATGGATGCACTTTCTCAACCTTTCTGCTGTTCACAATCACACTATATTAAAAAAAGAGGGCAGAGAAACCAGAGACCGACACCAAATCAAGGAGTCCTCTCTTCCTTGCTCTGTTGTCACATTTCTGCTTTAGACTACCATGCGCTCAGAGGCAAGGGTATCTACAGTGGATTCCTAATGCCTTCTTCATGAYGTACAGCTGATTTCACAACTCTTGATACATAAATAGGTAAGTAAAATTTAACTCTGCAGCAACRCTTTCACAGAGTGTGCTAGTGCACCTCTTGCAAAAAAAAAACCAAACAGGTTGAAAATACACACTTCAGGTAAAAACTCGCCTCTGAACTTTCCAAACCCAAACTGCACAGAAATTCTGTTATTTGCACTATTTTAGAGAAAACAGAAATGAGGGGAGCCTAACAGCAGTAAGCAATAAAGCTTGACATTAATATCAAATGTCTTAGTATCACTCTCAATAATTTTTATGCAGACAGCAGCACGGAGGAGGTGAGTCACTACGTGTTGCATTTACAATGGCGTGCACGTGGAACTGGTGTCAGAATTCATCGCAGGAAAACGAATAGTCTCCTGCAACTACCAAAACGAGAGTTTAGTGTTGAAAAAATGAAGTTATATTTATGACAGACTGCAAAACCTGACGAAAACAGGTGTTTACAATTCAAAGTGCTGCTCTTATCAATATAGTTTATAAACTGCAATGACTAGGAACAAAGGAAAATTATGTAGCAGGCATTTTGTTTATGACCAATGGCAAGGGAGAGAAGGTGTCAACGTGTGAGAAGATGTCAGGCTATACCCAGAAAGCATTTTGCCTCCTCGCATGCATCTCCTGCCCTCCTCCATGACAGAGGCACACAACTCAGATGGCAGCTGTCTCGGGCAGTGATCCCACAGGCAGGCTTGGCTTACYGCGACACCAACAAGATTTCAAGGTCTTCTGAATTGCAACGCGAACCAAGAGCTCCCCACAACCACTGCGCACCCAAGACGTGGGGCATTTTGCTTCTTACCACAAAGACGTTGGAAGCCGCAGACCCAGGGGCTCCCGCTAGCTCTGAACAGAAGGGGCTYGTGTGCGCCCGTAGGTTTTCCTGCACGTTTCTGGCTTCCAAGRCTGCTGTGATCAGCCTGCCAAGTTTGAGGACGGCAGCATTCCCAGGGATGCTTGCAGAGCCCTGTGGTGGCCTTCACCTCTGTAGCTCAGTGACAAGCATTTGTCTGCCTTTGCAACCACGTTCGCTGTGGTTCATCATTCATGTGCAGGGACACTTCTGCTGCTCAGCTTCAACTCAGACCCACACTGGGCAGGTCATGATCTGCTTGCTGTGGACACCCATCTAGCTGGGCTTTACTCTCATCACCTGGCAGAACAAATGGGCAGAGAGGACTTCATTCAGCTACCTGCAATCTGATTTCTTTTCCGATTTTAAATCTGATTCCTCTTTGTTTCCTTAGGAGATTAACTGAATTTCTACGACCAGCCCATGCCTTCCATGAGCCACAGCATAAACAGGCAGCAACACCTTCACGTGGAGTGGAGTCAGAGCTTCTTTTATGTCAAGCGGCTGGGCCAGCGGCCCACACTATAAATCAGTAAGTGCAAGAAGTCCATGGTCTTTGACAGTAGCACTTCTCGGAAACATATTTCTATTTATCCTRAGGTCAGATTTGCAATTACAGACAAGAGAATCTGTTTTCCCACATAGCTGCACCGAGGCTGGCAACCACACAGCTCTGACTTGTCCCGGCTTTTCTGGTGTTGCCTGGATTTGCTGCATACCAGTGAGCCTGCGTCAAGACTCAGGTCACTGGTTTGAGAGGTTACGTGATGCTACATCTGCTTATTTAGATGCTACATCTTGGGTAGTGGTTTCCTACCACTTTCCCCCAGGTTTTTTACCTAGGTGTCACACAGCCACCACGTATCAAAGTGAATAAATTCACATCGGCCACTGTCACTTGGGTTAATATCTGGTGAGGAGAACTGCTCCTTCTATTGCTGTTCAGAAATCACACCGGCTCTGCCATGGAGCTTGCTACTTAGAAATAACTCTCAAACTCAAAGACAGATGGATGGGCATGGATGTAGCTACAGAACATGCAGCCTTTAAGGAGCATGCATAGGATTTTAAGATGTGTTTGTGCAAYTTCATCAGTGCCAAAAAACTAAGTGGTAGGGTCAAGAAGACAAAGCCATCAGGGAAATAAAGAGAAAGATTGAGTTACAAACTTCCATTCGGATTTCCCTCTCTGAATAAGCACAAAACAAGGCCAGTGCACAGGCACGTGATGTTCTTTCGCACAAAAGATTATCAGAAATAATATTTTCCCTTCTTTAGAGGAGAAGAGCACCAATGACTACCCCTTTAACAACTTGACCTAATGTTAAAGCTCTTCTCAATTCCTACAGCCTTCCTACCAATGAAACAGGGTGAAAAAAAAATTTGCTCTTCTCAGGAAGACATTAGCCACAACTGGAATGTTTCATGAGAAGTTAAGTAATTAYTTGAAGCCAAAAAACTTAAAATGAATGTGGGCGGAAAAACACATCAAAAGGAGAATGACAAAAATAGACATCATAAAGTACCATGGAACAAGGTTAGGATACATTTAAAACAAATGCATGCATATTAATGTCCCAAAACAGTTACTCTGGTCACAGAAACCACCCTAATACCATACTGCAGTGCCACCAGGCACTAACAYGCTAGGATAATCCTGTTCTAATGCTTCTGACCCAAATGGGACTACACTCATGGCCTTTCCATGTTTCTCACAATTTTTCTTGGATGTTCCTACCAGGCTCAGGAGGGTGCTAGACAGGACACTGCAACAAAGCGCTCAGAGGCTGGAAATAACAGCTTGGATTATACATATAATCCACACAGATGAGGCTGTTCAGATACAAAGAGTTTTTCTGCTTGTGCAATCCTGTGCCCCGAATTTATCCACGTCTTTTCCAGGCTGGGACTGTGAACCTTTGGGAAAGCTCAGTGGAAATTCACAGGCCTCAGGCATACTGGAGGACTGACTGCCGGACACTACAGAGCAATGCATTCTTTCAAATGTAAATGGACAAAACACGGTCATAAGTGGCAGGGAAATGTAAAAAAAAAAAAGAAAAGAAAAGAAAAAAAAGAAAAGAAAAAAAAGAATATGAAAATTTGGGCCTCCTTACCCGTCATACAGTCTTTGTTCTGTGTCAAGGGGTTCTATTTGCTTCCTTCACTGGCACAAACAAAATTATTCCCATTAGCCCCAAGGAGAGGTGACAGCTAGCTACGCAAGCGAGAGATGGATTCTGTTCTGCATCACACAAAATCAACAAAATAGTCAAATGTGTTCTAGCTCAACAACTGTCTTCATTTTTTTTATTTGCACTAACAGCAATGACGATGTGATAAAAGAAGTCAAATGAATGTGGCACGATTACCATGTCGGGTGGTTGGGAGAAGTCCCTGGCATGAAGCTGGGGAATTTATTTGGTGAATTTTATTGAAAATATTATAAAAGGAACTGAAATGTCATTTTTGTAGCATTACTTTTCAATAATCYACTGTCCTAGCTTCTGAAAGGCCCTATCCATTTATGTTAGGGGGTTTTAAACGAAAGTAAAATGTCTTCCTTCAGTAGAGATGCTGATTACTTGAGACAAGACTAGAGGAACAAAGCGATTACATAACCTTCCTCTTGTATTTTTGTTTTGGCATAGGCAGTTCACAAGAATAGTTCCAACTTAATACACTTAATAAATTTTGAATCAGGCTGTGACTTGACAAAACAGCAGAGCTATTTTAATTAAAAAATAACTAAAATATCATCAGCTGAAAAACTTGGAATTTCTCATCTATTTTGCAAGAACACAGAGGCTGCAAGCACACAGACTCATTTCAGAAAATTATGTTGCAACTYTCCCATACTTCTGATACTCGTTAAAGGATACTGCTGCTAAATTTTTTTAGGGGGGTAATCATTTGTCCATTTATGATTTTGAACAAAAAAATCTTCCAATCTGTGTCAAAAAGGACAACAAAGAAGGAATTGGATAAAATATAAATAAAAGCAGTAGTATTGGAAACAAAATATTTAATTACAGTAAAAATATTTAAACTAAAAATAATTTTAAAATTAAACATTAAAAGTGCCCATCAATTAATTTTTTCTTAACAGGTACACTTTTTCCCCGTATAAAATAATACAATTCTAAATCTATCCATGGAAAATGTATGTATCTTTGATATCATAGAATCACAGACTGGTTTGGATTGGAAGGGACCTTTAAAGACCATCTAGTCCAACCCCGCTGCCACTAGATCAGGTTGCTCAAAGCCCCATCCAACCTGACTTYGAACATTTCCAATGATGGGGCAAGGATGTATATCATCAGAGGAAGTTATCCAAATACAACTAATGTAATATATTTATTGCACTATTTTGCTAATGCTATACTACCATGGCAGGGAGGGGAAGCATTCCTCTGCTATTTCCCAGTGATATAAATACAAAACAAAGCTATCATGACTTGAAGTGGCTGGAATGATAGATAATGATTTCACCTTGCCTCTGAAGCCAGCAGAAGGTCTGACACCAATTGCAGGTGAAGAATCAGAGCTTTATCACTGGAGTTACGGCCACCCCCACACTACGTCTAAGCAACGAAATAAGCCAATCAATAACCTGCACGTTCACTGCAGGTATCATGCAAACCCTCCTTTCTTGTTTAGCAATAAAAAGCAATAGCAAAGAAACCAATCATTCGATATCTCACCTCGCTATCTTGTCACTGCAGGACATGGTAAGTAGCCTTTCTCCTTGCAATACGCCATCCCACGTCTGGATAGTGGTAGTAGAGCGCACAGGGATGGTCCCTTCCCCAGATTCTATTTTTGTCCGTAGCTGCCCTCTCGCTTTGCGGTTTGGATGCCTGTCCCCTTGATCTAAATGACAAAAATCACTTACAATCAGCTGAGAAACACYCTCAAAGTGTTTTACAGATAGCATTACAATAAGAAGAGTCCATTAAAGGTATTTGCCTGCGTAACTGCTGGCTTGCATAACAGTTTCTATTGCTCCTTGCAAATTAGCTACAGCATCAGACATCTCTCACAAATATTGTCTTCYAAAACACACTTGCAATTCAACCAAGCTTTCCACAAAGGAGCAGTACGCAGCAGGTAGCTCTTCAATTCTGTTCTGCATGTYACAGCGTTAGAATGAAGTTAATGGACAAATCAAGAAAGGGGCAGGCAGACAACCACCGTTAAAAGATGGAAACAGTGAGACGGTTCGGTTAGTTCTGTACAAGTACTTGCTGACTCACTGGCTTATCTCGGCTAGCATTCAGCCTCTTCAAGACCACATGGTGGATCAGTCTATACTTAACTTCTACCACACAGGAAGAACAGCTCAGATTTTTTTGGAAGAGATCTTTGTCTAACACACATCTACACTAAAAGGAAAGAAGACACCTAAATTTTAACTGTGCCACTTGTACATGCTCATAGAATACTTTAAACTCCCTTGCTTGAGTGGGACTGCTGTCATACCCTCTTGTGCTGCTTCGTGTGGTGAGAAAATCCTAGCGTCGCCACAAGGAGATGTGCTGATATAGAGATGAAACTGCACATTCTCCTTCAGCTTAAACCCACCTCGCTCCGATTTGATAAAAATGGATTTTTGTTGGTCGTCTTTATTGCTGAAACAGAGAATAAAGCTAGAGTCAAAACTGACATTAACACATAAATAACCATAAGCTGGGCAGTCTTAATAGGCATTAAAAACAAACACAGGATGTCTGGAAATTTTATAGTATAAATCTAACAGTTATTACAATTAACAAAATTAAAAGACCATCGAGACAAGAAATAGAGAGCCCTTGACATCCCCAGATGTCAAGAGCTTTCAGGCATGTACAAATAAATGAAAAATCACCACGCTTTAGCCCACTTGAGATTACTTTGATTTACATGTTTACGGTTTACAAAATGATCCCCAATTATTTCTTCTGTCCTCCCCTCTCATGATTGACACCTAACTGAATACATGTTTTGTCAAAGTCGAACTTTAGGGCAAAGGGCCTGAGTTCTAAATTAAACGTCCTAATACAACAGGACAAGTGTTTCACATTGAAATAATTAAGACAGATGTTCTACACAGACACCTTTTCAGCTCCCTGTGACCAGCTCATCTTCCTTCTCCCTCCAGCTTACCTTAGATAAAGCTCAAGTTGTGTATACAGAAATTTAAGCAGGCACCGGCGAGATATAATTTCTGCATGGCAATCATTTAATGCAAGACCACGATCACTCATGTATTCACCATTGATGCATTTTGTTCCTGTAGAAACACTTATTACCAGGGCATCTTTCACATCTGTACCTGCAAAACAAAATATCAGGAAGAAGAAGYAATTAAAATCACAAATAATATAGCAAGTGATCTTCTTGGAGAATCCAAACAAGGCTCCTATTTTTTTGTTTGCTTCTTTTGGGGGGGAAAAAAAAAAAAAGCAAGCTTTTGTCCTGATACTTTCTTTAAAGCAAAAGCTTCACCCAGCCATACCCTCCCTATACCAGTATGGTCTACGGTTCTTGTGAGTTCTTCATGCTGGAGTTCAGACAAGTTAGAAATTGAAAACCTGCAGGGAAAAATTGCTGCTTCAGGGAGAGTTATTAAAGCCTAAACTCCAAAGACGGTGCTTTTTTCCTAAGCCCCAGGCAGCCAGCTAGCTTCCAGCATGTACCTTCTGGCCGCCTATGCAGATATTCACAGAGACTTTAGAAATCTGAAAGGCACTGATTTATCAAAACAGCAACACGTTATGGAAGGGTATTAAGCCAACAACAGGAAAGATAAGACTAGGGAATGAAGAAGTTTAAATTCTTAAACCAAGGTAAAGCTTATCAGCAGTATAATGCTTCTAGAAGTGTAGCTCTCGGTATTAAATCATTCCGTACAATAGAATTAAAAAAATATTTTGGGTGTTTCTTATACAGAGAACTGTCTTTATCACACATATACACACACACACAAAAAAAGAGTCAGCTGCATGAAGAATTCAGAAAGACAGGTCAAAATGTTACAGCCCTCTAGCAAAACAAGCCCCAACAAGCCACACTAATTCCTCTCGAGGCCACACTAAGGCTCTCGAGGCCTTGCCAGCAGAGGCAAAGAGCAGCCAAGCCCTGCCAAACACCTTCTGCTGTCTTCCTCCCACAGAATAGTTACTATGGTCTGGAGAAGCAGAAAAACCCCTTTCAACACACCCCAAGCACCTAGAGTTGAGGATCCTCCCATAACTACCTGGCTGCACGATGGCACTGCCGATATAAGGGGCATAACTAGTAATCAGCAAGGGAATTGGTAACTGAGTAACTAAAACAGTAAATGAGACATGGACTGTTTGAGCTCTCACTCCTGATGAAATATAGGGCCTTAAAAAAATGAACCTRCGCCCAGCTGCCCCCTCCTGCCCATAGGGCTGGAGAAGAAGAACATGGAGGACAAGCAGGGAGCCACTTCACTCTACAACACAAGGCTGTGCAATGGGTCATCTAATTCCAGGGGTTCCCCAGACACGTATCCATGCAAAGATGGTTTCTAATTCTGTGTAAAGCAATTTCTTCAGCTAATCAAAATGTATTCACATGTTAATTAAGTCTTAATTCTTTGGTCACATGTCTCTTCTGGGAATCGTGGACACAGGATTGCAATTACAATAAAAACTTGTTAAATATCACAAAATATATTMAATAAAACTACCGCATGCTCCTCACAGTGCTTTGCATTTGGGGCTAAAAYGGTGTTGGTACCACATGAATGTTTTGGCTGTCGCGGAGCAGTGCTTGAGGAGTGCCAAGGCTTTCTCTCCAAACCTCCCAAAGGCCAGTGTGCTGGGGGTGGGCAAGAGACTGGGAGGKGACACAGCCGGGACAGKTGAGCGACAGTGACTGAGGGATATCCCACACCATAAGTGTTGTGCTCAGCAATAAGAGCTCAGGGAAAGGAAGAGAGGACGTTGGAGGTTCCGGCGTTTGTCTACACACGAGTCTTCTCGCCCTCCTTCCATTTTCTCCCCATGCCCCAGGAGAGGGCAGCAAGCRAGAGGCTGGGTGGGTGTTTGACTGCTGGCCAGGGTCAGCCCACCACGGATGTCTTGTGACAGAGTTTGGGCCACATTGTCCCSTTGTCACAGTGCTCTGTCCCTAGAGCAGTTATCATCTACCCTAACCAGCACCCTCAGACCATTCTGCTCTGTGGAGGAGGCCCCTACAAACATCCCCGCAGGAGGAAAGGGCTGGAGTTGGCCAAATCACCAAGGGAAGGGTGTACATTTATCACCGGTATCCATCTGACTTGTACAACTAATTGGGAACATTTCATGACATGAATGTCCCATCAAGAGTTCTGATGGATCGAAGACCAAGATAAATCTTAGCCTGAGGAAAATTCAGCAGCAGCATGGTCGCAGATCAGSTTAGGGCAGAACTTCACTGTTTTGGGTGATCTGGCAGAGCAYGGATCTCGTACTAGCAATCAGAGAACCACGACATTACTGCTGCTTGTAYGTGCATACCAGAGTCAGCTGCCAAAACATAAGCTGTTTTCTTCAGATATCTTTACTAAAATGACTGAGACACAAACCACTAAGAATAAAAYATAGCAAACAAAGCGCAAAACCTTAAAAACTTGGAAAGCAAGCATAATTTCTTACATAATACGCCAAAACCCAAGAATGCCATCTGTGTGACCAATGCGGTGAAATTTATTTCTGATTTACTTTCAAAAAGTTGCATGATTAATTTTAAAATGTACATGTATTTTGTAGACCATGAGTTATCTCAGATGCCTCAAACAGGCAGAAGACAAGAACTCTGTGGAAACAGAAGTATTTGCAGGTCTAATTGGCCTGTAATTATCTTTAGCCAAGATTTAATTGCTATATTTAGTGCACCTTGAAGATTAAACAGTAAAAATGTATTTCAATACTGGTTGACTGAAAAAAGATGGTTTCCTACAATGCAAACAGAGCTCTCGTATTTAAGCAGTTAAAATAGTACTTTTTTTTCTTTCTTTACCTGTTGTCATCACAATTCCAGCAAGGACTTTTCTACGTGCATGTGGAGACGTGAAATTTTCTGTCAAATCACTGAATTTATCTACAACCAGGCGTGCAACAGCATCTGCTAAAACCTGTAGGATCACACAGAAATGAACATTAGAAAATGAAACAAAAAATTTAAAAATTACAGCAGCATTAGGTTATAAAGATTTGCACTTTTAAATGATTTGACACAATAAATTAGATGTTTTTATTGTTCACTTTAAAAATGGACATTGAGGCATCAGCAGTATGTCAAGGAGGTGGCTGGGTCAAATTTTCACGCATACTAAGCACTCGCAGCTCTTTATAAGTGCAAGCACAGCTCTGTGTGCTCCACGTCTACTAAAACAGGGTCAGACAGCCCTAAGCCAAGCATCAAAGTACCTAATGCTCATGATCGTTATGAACATTTGAGGCTTAGGAGAACAACCGGATAGACAGATAAGTCTATACTTTCATGCTCAAAGCTCAAAACACATCATTTCAGTATCCTCAACATCGGACCTGACAAGAAGATTGAAGTGCAAAAACCAGACTCCTCAAACCAACATCTAAACCTTTTATAACAATTGAATTCATTATCTAGCTATTACATAAATAAGAACGAATCTGTCTCCAACACTGGTTAAACACTTTCTATTTCTTATTTTTACAAGACATATACAAGTTTAGGAATAGAAAATGTCAATGTATAACCCAAAATAAGCTATCTCAAAATTAGGAAGGATTTACCTCTTTTGCCTTCAGGAAAACTTGCACAATAACAGTSACAGCCTTGTTGTATCTTGCCAGCAGGGTTAGCAAGCAACATTGGTCAGGCCGTAAGGGGGGCTAACTTCTAATACTAAGGAAAACTTCACAATACCAGTCCTGCCCTTGTTGAACGACAATTCAGKTCAACACAGCAGCTAATCTCACCTGCTGTTTTTAAGGCAGCTGGAATCATAACAGCAAGAATCATAGAATCATTAAGGTCGGAAAAGACCTCTAAGATCATCAAGTCCAACCGTCAACCCAACACCACCATGCCCACTAAACCATGTCCCGAAGTGCCACATCCACATGTTTTTTGAACACGTCCAGGGCTGGTGACTCCATCACTTCCCTGGGCAGCCTGTTCCAATGCCTGACTACCCTTTCAGTGAAGAAATTTTTCCTAATATCCAATCTAAACCTCCCCTGGCGCAACTTGAGGCCATTTCCTCTTCTCCTATCACTTGTTCCTTGGGAGAAGAGACGAACATCCACCTCGCTACAGCCTCTTTTCAGGTAGTTGTAGAGAGCAATAAGGTCTCCCCCCCTCAGCCTCCTCTTCTCTAGGCTAAACAACCCCAGCTCCCTCAGCCGCTCCTCATAAGACCTGTTCTCCAGACCCTTCACCAGCCTCGTCGCCCTTCTCTGGACACGCTCCAGCACCTCAATGTCCTTCTTGTAGTGAGGGGCCCAAAACTGAACACAGTATTCGAGGTGCAGCCTCACCAGTGCCGAGTACAGGGGCACGATCACCTCCCTCCACCTGCTGGCCACACTATTCCTGACACAGGCCAGGATGCCGTTGGCCTTCTTGGCCACCTGGGCACATTGCCGGCTCACGTTCAGCCGGCCGTCGACCAGCACCCCCAGGTCCTTTTCCGCCGGGCAGCTTTCCAGCCACTCTTCCCCAGGCCTGTAGCGTTGCCTGGGGTTGTTGTGACCCAAGTSCAGGACCCGGCACTTGGCCTTGTTGGACCTCATGCAGTTGGCCTCAGCCCATCGATCCAGCCTNGGCAGCTTTCCAGCCACTCTTCCCCAGGCCTGTAGCGTTGCCTGGGGTTGTTGTGACCCAAGTSCAGGACCCGGCACTTGGCCTTGTTGGACCTCATGCAGTTGGCCTCAGCCCATCGATCCAGCCTGTCCAGATCCCTCTGCAGAGCCTTCCTACCCTCAGGCAGATCAACACGGYCGCCCAACTTGGTGTCATCTGCAAACTTACTGAGGGAGCACTCGATCCCCTCATCCAGATCATTGATAAAGATGTTAAACAAAACCGGTCCCCAAAACTGAGCCCTGGGAAACACYGCTTGTGACCGGCCGCCAACCGGATTTGACTCCATTCACCACAACTCTCTGGACTTGTCCATCYGGYCAGTTTTTCACCCAGGGAAGAGTACACCCGTCCAAGCCATGAGCCGCCAGCTTCTCCAGGAGAATGCTGTGGGAGACAGTGTCAAAGGCTTTACCAAAGTCCAAGCAGACCACATCGACAGCCTTCCCCTCATCCACTAGGCAGGTCACCTGGTCATAGAAGGATCAGGTTGGTCAAGCAGGACATGCCCTTCATGAACCCATGCGCATCCACTGCTCCTGCGTCTTTAAGACATCTCTTAAGAAGAGATGAGTCAAGATCTAATTCTTGAACTTTCACCTTGAAACTGAAAACCAGGGCAGTCTATGCAACACCATCACTAGTGCAGCTGGTTGTTCCCAAAGGAGTGGCTGAGAAAGGCAAGTTACATGCTAGACGGCGTGAGAGACAGGGCAGCCCATCCCTGCCCATCTTCCACCAGCACCAGGACCGGCAGCCGCAGAGGAGGAGCAGACAGCCAGGGAGGGAGCTCAGGTCCCTATCTCGGAGCACCAGGCATAAAGAGCTTGATCTGGTTGTCCGTGTGTTGGCACCCAGCAGTATCTGAGATGTTCTGAGGTAACCACCTGGCCCACAGGTTGACACACCAGAAGGACACAGGTCCTGTGTCATACCTGCCAGCTCCATGCAGATGTCTTCGATACCCAAGAGCATCCAACATGGTGCTAAACACACATGTAAGCAACTATATCAAGCCCAAAACGACACTTATGGCTGAGAGTCTTCTGCTTACAAACTGTCTTTGGGCTCTCAGTAATGGAAGAAGATCACCACTCTCACCCCTCCAGAGGGYCCAAGGCAAATCAACAGGCTGATGGGCAGCAGCATAGAGAGYTTGGGGGCACCCACTTGAAAGGGCACGAACACTTGAACACARTCAGTTCTAACAACAGACTGCCAAGGTCAAAAGAAAAGAAAGAAAAGAAAAAGAGGSTTTGAAGGCTGCCAGCCTGATTCACCACCTTTTTCTTAACAACGCTCATGAGAACCTATAGYCTAGAAATAAGGTGGAGGAGCTCTCAACGTTAACTTCCTTCTGGAAAAGCTTTATCAGCCAAGGAAGCAATAATTAAAGCTCACATGTCATGATTTCAGAGCTCGACAGCTTGTTCCAGAATCTGACTGGCAACAGAGACCAGCAGTCAGTGGTGACTGAGGTCACAYCTGCACCAAGTGTTGGTCAATGTTTTGCAATTGTAGAGTCAGAAAACTCTCGACATTGCAAATACAAATTTTCTTGATGCATTTGAATGGACTGCAATTCAGAAACTCTTATCAACAGATTGAGAAATTTTTCAGGAACGTGATTTTGCTCAGAGGCTACAAACATGTCTGGTCACRCACTGATTTTCAAACAAGGTCTTTTTGCTGCTGGACCCAAATTTTGTTACAATCTACGCTCTGACAGCACCATGACCATGCAGCATAAAATCTGCATTTAATTGTGCTAGTACTTACCTAATGCAGAAAGCTGAACTTCAAGGTAAATACACAAAAGAAAAATAATGAGCGATAGTTTTATTATCACCCTGGGTTTTTTTCTCCTCTACCTTACATCATGACATGCTGGACAGRAGAACACAGCTGGCAGCTGACAAGCTACCAGGCAATGTAAAATCATGCTGAATGACATTATGATGGAACATACTAGTGAAACAAACTTTTCCGAATAGGGATGGACCTGATCCACACACAGAATACATGCTCCAGGGAGGCTTCAAAGCCTGCCAGAAAGGTTTGCCATGCAGGTAATAAACAATATGGGTCACCCCGTCTCCAAAAAAAAGTGAGCGTGACGACTGGTAAACTGGAGGAGTCCTCTCCAACGCTGAGCTACACAAAAACACAAAGTTCAGCACATACCAGAAATGGTGATTCCAAAATGCTGAACCAAAACCRTCCAGTTGCCAAGGGTGAACACAGAGGAACACTTCTCCCAGGATGACTGAACAYGGGTAACTCACTACACAGATCCTCAACCTACCCAAAACGGAGGCTGATCTACAGAGGCATGTGATCGCCCATTCCCTGGGGGAACCATGGCTGGCCTGAGGAGGTTCTCATCAAGAGGTGGGAACTGAAACTCCCAGGCATTTCTGGGAAGAAACCCAYGGCCAACTTACTGGCCAATACTGCTGACAAAAAGGCTACCTGAACAGCAGTTGGGTAGGATGCTTGCATACAGGGTGGACACATTAGATTTTTCCAAAAAGATTTTTTTTTTTCCCCACATAATAAGCAAAGCAGAGGAAACTGTGGTGTTGGTATACAAGTGAGAACACGGCGAGTCCCTCTGGGAAGATGTAAGCTGGCACAGAAGGATGGGATGGGGCCGCATCTCAAACAGCGTGGAACTAAGCTGCTGGCAAGGAAACCTAAAAATGCTTGAATGAACATGAAGCCAGACGCTGGGGAGGGCTGATAAGAAGGACTAAGCAGAACTCAAGCGAGACAAAATGACCGCTAGAGATGCAAACAATACAGGAGGAACTGTAGGGGAGGGAGGAAAAAACCACTGCCAGAAAACAGGCAGATACATTAAAGATTTTTTTATACTGTTTGATACTCAAGTTGCGTGACAACAGGTGGGTGGTGAGGAATAAACACTATTACATGTCTACAGATTCAGTTACTAAGGTTTTGGTCTTTTGTAAGAATACTCACCCRGCTAAATTAGAAGAATTACTCTTTTCTCCCAGGTGGTCTATTGCATTAACATAGTTAAGAGTCACTAAGAGCATGGAAGAGATGGGAATAAAGCAGGCAACGAACAGACCACTGCAGCGCTGGGAACAAGACTTACTGGCCTAAAATGATGTCCTTGCTGTCCCCATCTCAAAACCAAGGACTTGAAGCTGTCTCCACATCAAGCCCAGGCCACTGACTGGCCTGGGTAGGGATCTTTCATTTCTCATTCTGACTCTACTCCCTTTCATATAAATAAATATTAATTGGAACAGAAATTGAACTCATATCTCACCTTCCCAGTGAGTGCCCTAACATCTGACACRCAGTTTCTCTACCCCTGCTCCTGCATTAAGTCATTATTCAAAGTTGGGTAATTCAAAAAAGGAAAGACCTAAAATAGCTGACAGTTTGCTCGTTAAGGCATGTGAGCTCAAAGCTATTTTGGGTGCGTTGTTCTTTTCTCTGATGAAGTTACAGTGAATCCACTTCTTTTCTACACATACAGACTGATTTTGGTTAACATGTATCTTGCAGCAGTATCGTAGCAGAACCCCCCTGAYGATCCGTGTTTTAAAATATTCCAAAGCTGATGAAGTTCAGGTCTGTCTGGATCCGAAGGAAGACCTTGGCAGGCCACAGAGATCACCCCAGATGAATGCTGGTGAGCACCGCGTGGTGGAACCAAAGGCAGCAGGAGCAGGGGCACTGCGTGGGCTGACAGCACCCAGCTCCCACTGGGGACCTGACCCAAGACCTCCCAATCTTTTGTGCTCTCCTTGGATATCCAGTGATCCTTCTCAAGCACAAATGTTCTCCCTCGGCTTTATTTCTTCTTACCTTCACAGTTTAGGGCTTATGTGAACTTTCACAAGCTGATGAGCAGTGGCAGTGCCCACAGTAGGTAAAATCCAAGGTCCATTATCTCTCCTCTGATAGTGACCAGCACACACAATTCAGAGAAGGTGCAAACATATCTACGCTAATAAAACAGGGTAATGATTTTCTAGTGCTCCAAAGTTTCCTGTATTTATTTRAAGGAGCTGCTACCTGGCAGTAGATTCTCTCCCTGCTTATGCAAATGTATCTTTTACATTTCTGCCAATTCCACAGCAATTATTCCAACATATTACTCATTAATTCCCATAAACACATTCAGTGTTACCTTTTTGYTAGGTTCGAATCTGTTACTTTCTCACTCTCCTGTATACCCTAAACAGTCTGTTGCAATAAACTGCCTAGAGCTCTTCAGTACCTCTGCAGAAGCAGCTTTCCCAGATCTCTGATCATTTGCATCATTAATTTGTGTATCTATCTTTCCTATATTTGAATACTTCTTTCATAATTTTCTCCCGCCCCAGGTTGAACCAGGATTAACATAGTACTTCAAGTAAAAGTAGCCATTGCAGTACTGGTTCTCACTCCATTCCTTCTGCTTGATGTTTTGTTTCAATGTCTCTCCACAATGATATACAGGATAAATCGAATTTGCAACACAATTASGTGAATGATTAAAAGAATTCCCTTTAGTGGATTTTTTTAAAATTAATTTCCTCTGCAGCTACACTGCTTATTTGTCTAGCGCAAGTTGCTTTCTCTCACAACAGTCCAGCTTTCACTAATCTAAAYAACTCTATTAAGCTTCAATATTTACAATTCCAATTCTCTAATTTCCACCTCTTTGCATCCTGACTATCTTTTTAAGTAAACAGTTTGAGTAAATCTGGGAAATAATCATTATAAAGCTTATATGGAGGTTTTCCTAACAGAGGCRATCAGTGGCCTAAAGAGGACACCTCTACCAGCAGGTTCCCACTGTCTGATGGAAACCGATTCCACCAGTAATGCCRGCAGCCTGGACCAGCAGACTTCACYGAAAGTCACCAGGTGCCCTAGGGCACACCAGGATGCACGCCGCACGTTCAAAACAAACAAGATGAGACTCTTCTTCCCGCAATACATACTTAAATAGCGGAACTTACTGCTACAAGGTGCCRTGGAAGCTAAAAGATTACAGAACTTGAAGAAAGGGCTGAAATTCATGAGGGAAATCAATAATCCACCAAGGACTCTCAGATGGGAAGACATCATTTCTGGCTGAGAAAATCCTTGAGACACAAACTGAAGGTTAAAGCACATACTGGGGAAGTACTGCTATCAATATGCCCTTTTCTCAGTTTTTTCCAAGGCATTTGGTACTGGCCTGAGTAATTCTTTTAGGGACAGCACCATCCCACCTTTGACAGAGGTGTGAGACCCCTCATGGCCCTCCTTGGGGAGCAGGGAGCGTCTAAGGGAAAAGAAAGGAAGCAGAGAAAACAAGTGATCTCTGGGAGACTTCTCCCTGGGTGATAAAGAGATCAAAACTGAAGAAATAAGGAAGCCCAACAGAGCATCCGCTGCTCCTGAGATGTCCAAGGATGTCCTTGTCCCATCTCCTGAGATGTCCAAGGCGCTGCTCGGTGGCAGTACTGGCTCTGCAGGTGGAGACAGCCTCAGCCGGCACCAGCATCCCCTTGCAAACCTCCCGCTTCCCAGTGCTGGGGCTGCTGGCAGGGACATGGCACTGGGGACGGGATGATGTGTGAGAAGGAGCTTTTGCCTGGCCCAGGGTGGCTCTTGCTGTGGTCAAGTGCTCRACAATACTCTTTTCCCCAGAAATCAGATTTGGACTTTGCACTAACAGTTTTCAAAAACCTGGTCCCATTGACTTCCATGCTTCATCTATAAACGTGTGACCCCTTTGTTTTCAGAACTGATTTTAAAAGACTGTTCACGTTTCACTGTCTTCTCCAGTTCTCATCACCTATCAACTCTGCAGACCTATGACAAGCCATGCACTTAAACGTTTTAATGATATTAATCTAAGCATGCTGAAACATGCAGTTTTCTTCCATGGCAAAGAATAAAACTTGAAGSACACACATTTTAGAGCCCTTGGTACGTCCTGTGGCTTATTGCAGAACACAGGACACCCCCTTGCATCGAGGGGTGGGAGCTAAAGTGAGGATGRCTATTAATTTACAAAGTGTAGCTAACCATAAAACTATTATTTTCTTTGTGTTGGAGAGGCAAATCCCTACAATGCAAGACTGACAACCTCTTGTATTTTAACACACTCGCTGCCAAGGTAATAAGTGCACGAGGGCTGATTTTTTCAGCAGGGCATTTTCATCCGCTCTGAGGCACATGTTGAGTGACTTACTGGCTTTAACTCACTTTCCCAGCAAAGAGATTTTCCTCACCGCAGGCAAGATTGCTTCGTCCCTCACAAAAGGTCAAGCTGTAAGCAAGCAGATAAGCTTGCTTTGCAGAGACTGGTTTTAAATGTATTAAACCACAGGATCAGCAGCTCGATAACCCACTCTACAGACCATAAGATTATACCTATGCCCATTTTATAAGCTGATTTCTGATGTCAACTGCCCTTCTGCATCATGTGATAGCTTGCACGTGTATTACCGCATTTAATTCCCCCCGGAGTGCCTGCAGCTATCGTGAGGTGTGGGATAACAGATATGCATTTCAGCCGATACTCACAACCACCTCCGGAGCAGGGATAATCTCTTCTCTCCTCTCGACTCTTTCCGCCGTATTGCTTTTTCTCACGAGGCACCACAAATTAACCCACCAGCCACAGGCTGGTTTTGAACCTGCCACCCAGGCAGTCAATTCCAACACCTTCATCCGCACAACCACACTGTACTTTTATTATTTCCACTGAGCATTTGGTATTTGGATTTTTCCTCCCCTCGCATGTTTCTAGCTTCCATTTTTTCCCAACCCAATCAGCATTTTATTTGGTCTATGGGTTATAACAAATCCTATCCTCATTTACATCATTCCTGTACTCTTCAATGTTTGCAACTTCACCCACTTTAGGATTATCTCCAAATTTAACATCTTTACACATCCTGAGTAAACACTCCTCTGGAAAAAAATAAAACAGCTCACAGAGATTAAAAAAAAAAAAAGGAAGATAAATAAAGCAGGAMCTGAAAACATCACAAATGTTTAAATCCCTTATTAATCATTAATAGATACCAGACCAAAATCACTAATATGTAACAGACCTTGATATAATTCCAGTAACTTGACAGCTAGTTATAATTTAAAGGAGGGTAATGCAACACAGCGAAGCGCAGAAGGGACAATGATATCCTGATCACAAGCTGATCAAAAGCCTCTGACTGACTTTGAATCGGGTCTACACGGGGCAGTAGCAGCAACCTCCCCCTTCCCACCCGGCGCATTCGGCATGACTCCTAAAGCCCACCGGGCTCTCCCCAACACCGGAGCAGCCTTTTYCAGTGCACGCCCGTAGGACAGGTGAAACGCAAGCTAGCCCGGGGGCATGCTTTGTTGTACCCAACACGGGTATCAAGGTCAGTGTAGGAGCACTGGAAAAAATTAAAAATAGTGTTTGCGTGGGTTGCTTTTTCRCTATTTAGCACCGTACCCTAGGCCAGAATGCCCTGATCACCCCATATGCTCTGGGACAGCTACCAGGGACTCAGTCGAAACCTGACAAAGGCAAGGAGGTCAGAAAAACCCAGCACTGCCCAGTGCTCCATCGAAGTCCCCTAAACAAAAGAGGCTGTGTAAGCTGTTATACGCTGGGCCGCTGGGCAGAGAAACAACTTTACCCTCTTAGAATGACACCCCTTTCACRTCTCACCTCTCTCCCACTCCCCTATTCCAGTTCCGGTTTTCACCATTTTACTGATTTAAGAACTAGTAACACATAAACTACCGGCAGTGAAATTTTTTTGGTGTCTGGGGCCAAATTTACTTTTAAAAGCACAGCAGAGAATGCAGTCTGAAATTACTGAATCTACTGAAGAAATCATAACTACCTGAAATCGCATGATCCTAGATTTGAAAATGAAGGAAACATTCATCAGTAATGCAATAATTGTGCAACATTAAAAAAAAAAGCRTATAGGAATTTCTAAACGATGCATATTCTCCATGCATTTTGAGAAAACAACATACTTAAGTCTCAACACCTACTTATACTCTTCAACCCCACCTTATCAAATCAGACCAGTATCTTACAATTTTAATGAAATCTAAAACAATGTTTTTGAGATAGAAAAGGCCAAAGCCTTGACATACTCATAATAAACAGATAGAAAGTTGCAAAAAAGTCACAGGCAAGTATTCGAATTTAGACAGGCATATAATATCATTAAAAAGACCCAAGAGACGCAGTAGAAAGAGGGTAGTCGAACAATGATTACTGCAGTTTGACTGGGGAGAAACGCAAGCAAGCAAATTAGGGAGAATTTTTCTTCATTAAAAAAAAAAAATACTCCATTCTAGCTACTTTAAATTTCTGGTCAATGTCTGGTATGTTTAGTACTTTCCCTAGTTCATTAATTATTTGATTTAAMCTATTCCTCATCCAGATTTACTTGCCTAAGTAACTTACATATACTTATTAACTAATTTGATTAGAGCACAATCCTTTAGTTGACAGCTATTTAACCACACGTCTTGGATACATGCACTACGAGTGTCACTTAATTTAGACCCTAGAAATACGTGGCAACTGCACCAGCCTCACTTAATCTGTCCTTGACTTCCATTATTCTGCTCTGTTAATGCCAACGATTTCAGTTTGCAGAACAGAACAATTTTCTTCTCTGCTAAAAACTGTTGGATCAAATAACAATTTTACTTAAAGCAGTAATTTTGACTTGAACTCCATCTAAGTCTTGCTGCCTAAAATGAGCAAGACGCGACTCAGCCCTTCCTCAGCACAAACCATAATCCCAGCTGGCACTGCACTGGGCTTGGTGCTCTCTTACATGACATGATCAAGGCTGAAAGCATCAGCAATAAAGCCTCCTCTCTGTCCAACTGAATACAAAGAGTTCATGCAATTGTCAGAAGCTGTAAGTGGATAAATCACCTAATACATATATACATACATACATATATATATATATATATATATGCACACACACATCTACAGAAGCCGAATAAACAGCAGAAAAGGTGTTCAAGCTGAGTCAATACCCATGACTTGGCTACTCTTGGTCATCACCCAAAGACATCAACAAAACTCAAAGGGCTTCTCACCTGCGGCAGGTGTARCTGGAGTCCCTCGCTGGGAATGGGCTGTCGAGATGGGGTCTGGTCCAGCTGCATGTTAAACAAGGATGCCAGGGCCGACTGAGCGGCCCGAGCTTTTGCCAGCTTTTTATTCCTTCCCGAGCCTTCAAAAGTCTGACCGTCCACCGCCACAGCCATGACAAAGTTTTTGGCATGGCTCTCCCCGCTCTCCGAGAGAAATTCGTACTTCAGCCCTGGCCGCAGCTCGTTGAGGATCATGACGGGGTTCTTCCCACTGGCGGAGGGGTAGGGCGATGGCACGGGGAGAGGCGACTGGGAAAGGCTGCTGGCTACGGCAGACGACGGCAAACCGTAGTCCCCGCTAGAGCTAAAGGACCCATCCCCGTTGGACCCTAGGTAAAAGGAAGCATCAGAAGGGACCGGCGTTTCGAACCCATTGAAAAGGGTGTCGGGGAAGTCCGCTTGGTCAGAGGTGAAGTCCGTGTTGACYGACAGAGTCCTCCCCATTGCCAGGTGGGCTTCCGAGGCATTTGGAAACTGGACAAAAGACCGCAGAGCCTTCTCGGCGGCGTGAAGCTTGGCTTTCTTTTTTGTCGGGCCAGACCCCTCAAATACCTGCCCGTTGACTTCAACTGCCATCACGAACATGGGGGCATGGACCGGCCCCGTCTGGGAGAGGAGTTTGTACTGTAAACCAGGTTTAATCTCGTTAAGTTGCATCAGGGCATTCTTTGGCAGAACGGGGCCGGGCGTTTTCTTCCTCTTCTTCGGCCGAAATTTGGAGTGGCCATTGTTGCCCTCCTCCAAAGGACGCTTTCTGCTGCTGCTGCCACCGCCGTTGGAGAGCTGCGTCCCCTCCCCGGCACCTTGCCCACCGCCATCCTTGGGGGGAACGTTGTCCACGTTGCGGTTTTCTTTAACATCGGTGCTGCTCGAACCTGCGGTGCCCAGAAAGAGTAACTTACAATGCCTTCGTTGCAGGATCTTGTAAATGCAAAATTTATAGATTCCTTTATCTCTCTTTGTAACTGGTTAAGTGATGTGTGCTCACAGGTTAAATGTTTTGCAATACGATCAGAGATGATAATAATAATGCAATACAACCTCTCGATAATTCAAGAAATAACACACTCAAGAATGATTTTCAAAGTCTGCATGTGACACAATCATATAGCAAAAAAMCACTGCAGCTTTTTTGGTTTTTTGCATTTAAATCACGCTGGAACAAAACTGTTACTCATAAGTTACATTTGGCCTGAAAAATGCTTTAAACCAGAAATATAAGTTATAGCAGCATACGCCTATAAAATAAAGAACTACCATTAGTAAAATAAAAATGGATGCTTAAGACCAGTACTAGGAGAGGGATATTTAAAACTACTTTATTCTCATCTTAGTCATGTTACATTTTTTTCCTCAGTGATTTTAGTTGCTCAAATTGAGAAATGACATAAGTAAAACCTGAGCCATGAAAAATTAGGCAGCTCTTTGGTAGGCACCGTGACTGAAGAGTGTTTGAATGCTTTTGTTTCTCTTTAGCTATTCCATATTCTCCGAATTCAATTCTTTTTTATGCCTTTCCTAGATATTCATTTCACCTCACCCCAATTTGCTCAGGAACTACAGCTGCCCGCTGTGCCAGCATGACCACAAGACTAATTTATACATTTCCACACAGCCGTCTAATAAGAAACCTTATATTTGTCATTTACAAGCTATTTTGTAATTCCTTGCAAAGTAAGGAAACCACTGTCACAGCTTACACACCCAAAAATCATTATAAAGACCCTCTCTTAAGACTGTGCAGAATACAAGAAGTGTGACAAAAGCTGCACAATCACAATGATGATATTTTAATGGGGGAAAAAAAGGCATTGTAACATGAATTTAATGATTTATTTTCTAAAGTAGAAAGTTGGGGTAATGATATATCATAGGTGTATTTAAGAATTTGCTATAACTGCAAAGACCTCATTTTTACCCTGATAAAGAAATTAAGGAAATTAATTATTTGTGCTTTATACTGGCATTTGTGAATGAAAAGGCAAATTTAGTAAGTGATGTATTTCTAACTCTTCTATTCCAAAACTTCAAAATATCTGTATTACATCTACACTGATACTAGGTGATAAATATTAATTGAAATGAGAGCAAACCAAGGTGGAAGCTCTCTTTCACAGTGACAAATTTCAGCCAGGCTTTAAGTCTTCCCTAAGAATCCCCTAGCATGCACACATCACTTCGCCCAGGTTACAAAGCTGATGGAATGGTTACTAAATTTTCATTTATAACATCCTCCAGCAAAAGCTCGATAGGTTACTCCTTTCGGTGCTCAAAGAGAAAAAAAGAAGAAAAAAAAAGGTCAAAAGAAAAAGCCGAAGTAGAAACACATTTTGTTAAATCACAGCAGCACAACAAAGAATTGTACAGTACTGAACATTAAATTCCAGTCAATTAAATTCAATCAAGAATGAAACACTAAATATTCTGAAGCATTTCATTGCTAGAAATGTACTAAATTTCATAAGTATCTCTTGTAATGTTCAGCCACAAATCATATTGTCTGCAGAACGTGTGCTATAGGGCCACAACTGTCAATACACAGTGTTCAGGTGTAAATATTCTTTTTATGTGTATATATAAGGTGAAGGAATTTAAGGACAACAGAGTGAATTTTTAAATCTTTCCTTATAGTGAGTTTCTTACCTGAAGCTGTAGTCTCCAAAAATTACATCTAAAACACCATTTCTGGAAATTGCTCTTAATAGCAGCACCAGGAATTTGCTGTCAACCAATATGACTTTTAGGCTAAACAGAAATAATTTACTTAACACTAATTAATGGCCTCTGGTTTTATCTTTCTTTTTACATGAAGACTACTACCAGTGCCTGTGGAAACCACAGAAGGAAAATATGAGTTGAACAGACTCCAGCTGAAAATAAAAAACCACAACTTTTGCATGTAAGTACAGCAGCTGGAGGAACTCCTTAATCCATCTCATGACGCAGGTAGGGGAAATGATGCCCTGACTGAGAGGGGGAACTTGTAGGAAGCAGGAAGGAAACTTGCATGCTTACCTTGTCTCAATAAGAAAGAAGGGAAGAAAACTACTCCTTGCCCGAGAGCTACTAGGCCTGTTAGCTTTGCAGAACTTGCAGGGTGAAAGAAACTAGGCGAGAACGCAGGCAGGGAGCTAGCAGCCAGAGTCAAACCCAGAAACATGAAAGTAGGTGAGTTTCTACATCATGGAGGTGATCTAAATCCAAGCCTTGCACGTGATGGAAAGAAAAAGAYTTTCCATGTGAACCAGAAGGACCTGGGTTTGTTTCAACCCACAGAGTGACTGGACTGCAAGAAAGGGCAACTGCTTCTCAGGCTGAGGGTGAAGATGTGCTTTTGGTCCTTTTCTTTAGCCTGTCCTGCCCAGCAGTGGTGAGGTCCTCTAATTACCTCAGGTCTRGAGAAGATCTGACAGACTAGTCAAAATGTAAGATTAGCTATCACCACCTGTTAAAGTCAGAGAATTCATCTCGTTTGATCTTGTCCATATTCAGACACGGAGTAACTCCTCCAGCCCAGCCTCTCCCCACTGTTCAGAAACAGCTCTCCCTCTTCCAGGCATCTCACCTTGTTAGAGAAGTTAAGAAYGGCCTTACTAGCTCATCCTCACCTCACCCACCTCCCTGCCTGTGACAGGGCCACCAGCAGACCCCAAGAGAGGGTATCAAACCAGAGGAAGGACCCAGCGGCCCATCCCCAGGGCAGCCTCTCAGCCTGCAGGGAGCCGCAGCTCTGGGCTGTCCCAGAGCATGGCAGGGAGCCACCAGTGGGTCTTCCCCCCACCCCAAAAATTTTTTCTAATTGCTTTTCAAGACCCCATAAACCCTTGGTATCCACAATGTCCTGGGCAACGCGTTTCACAATTTCATTACACACTGCATGAAAACATCTCCCGTTGCTTGCTTTGAACACCCAATCTGCTAGTCTCACTTAACGCAGCTATGGTTTTTTATTTGCTATTTTTTCAGTTTGATGATTCTAATATTAAACACCCTGTGCTGCACATGATTTTAAAGAGATCTCTAGTATTTCAACCTCATCATCCCTCCTCCACACCTCAGGGCTCTAACTGTCCCTTTTCCTGAGGTCATTCTCTTCTTCTCAGAGCAGCTCCTTACCTCACCTGCATGCTTTCTGACATGGGAGGAACAGACCCACAGCTGGATGCACTGCACATTTGCTCTTCTTGCTGTATTCTGCAGTCTTTTTCATTCCGGTAATACGCTGTTTCAGAGACCGTAAGACTTTGGGGAGTCTCTCACTCATTCCAAAGAGAATGAGCGAGGGTACCTTCACCCCTGGAAAGCTCTCGCTGATTCAGGATCCCATCATAGCTCAAGCTGGGAGCATCAGTACTCAAAAGGAGCAAAATTTTGTTGATCTGAAGCAGAGGCCATGGCAGATGTGGACCACCACTCCATGCAATTTCTAAAAAACGGTTTAGATTATTTCAGTGTCTATCGGTCTGATTTGGAGACCAGCATTAAGCGTTGTGCTGCCAGCATCACAGCTAAAATAAGGCAGGAAAATGAGAACTGTGAATGTTAAAACACTCTTAGAAAGTACAAAGCATAGGAGAGCGCTGTCAGGAGAAAAAAAATTACCATCTGAATTATAAAAAAAAAATATCTGCGTTCAGTAAGGGATGCTCTTCATTATCCTTTTTTCTTTTTTATTAAACTTTTATTTGGGTTGACAAGTGACCATATGCTAACGTCATATGTCTTGCCTCAGAAAGGTCACACAGTCTTGATGGATCTCGTAACATACCCCAAAATCAAGAGATTTAAGAACAGCTTAATCCTAGATTTTAAATATACTTTCAAGTCTATGCGTTTTCCAGTCTTTAAGTTTTCAAGGGATGAATGCTTTAGAGAGCCCTTTGAGGTCCATTATGGCTGCTGTATATTCAACRCTTTAAAGCAGCATTAATACAGATATAAACACTTGATAATGGGATCCTGTTTTCTTAAACATTAATACTATCCATGATTTAAGAATAAGACATTTTTCATAAGACTAGCTTATTTTCTAGTCACTAAAAATAGTTGGCAGCTTTGACTAGAGATTTGACTGATGTCTGTGGAAGCTGCCTTAGTAAAAATCATAGCTGACAGTATCACATGCCGACAACTTCAGTGGAAGAAAAGTCCTGCCCCTGAAATCTTGTTTGAGAGGCTTACAAACCCAAGAGCACTCGAAGAAGGGAAGAGGCACAGGAAATTTTCATGCAAGTAAAAAAAGAAATCTGCCATCCAAGTGTGTTGGTTTATTTTTGGTTTTATTCCCTGTAATTAAAAAGCGTCTGTAATTAAGATGCTTTATCCATTGGGGAACTTCCATTACCTGCTTGCTGAGAGACAACACTCTCCCTGCTCTGTCTGATCTGGAGCACACTTAATTAAATTTAGATGAYTTAGCTGAACCGAAAGATGTTTCTAGCTACCTCTTATACTGCTGCTCTCATTTACTGGCCTGGGGCAATTCTAAATAAGTAATTTTTTCATAAAAAAACAGGCAGAAAAAAACATGTGATCTCTTCTGAGCATCTTTTTAGAAAAAAGGGGAAAATGATCAAAGAGAAAGGTCAGGACAGCCACATGCTAGTGTCCCAAGTGTTCCGCAAAATGCCCCACTTCTCTCTTGCCCATAAGGTAATCGACAAAGATAGTCAACAGGGTGAATTTACACCTAGCAAATTACTTATTTCTATCGTATTGATGCTTCTGCAGGGCGCTCTGACTTGATGCTGAGATAATATGCAGATGAGCTTCTGGCACAGACTCCTGGGGCGTTCAGAGTGCTGCAGACATACCCTCCATGCAAAGCAACAGAAAACCAAATAAAAACATTCTTTAAAAAAAAGTATCTTTCCCCAAATCTCTCGTAACATCTTCTCTATGCTCAACGGATAAAGGAGGAAGATCTTAAAACCTGAAGTCTGAAACACTGTATTTTCTCAGGGATATTAATGTAACCTCATCACTGCCTTACATTTCAGCCGAACAAATACAATTTTAATTCTGGCTCCTGCAGAGCAATTCTAGTTATGCAACTGCAAGCTACAAATATTGCATATGCCCACCTTCCTTTCCTGTAAGATAATTCCCCAAAAAGGAATTACATAAAATAATAAAAAATTTAATAGGCAACTTCTGATATCGCACTTCACAATCTTGAGAGATATGAAAATACAGAAAGATAAAAAATTTTTAAAATATCTTTGCACGAATCAAGGTGAAGAACTTAAGAATTTGAACTTTGATTTCTCCCCCCCCAAACATCTGATGATTTAACATTTCAAATTCATGATGTTTGTGTGGGCATACAGACACAAGAAGGTCTTCTTGCACCTTCTATTAACTGGGCTCATCTGAGTAGACACTGTTATCTGTAGCTTCCTTTCAAAAACATGGTACAGACGACATCTCAAAACATACTTCTGGGAGACAACTGCGGTTATACAAATGCATGCCCCAAACCTATAACAACTCCATAGAGCCAGCCTCCTGACAAGACAAAAAGTTCAGCGAATGGTTTCCCATATTGATGCACCAACTCACAAGAAAATCGCAGARGCAGACAAAAATTGAGTATTTTGCTTAAGGACGCTTACAGAATGCCCCTGTAAAGAGATGATATTTTCTCCAGCTCAGGAAGGCACCTTTTATTCATGCTCAGGTATACTCCTAATTGAGATAAGGGGATGTTCTATCCAAAAAATTATCCTATGTGAATTATCCAATTACAGCTCTTACTTTTTTGAAGTCCTCCTTAGGGAGACCACTTTTATAAATAGCTAAAGCACCCATCTGAAGTAATTTCTTTTATACCAAGGAAAAGAAAGTGTTAGCAAGCATATTCCAGTTGAGTTCACTGTTTCAGTCAAAGAAAAAAGATGCATTCTAGTCCAGATAATATTTTTAGGGTTGTTTTTTTTTGGGGGGGAGGGAGTGGGGGGGTGTTTGGTGGGTTTTTTTTGTTTGGTTTTTTTTTTTTTTAATAAACACAGTGATCTAACTTCTTTATCTCCCAATAAAAATGTTCTGCAACCTGGACTTGTGCAAAGCATTTGACACTGTCCCGCACAGCATCCTTGTCTCTAAATTAGAGAGACATGGATTTGACGGATGGACCACTCGGTGGATAAGGAATCAGCTGGATGGTCACACTCAAGGAGTTACGGTCAACGGCTCAATGTCCAAGTGGAGACCAGTGACAAGTGGCATTCCTCAGGTGTCGGTATTGGGACCGGCACTATTTAACATCTTTGTCGGCGACGTGGACAGTGGGATTGAGCGCACTCTCAGCAAGTTTGYCTACGACACCAAGCTGTGTGGTGCGGTTGACACACTGGAGGGAAGGGATGCCATCCAGAGGGACCCTGACAGGCTTTAGAGGTGGACCCRTGCAAACCTCATGAAGTTCAACAAGACCAAGTGCAACGTCCTGCACACAGGTCAGGGCAATCCCAAGCACTAAKACAGGCTGGGCGGGGAATGGATTGAGAGCAGCCCTGAGGAGAAGGACTTGGGGGTGTTGGTTGATGAAAAGCTCAATATGACCCGGCAACATGCACTTGGAGCCCAGAAAGCCAACTGTATCCTGGGCTGCATCAAAAGAAGTGTGACCAGCAGGTCGAGGGAGGCGATTCTACCCCTCTACTCCACTCTTGTGAGACCCCACCTGCAGTACTGTGTTCAGCTCTGGGGCCCCAGCATAAGAAGGACATGGACCTCTTGGAACAGGTCCAAAGGAGGCCACAAAGATGATCAGAGGGCTGGAGCACCTCTCCTATGAAGACAAGCTGAGAGAGTTGGGGTTGTTCAGTGTGGAGAAGAGAAGGCTCTGGGGAGACCTTATAGCAGCCTTCGAGCACCTGAAGGAGGCCTACAAGAAAGCTGGAGAGGGACTTTTTATAAGGGCATGTAGGGACAGGACAAAGGGTAAAGCCTTTAAACTGAAAGAGGGTAGATTTAGATTAGATATAAGGAAGAAGTTCTTCACTATGACAGTGGTGAGGCAGTGGAAGAGGTTGCCCAGAAAAGTTGTGGATGCTCCATCCTTGGAAGTGTTCAAGGCCAGGTTGGATGGGGCTTTCARCAACCTGGTCTAGTGGAAGATGTCCCTGCCCGTGGCAGGGGGGTTGGAAATAGATCTGTAAGGTCCCTTCCAACCCAAACCATTCTATGACTCTATGATTCTACGATCTCCTTCAGACTGTACTACAACTCTTCTGCTCCAAAGCCTCCTACACTGCTCAGCTTTGTCAGCTTTGCCAGAGATGCGCCGTTTAGCCATTATCACTTAGGGGAAAAATAAGCACATTTGTTATTATATCATATACAATTATTTACAGTCAGGCACAGCACAGCAGCAACAGAACATTTCCCTCATTCACAAAAAAAGATAGTTGAAAGGCCAATAATAGTAAAAATATTTGCACGTTTTAATGAGAACRCTTTTCTCCACAGGTTATCAGATCTTAATTGTACCACAGAGTTAGCAACCTCGCAGCACTTTGCCAGTTTATGCATCAAGATGATCACTACATTTGACTATTTCTGTGCTTAAACGCACTTTAATAATTCTGTAGCTCAGGGTTGGAACAATMAGCATCTAATGAAAATCATCAGCCACGCATGACCTGCGGGGAGCTCTTCTAGCTCCTCCTTTTGCTTTTCTTTCCTCCAYTTCTGCTCTCCCTCATTTATTTTATACACTTCAACTCCATCTCCTTCATCTCACCCCTCCCTTCTGACTGGTCCCTAACCCTTGGCATCGGCACTACCGGTATTCTCCCTCTCTTCTTCATTGCTGGTTCAAAACAGGAAAATACTTTGTTTGATTGGTCAGTTGTTGGAAGAAAAATATGAGACACAAGGTATAACTAGACTAGCATATAACCATGTGTATTTAAAACACTTTTAATGCAAAAGCTCCGATTCACTCTTCTATACCGTATTTTAAAACATACAAAGAAATAATTTTAATTTGTGCTTCCGAAGTTTCTTTGCAGTCGTCCCTGTGCTCGTGAGAAAAAGTCACCTTCAGAAAAAATTATTACTGTGTAAATAAGCACATCTTACTCATGTTTTCTTCATCATCTACATCCATTGTGAAATATTTTTGCTGGTTTCTTGGCTGGCGGAGACTGCTTCTGTCTGGAAAACAGAGAGTAGGATATTTAAGCTTTAAGGTACCAACATACAAGGTAAAGCATTAAATCTCCTTTAAAAGCAGCAGTCTGGGCACTGGCTTTGCTTTGGGCTGTCCACAGTTTTTGCTCAATTTTCACATAGCATTTCCCCAAAGTGCCTATTTCTGTAGCTGAGGTGCACTCTGCAAAATTGCAAATTAGACAAGGTTTACAAAAATTTGAGGTTTTGAATGATGAACTACAATATTTTTTATCTGAAAGAGTAGGTAGACTACTTTATCTCACTACCATTTTTTTTTTAAATTCCAAAATAATATCAAATCCACTCTGCAGGTAGATTCAGACAATTCAAGCAGTCAAAACACTGAAGATACAGTTTTTTACCCAGTACCAAACTGATGAATGTCTAGTTTGGTTAAATCCTGATCCAAGATCCCTCCCAAAACTGAGATGATSATCAACGACCGAAAGATGTAGCCCCATATCAGGCGAAGGACAGAGTGGGTAATGTAACCCTCTCTCCTACATGTGGATTTTCTTATTAACTRAAACATTCAGATGATATTACATATAGGTTATCTGGTTGTGGGGGAATAGATTTTATTAACTACAGGGACTTCCATTTCRAGAGAGACCGATCTAAAGGTAAATATAAGCTTCTGACATGCAAAATAYGTAATCTACCCAGCATTTGGTTTGAAAGAAGGCACAGCTTTTACCCAAATCAAAAGCACTGATTTAAGGGCGATGGGTTTGTGGTTTCATGTGGTTTTGGTTTTTTGATTATTCCAGTTTGGTTTTTCCTGAAAACTAATCAAGTACCTAATACCTGTTGCTTTCTAGGTAATTGCTCCAATCTCATAATGTCACGAGTGCTCCAAAAGGGAGCACTGAACCCCAAAACCACGCAGGGACTTATACTTTTAACAAAAGGTCCATTATTACAGTGAGGAAAAAGTAGTGGAGCATTAACAGGCTTCACATTCTTACACTGGAGTGAATCAAACCATGGAAATTTGTGTTTTACTTGCCAATCTGTTGTACATCTTAACTTTTCTGAAGCATTGACAACTAAGCATTGCACTTTCTACGTTCTGCGTGGCAATATTTTTTATTTTTTTTATATAATGCATTCATTTTCTGCTGATTCTTTACGACAATTAAATGTTTGGAAAGTACCTGAAGAGAGTGAAGTCCACTACAAATGCAAAATCATTCTGTGATAATCTAGGCTTGTGTAACATCTGTAAACTTTGATTCCTTTTGCTGACAATCAGTTTAAATTAAGATTGAAGTCCTAYTTTTAAGTGTGTCTTTGATCCTACTACAAAACAGTTATGAATAGTCCACAGAAATCACAGGGTAAAACTTCAATCTTCTTTTGTTATTTCCAATAAAACAATTATCTCCCAGAAGTTTCAGTCTTTTACTCCGCTTACTTTTACCATAGACAGTATCAATTCTAATTATCCGTGGACATTTTACTTACACTGTACGTATCTTAGAAGTTAACAACTGCATGGATACTTTCAGGTGAGTGTTCAGGATACTGAGGACCCAGCAGAACAAGAGATACCCGATTCAGCCCGAGGCTGTGGTCACATACGCCAGATCAGATGAGGAAACTGATTCTCACCACCGCTACTGGTACCAGTTAAAATACCTGGGCGCTGTGGCTGGGAAGAAGAGAGGCACRGTGATGTCTTAAGAGGATGCTGCCAGGAATGGTAACGCCTTGTGAAACCAAGGGCTGAGGCTGCAGCTGGAAGGGACAGGGGAGAATGGGGTGGGAAGCAGAGGCTGTTTGCGCCTTCAAAAGCATGGGAACACTGGAAGGTAGGTGGCATAAAAGACGATGCTTGGTTTCATACTGCTGTATGCGCTGGCAAAATTTACAGCACTAAAGTGTTTGCTCTATTATATTAGGTTTTGCCCTTCCCTCAGTGAGGACACACATCTGTGTCTCTCATCCAGCTGCTTTAAGTGTCAGCACTGGTGGAAATCAGACAACAGAGTCAAAAGTTATCGAGAGGAAGAACCATATAAACCAACATGGTCACTTGATAAGGTTGACACAATAAAATCGACGCTCATTTTAACATAGTCAAATGCCTGCTCCGTAACAATGAACTTGTTCCATCTCTCTTCCCACCTCTTGTGGGAAAATCCAGCTTTAATTCCACTCTACATTAGAGCTGTAGTCAGCTTTAGCTAGCAAACAAAAGGCAGAACTTTGCACTGATGTTGTTCTTAATGCACAGATTGCATACTATAGTAATCCAACTGCATAATATGTAATTACCAAGTTTTGCAAAAAGAAACTAGCCATTCCACCCCTATTTATTATTTTAGTAGACACTTCATGCAAAGCACGCAAAAGCATGGTGCAAATTCAGAGTCCAGGCCTAAACGCCAAACAAAATCTACTGCATTGTTCTGTTTTGTTCTTTTTTAAGTCAATTTGGTTTTATCTTTGCTAACATAAGAAGAAAAAATGGTCCCACAAAAACTTCCATCCAAGAATGAAAGATATGTAGGGATACAGAAACGAATACCGCTAATTGCTCGACAGTTATAACCCACAGGGATGATGCACACGCAGTCCTCCTCCAGCACCACAGCCACAGAAGCAGCACTCATCACCCCTGTAGTCCAAACAGCTGCCTCAACCATCCGTCTACTGATCAACACACTCAAACTCCATCGCTGATTGCCAGGAGATGTCTTCGGGACAGGATAACTGCATGACTTGCCCAGTGAAACTGTCACTTCAAAAATAGGTTTTTGTAAACCTGCAACCACTGGCACACAGGTGATTAAAATGTAAATGTTAAATGATATATGTTAAATGATATACATGTAAGAAACATCAAGAAACTTGTAGTCCAAAAATAATTATCAGATACTGAGAAACGAAGAATGACGTTAAAATATACATATAGATGTGTAAGTTTGCAACTTTAACATCCATGGTAAATATTGTTATTCAGTAGTTTAAAACAATGAAAGCTGTTTACCCTCAACTAAACAAATCCTCAGCATACTACTATTTGCAATCTTCACAGCTTACTTTTCACAGCAGGAGCTAAGCAGCCCTTAGTGAAAATGTAAAATGTGCCTTTAGCAATCATTACGCTAATTAATGCTATGCCTCTAATAGTAGAATGAGAAAGAAATATATCTCTATGTTTGTCACCATTTCACACACTGTTTCAAAAACAGAGCCCACATGCCTGCAGATATCCTGAATTTCCTACCACCACCACAAAACATGATTTTTTTTCAGTTTGTGACCTGAACCAGTGTCTTTGCTCAGGCAAGACGATTCCTTTTCACTCCCCAACCCTGTCTGGAGAAGACACCAATTTAAGTAACTAAGAGGATTCTGCACAAACAGGGAGGAGAGGCAGTGACAAAAGATGCAAAAACCTGCTCCTGAGCACAGTGAAGCTGTTCAGATTCCCCACTAGCCAGACAGCATAAACTCAAGCAGATCGTAAAAATATGACAAGTAAGCTGAGCAGTAAAACTTTCCAGGTAATGTGCGCATATTCAAAGAGCTTCTTGGACCATCGCTTCCAGCCCCGGTACATGTATACACACTCATCCTCTACATAGCAGGTTGCTCTCCTTCTCCATCCCTTTCGCTTCGCAGAGAAAACTTGTGCGGTTCTTCACGCCCAGCCCAGCTCCATCACCACTCCCAATCTGAACTTCATGCCACAAAGACATCAGCCGTGACTGTCCCACTAGGCTTTCACGTGAGCACTATCACACCAGGAATGAGCTCCCTGTAAGTACCCAGAAGGCTGTAATATTATCCTCTCAAATCCTACCCCAAAGTTCTTGCCTGCTGCAATGCCCAACGGCCCTAGGAGCTGCTACCCAGGAGCAGGTCTGTGAGCCCACCTCGCACTGCTGACCTTGCAACACCATTTAACCTACCATTTAAGTTTCCTTGCACGCCACTAAAACTGATAGGCTTCACCCCCTAAGGTGCTCATGCCTCGCTTGACACAGCACGAGACCGCTCCAACCCCAATGCAAATCCCTTTAGCATCAGAAGACCACTGACATACTTTAGCTGGGCTATTCCTCACCTGAGCTAAAATACTCACGATGACCTGAGGGGGATGTAGAGCTTCCCATCATGTTTTATCCCAACTGCAGGCTACAGCAGCCACAATCCTGGCTACTTCACTTCAGGCTGGCCTGGTCTCGTGACAGCATCTGTCCCAGTGCAATAATGGGGGAACAAACAAACCAGTAACTAAAGTTGCCATAAACTGGCATGTTTTACTAAGCAGAGTAAAACAAGCAAGTCTTCTCAATCACTCTTCATTTACATAGAGTTTAAGAGTCAGAAAAGCCTTTCAAACATACAAGTGGGAGCTGATCAGAGATCTCTTTCTTTCCGACTTTAACAGCTTCTGGATTTCATCCATACACCGAAATACGCCCCACTGTGCTGACCAGGGCAGCAGAGCCGCCTCTGCTGCTTAATACTGAAAGAATTACCAGCCTTTTCACTGCAGGTGACCGCGTTGCTATGCTAGTGTGTTATGCCGAACAAGAAATTGCAAATGTGCGTATTATTTAACGTCGGCAAGTATGGGTTTTATTGCCTTTCTTGCAGTACCGCCTGTCCCTAGACCCACTGTCACCGGGGGCTGGAGCAGCGATACTTGCATCAATGCCAAGTACACAAATGCCAGCGAACAACAAAAATACTTACCGAGGAAGAAGGGCTGAGTGAGAGAACTGGGAAGGGAAAACAGCTATCTTCCAGAGAAAGTCAAAAGAAACGCCTACAGCTTGGAGACAACTCCTTTCACATAGGATGTGCGTGCCCGAGGGCGCAGCGGGAGGAAAGGACAAGACACCCAGGCGCGTTACCTTGCTTTTTGTTGGAGTGCTACACAAATGAAGAGCCAGAGACACCGAGCTGTCGAGATTTCCCCCGTCCCAGCTGGGAAGCAACAGACTTTGGAAAGAAGACGCCACTTCAGAAAACCTGAGACGTTGTCCTAGTGCGTACTCTGAACGTGTGCACAACACATTCAAGAGGACCTCTGCCACCAGTCGGGCTCCCCACAATGCAACAGCTCAAGGCAGGCTACTGCCAGACGGGCAGGACCACCCCCCTGTCTGATCCAGGTCCCCCCTGAGACCTGGAAACGCCTGGCTCATCGATTTTTAACGCCAAAGCATGCTATGCTTCCACTGCGGCAGCGCCAGCTTGGGCATCTCTCTCGCACCTGGTCACCATCCTCCTTAAAGCAGATGGACAGAGGGAGGGGAGAGGATCATGCAAATCACATAAGTCTTTTTCCCTTAAAGAGATTAGAAATTTGAGCAGAACTTTTGCTAAAGAGGCTACTTCTATTTGCTCTATCAAAGCTGCTTAAATTTGCTTTCCTATTACCATAGAGAAAGCCTGATTCCAATCCTAATTAACTCTGTGGTATCAATAAGGCTATAACTCTTGGCATACTAATATTACCATCAACCAGATTATCTATTATGTATATTATGGACAGTATCACACACAGTTATGCATAGCAGTTAAAAGGAAACATTGCTCTACAGTAACAGAAGCAGCAACACTCATTCTGTGTAGATACACAGCTCAGATAAGACAGTCAACATATATTTAAAACGCAGCTGTGCCAAAAAAAGTATAAAAATTGTGTCTACAAAAGGTGAAAATTTTTTGCGGTCTACAAAAAAAAATGTTTACGCATTACCATGAAAGCACCGGTATTTTATTTCATTGTGATGATGCATATTTCATGACAACCAAGCATGGACCAACGAGGCATTTTGGAATCAGAATCAAGCTCCAACGTCTCCATCGCATTACCGGCCTGTTGTACGCCGCGCTGAATTTGGGAAAGGGATGCTCACTTGTTTTCAAACTACCCCTGCCAGTACCATGTATCGTACGTGTGTATACAGTTTATCATGTAAACTGTATGTAAACTGTATGTAAACTAACCACATTTGGGGTTTTAAAACATACAACTGAAGCAAGTGTGAAGACTTAATACACTTCCCCTTGAACTGATCAGCAAAGACAACAAAAACAAAGTGATAAATAATAAAATTTTAACTATGAATTGAAACCAAATCATATTTATTGTTTAAAAAGCAAGCATTTAAAATATGTTTGAAAAAGGTGAGATGCTTCTAAAAGTACTATATTCCAAACGATGTTATGTCTTCCAAGCTTGTAAGTATCAGTTCAGGATAAATTCTCCTTGAAAATAAATTAGTTAATTATTAGAGAAAGGACCTGGAAGGTTGTTGAAAAATTAATTTTCCTTCTGAGTAAAGATTCTTTTCAGAATTATTTATTGCAATGCATATGAAACAGTAAAATAAAATACTGCCGAGACAATAAAATGCTTTAAAGGCTTTAAGCAGTTGAGGTATTCCTAAAGACCACACGTAGCTTCACATCAATTTTAGGAAGTCCGCACCACCACCACATACACGTAACTGAATAAAGACTAAAAGCGTGAGCAGGTGGCTGGGAAATTCTTATCTGTGACCAGAGTCAAGTGCAATTATCACTGTGCCAGGCCAGAGAGATTTTGGGAGAGTGAGAGCTGATGCAAGTATCAGGTCCAAGCCTGAATTAGAAGAAAAACAGGAAAAGGTTAGCTCTCCTTTCGATTTATCGCCCTCAGAACATCGTGTGATGCCCAGCGATGTTCATCCCTCACAGCCCAGACGGAACGTCACCACTGTCCTAACAAACCCGATTTTCAAAACTGATGTTTGCTGCTGCCTGAACTCGGAGGGAGGGTAGGAAAAGGAGCCGAGCCTGCAGCACAGGCCGGGCAGCTGGCACAGCAGCCGCCTGGGTCTGTGCTGTTACTCAGATGTTGCTTAAAGCTTAAGTATTTATTAAGGTAAGCTTTTATACGGCTGTCGACTTTAACACAAGTCTTAGTGCTTTGCTAGGTAGGCTCAGACCTGGCTTAATTTTTCCATTAGGTTTAGCCTTGGTGACTATTTTTGAAGCACAGTATAAAGAGACTTTCTCCCCCCTCCCAGAAAAACAAACAAACAAACAAAAAACCCACCCAACAAATAACCAATGTTCTTACTGAAGTACTAGAGCTGATAAGGAAACATTTTACTGTACTGCCACATTTGCATTATGTAGCATCAGCATAACAAGAGGAAATTAGTTGACTGTAATCAACAGGCTTGTAAATAATTGCCACCTTATTTAGCACATCAAACCGGCTCCAGTTACTCCTGCAGCACCACGGCATGCTCAAGGACAAAAGACTTGGACAACTCACGTTTGAATTACCACAGACACGACGAGCGAGCCACCCGAGCCGAGCCAGGCGCGGGAAGCGCTGCGCGGCCGCCTCCCGCTGCCGCCCCGGGGACCAACCCCCGAGGAGCTGGTCCTGGGTCTGGGCTCGGCCCCGCGGCCCCGCAGCTGAACCTCCTGTTCCTCCAGCCCCAAGCAGAGGGAAAGCAAGCTCCTGCCTGCTAAAAGCAGAGCTAAACAGGAACTCCAGTTGCATAAATATTTGTATAAATTAGACTGTTGGTGGCATTACTGAAGTTCTTAGGAAATAGAATTTACACAGATCTATTTTTTTTATTACTAGTTAAATAAGTGTGCTAAACAGATTTTGGAAGCATCAATTAAGATAAACAGCCAGGAAGAAGGACAGTTGACAGAAGAGCTGTAAGGCACATAAGAGACACAATACGAGCAATAAATGCAGCCAAACAACACTAAACTGTCTGTCCACATTTTCTAATGAAGGGTTTGCATCCTTTTAAGGTTTAACCACATGTGTTTAAGAGTTAGGCTGAATATATTCTTGGCATATAATGAATGACCACATTTTTTCCCCAATCCTTTCCTCATAAAAAAATACACTTGAGAAGAATTAGCAGTGCTCAGCACTTCCCTCCAGCACCCAGGACTGCAACAGCGGATTACTCCTGTGTTGCTCTCCTCGTTGACCTGCTCTTTTGCAGAAGTCACCTAGCACAGACACCGGGCGAGTAAGCCCAGCCGAGCTGGACTGACTGCCTACCAAGCCTGCGTCTCCACCCTGTGCTTTCCCATGCTTTGGTTCCCTAGACATCGTGCTGCAGGCACCGAAACTCACCCCGCACGGAGTGGAAAGGGTTCAGGAGAGCGTATCGGGTCAGATTGTGCCACCTACGTGATCCCATCACTACATTTCAACTCAACAACGCACGGTCCCACTGCGTACAAAGCCGTGCGCACACCATCTTCCAAGGCAGGGAAAAGCTAGAAAAAGAACTACTAACATACATATAATATTTTAGTATACTAACATATACAGATTCTTGCTTCACGGACTCCACAACATCCATACGCTCCTCCCTTTGCTTGGCAAACAACTGCTCAACTGATCTAGACAGACCCTACTTGACCCTACTCTAAACTGTCCTACCAAGGCTAGGATTTGACTTCGATACCTAAAACAAGGAGTAAAGTACACCTGAAGTCTTTTTCAGAGCCCCACAGGTGGGAAGCTATGCKGGGAAGCTGTGTGTTTTTCATTACGACTCCCCTATCCCAAGCACATCACTACAGCAAGAAGACAGTGTGCATTTTACAGCAGTAACACATCACTGATCACAACCAACTTCTAACCACCACCCTCTTAAAGTCAAAAATACTTCGAAGATAATGAATTAGATGTACTTATTAATGAAGTCCAAATAACACCTACTTTTCCTAGCAAATAACATTCAAACAGTACGTATAACATGTAGGAGACAGCACTTAGCTGGGGCAGAGAGAATGAACTTCTCAGCACTTCTTGTACACATATTAATTAGGAGACTAATCTTCCAAATTTGCTCCCACTGTAGTCCATGGATTTTTTTTATTTTTTTATTTTTCACCTGGCTTCCAGAGGTACAGGATTAGGTAATAAAAATTAAAAAAAAAAAAAAAGATTTTTAAAAGCCCTCCTGTATAAAATAGGGCCCGCATATGCTTTCAGAAATTGGGGGTAGGTTTTTTCAGAAAAAGGACTCTGAACCCAGGCTGCTCACTACAGAAAAGTGCTTCCTCTCTTGCCAAGGCATGCTTGATTACTTCTGAAATCATTAATGATTCAGTTATCATTCCACTTTGAAGAAGGAACAGTGTTTTTGACTTCTTTGACCTTCCCAACTTTTATTCGAGCAGCTTTCATAATGCATCAAAACTGCAATAACAAACTCATTCACTGCCTGTAAATAATCCATTTAGCAACAGACGTCCAGAAAACTCTCAGGTCCCACAGGCACAAAGTCTCCACACTGCCTCAGCATCGAGGTTTGGTAATCGCCGGTGGCATCTGAGCAAGGACAGCTTCCAAAAGGACTCCACTGAAGCCGTGCATTCGCCTCGGACAGCAGGTGTGAGTAAACTCTCAAGTTTTATTCCTAAAAACCTGCGCTGGGATAAGTGACACAACTAGAGTAACACTCTGAAAGCACTGGAAAAACTTTTATTTTGGAAAAAAAAAAAATGTAAGAGTAAAGGAAAAAGCTTAATTGCTGCTYAGAGATTTACAGAGCTTTCAAAAATAACAATAAAGAATAATTGACATAAATATTAGTTAACTGATTTGGGTCAGTGCATATACAGCATTTTGTATGTGGAACAAGACTGTGAAGAAAACCTGCTCCTTGGCTGCATGAACTGTTTTTTTCTCAGGTATACCGCTAAAATAATTTCAGGTTTCAACTGTACTATGCTGGTGTAGTAGAGGGGATTTTTGCTTTTAACATGGAGCGACAACCCAAAATCCAGCTGTTAGCTAAATACACTCACTGAAGCCAAGTGATTCTGCATAGCAGCACACTCTGCAATATTTAGACCACAAGCAGTACTGCAAAAAGCTCTCCTTTTCTAAATACATTACATGCTAGCCATGTCAAACAGGAAAATGACATCTAAAAGTATTCTAATTTAAGTGGAGTAATGAAAAAAGTACAGTATATTTACACTTTTAACTCTCTTCTGTTTTTAAAGTCTCTATTTCCCGTAGAGTATTTCCAAAGATAGGAAGAACACCAGAAGTACTTCAAAATGTACTAGCCAACACAGCAGAGACCTGAAAAGATTTTTAACTAAAAAAAAGGCTATAGCCTGGCTATAGCAAGTACACACTACATGGGTACAAAGAGAGATATAACTTGTGTCTCTTTTGTTTGAATATTCTGCGTATTCAGTACACAAAAAAAAAAGTTATGAAGGACTCTTAAAAGCTATCTTGGTTTATCCTCATCATTGAGGAAAAACTAGATATACCTTGAAAGGAAAATTTAGCTGCTACTCAATGTTTTATGTTGAGAATGGCATATATGCAAAAAAACATAACCTGACAGATGAAACAAAACTATTATTAAAAGGGAGTAGAAGTCAGAAAGTTGCAGATTTAGACAAGCTTCATATTTGTTAAAAAGTACTCTGCTTCCAAACTTTGACAGCTAAGTGAAATAAAATGTCGGGAGACGTTGAAGGATTCCAAAATATTTCTTTTACTCTATAAATCCAAACAGAAAACACAGAAGCTGCACATAGCAGTGAAGGTTCAAACCTCACCTGAAAGCTTCTAAATTCACAACACACCCCACCACCCCCCCAAGTACTTTGTTTTGACTGCACAGCAATTAACACGCTACCTTTCCGCTCCGAACGCTTCTTCCTCCTCCGTTTACAGCGCCGCCGGACTGCGCTGAAGAGGGTCCCCATGCCGAGAGCCGCGGCTAGAAGAGATGCCATGCACACACCGACAGCCACCGCCGCCAGCCCGGCGCGCCAGCCTCCCTCCTAAGGAGGCAGCGACCTGTTCCCGAAAGGAAGGTTACCCCCGCGTTGCCTTGCGCTCTCTTCCCCAGCCGAGGCCGGCTCCTCGAACCGCAGGATGTGCCGCACAGGCCGGTGAGCACAGATGAACGAACGCTGCAGCTCGTCCCTACCCGCCGCAAGAGGCACATGTGACAATTAACCCTTCGGTAAGTGAAAGGGGCAAGGAAGGACAGTTTTCTGAAAAGGACAATATCGAAGACATCCTCTACTGGGTGTGGAAAGGCAAATGTATTTTTATTTTGTTATTAAAAAAGGAGGGCAACTCTTTGGTGTGGCTTCAGCCTTATACATATCTCAGAAAGGAGGAGAGACATAAGCAAGGAAACGTTTATTCATCCTAGTGCATGAAACCAAGATGCCTTCAGCATCCTTTATAACTGCTTCTCATGTTCTTAGTCACGTATTTCACACGTTGCCTAGAAATGCACCAAATATATTTGTGAATAGCAGGAATACACAAATACGCCAATCTCAGAGTAATGTTCTAGTCACACATTTTCCACACGAGGGTTTGTATGCCGGGTCTTACGGAGAGACTTCCCAATGTCAACATTAACTGTAGCGTTTTCCAGCCTTTTTATAAACAAAAAAGCAACCTGTGACATTATGGGATACTGTGATATTATCCTGTTTCCCCAATTTGAGCAACCAACCAAACACATGTTCATCCTGCGGATCAGCAGCACAGACTGGGAGTTGCAGCTATCCTTTAATCCTGCCTGTAGATTAAACCTCACAGGACAGAAAACATCTTCCAGCAGGGGATGTTTGCAGGTGCAAGCTCCACAGGTTTCTTCAGTGTGTTACTAGAGTGAGGAGACTTCTCCGACAAGTCACCTCCACCTGCTCTCAGACCTTCATTTCTCAGTATGTCAGGCCTTGGCTCTTTAGAAGACAGCACACGATAAAATCTGGAGAAACTTCAGTAGATGACTTACATGGACCATCATATTTTGACAGTTAGCCAGGCTGGCGTTTTTTGAAAAACATTGCCACTGGCATCTTAAATTAGCACTACCTCACTAACCAAAACCAACACGCTCAAGCTCACCACTAGGATTGGGTTGAACGGCTAACAAGGAGCCCTACCTCTCCGCCTCCTGCTCCTTCTGCTGGCACTTGTTCTCCGGATCCTAGGTAACAGCTTCTCCATCTCCAGTCTGTGATAGAAAGCTTCTGAGATCGAGTTAACTTGTTGACTGAAACTGCTTCTGCAGGAAGCCTAAGTGCTAAGGGCTGCAAACTTACCCGCTTACTTCAGAGGAGCTGAAGTTCTACTTCAGCATCTATGTTAATGGACACTACTTCACTGAGGATGAAGAAATATCAACAGGACCATTCGTGCTCAGTTTACACAACTTAAAAAGAAGAACTTGCCATGGTGGAACAAGCCACCAATGCCACAGTCACGCTACCACATGTTCACCACCGTGAAGAAGCCCAGGAGGAAATGAGTCCTGTCATCATCTAAGACCACCTCCCCAAACCAGTCTTCCCTGGGGCAATAAGGTGATCTTCCTTTGCAGCAAATATAAGGTCAGGCGTTTTCTTATACTTCCAGCATCTCTCCTTTCTTTACTAAATACTGCCCACTTTGGCTCACAGACCGGAGGCACGCTCTGGATTAACATAGCAACACTTCTCCCTTCATGGAAATGAGAAATAGCCTTATTTAAAAGTGACGATAGTCTGACATCAGGCCCTGCAATGCTACATCCCAACAGTCAGGGCAAGATTAAGGTGGACATCGAGGAAACCCCAGTGAAGCTCCCAGCTCCAGTGTCAGCATGGGCACTAGCTGTGCATGGGCAGAGCGCTTTCCCATCTGACCGGACCTAATTTAAGACTGAAGTTAGTGGTTCTGTGCCTCGCTAATTAACAGTTTCAGGCCAAGTTTGACATTTAAATCCACAATAAGCTGTGCGTGACAGGGGAAGGACAAGGAGGGTGAGGTATTTACATCTACACAGCCTTGAAGGAAAAGCACTGTTGATACACAGAGAGAAAAAGGGAAAAAACACTCCTTAGGGGAATGGGAATTCATTTTGTTCCTTCCAGCAAACAGCATACTTTGTAAAAAGCAAAAAAGCAGCCTGTGAAACCACTGAGCTCTTTACCATAATTATTCCAGCTGCTGAAACTTTCACCACCTTGTTCTCACCACAAGTCAGAAAGATGTACGTAACAATGTGTATTTCTCCTTCCCTTTCAGGGAAGAGTTGCTGCATTAGGTATTGAAAGTTCAAAAGCAATTTTGCTATCAACAATTAATTTATCTGCCCTAACCTGCCAGAGGTTTGGTTCACAGGACTTGGTGTAAAGACTGAAAAAAAAGACTGCCCCGGCTCACCCCTGTAGCTCTCCTCTCCAAAGCAGCTCCTACTCTACTGACCACTGCTCCTCAAAGCAAAGTGCCTCTGGGATATGAGAATCAGGAAGAAGGTCTGAGATAATTTTAGCCTGAAGAATGACAGCTTTCAACAGAGAAAAAAAAGTCTCTGAAATCCGACTACTGACTAAGGAACGTACACAATGCACTCGGGAGAGAAACTTAGTGACCCACTGCATTCATTTGCAGTTGGCACATTAACAACAGTTTTAGGAAATAAAAAATATGCAATCTGTAACATGCATGAGATTCAATATTCAATATCCAAAAATACACTGCAAAGTCTGCATGATTAGAACAAAGCAGGTTAAAAGCTGAATGCAAGGAGGCAAATGTGACACATCAGAACAAAAACGTGGCATTCAGTTTTAAAGTGTACCTTGGAAGCATTAAATCCCGTAACATCTTGTATTTCACAGATTTAACGCCCAGAGGCATCAAGGAGAAACTGGACTGCCTAGACTGCTTCTCCAAAGAAAAAGCAGTTCCCAGGGGGAATTCGGTTATGTACCTGCACATCTTGAATACTTCCATCTCACCTGCATCACTGAATTAGGAATGCAGAGCCACTAAACAACAAAGGTGTCCTCCATCAAAACCCCAGAGGTCAACTAACCCAAGTGAGACCAGAGGCTACACAGCAAGACTGATGGAAAAGTTCAGTAGCTTCTCAATTCTCTCCCCTACCACCTAGATCACCGGAACAAAGCCAGCCTAGGTTTCTGTGGATTTACGGCTTGTGATAGACAGGGTTTTGTGGCTAAAAGTTCCACCTGGAGACCCTGCAGCTGTCCCTTCCCGTCTAGGTTCCCTTGCACCTGGAGGCTCGAAGCCATGCTGCAGCCCTTCTGCCAGACACAGCACTTAGCAAGTGTCTCCTTCTCCCCGCATTCTTCACCAAACTCATAGGAATAATCTGTCTATCTTTAGGTACCCACCAGACTCACTTCAAATCAGGTAAGTTGGAAAGCTGCTTGGGAAAGGAGAAAGAGGACAAAAAGTTTGATCACAGAGCACAGAAGAAACTCACTACTACTTTTTTTTTTTTTTAATATATTGCATGAAAATCTCTATGCACCAAACACATCCTTGCAAATCTCATTTACTTACAGAATTGACCACTATTATCAGCTTACTTTATATACTCTTTGAAGAAATAGTCACACACCATATTTTGTAAGCACTCCTAGTGATTTTTTCCCCACATGCAATTCATGTACTTTTCAAGCCCAGGGATGGCATTACAGGCAAACAGCAAGTTTTCCTTCAAGTTTTGTGTACTGCAGCAAGAATAAATATAAATTAGCAGCAACCACTAGAATTTGTATAGGCTAATTACAGCCTGAGCATTTGCTCAGCACAGCAGATCTCAAAACACAAAGCTGCTGGCTGCACACCAGGAACCGCAAGAGCTCTGATACCATATGCCTCAGCTTGCAGTTCAACTCCTCAGGTGATTAAATCTGCTCCAACAGCACCATCTACTGTTACACTGCACAAATAATTGATTTTACATCTATTGCTCCCTTGACCATGGAAGTATAGAGCCCAGCTCCAAATGAGAAATAACTTACGATGTTTGCAGCTTTATCCTACAGTAAACTATTTTGGAACACATATTTATTATGAAGTTTTGTATCCTTTGCCTGTATCCTTCTTAGTGGCTTACTTTGAGGACTGAACATCTAATTTTTAATGTATGTTATTTCTGAAGGACTCCTCAAATACCCATGACTGTCAGAAATGTATTTAAGATGTGCTTCCAAGGAAAAAGCGGTAACCATTCAGAGAAGAAAACTGAGCAGCCTAGATCCCCCAGTAAGGGAGATACTGATAACATCAGTATCTTCATCATCATTTAAAAGATAATAGATGCAGCTACCCAGTGGTGCTAAGGAAAATAATAGCTAATGAAAGAAAAATCTAAAATAGTTTTAAAGGAGGTTAAAAAAGTCTCAAAGATCTTGATGTTAATTTATGAAAAGAAAAAAGAGTCAGGCAAGGTGATGTTTGGCATTAGGAGACAGACTTATAAATTGGACATATTTCCTCATTTCCCACCACAACGAGTTATCAAGCTCAGCTCAAATACTCAAGCTCTGAAGTCCTACATGCCAGCTTTGCGTATTTATTTTATTAATATGGATTGGATACAAATGTGCAGTCAGAAGGTGTTGTGGTTTAACCTGGCAGGCAGCTAACCACCACACAGCCACTTACTCACTCCCCCTGCTCCAGTGGGATGGGGGAGAGAATAAAAAAAAAAAAAAAAGTAAAATTTGTGGGTTGAGGTAAAGACAGTTTAATAGGACAGAAAACGAAGGGAAAATAATAATAATAATGATAAAAGAATATACAAAATAAGTGATGCACAATGCAATTGCTCACCACCCACCGACCAATGCCCAGCCAGTCCCCAAGCAGCAATCACTGGTCCCCAGCCAACTCCCCCAATTTATATACTGAGCATGAGTCATATGGTATGGAACACCCCGTTGGCCAGTTTGGGTCAGCTGTCCTGGCTGTGCTCCCTCCCAGCTTCTGGTGCACCTGGCAGAGCATGGGAAGCTGAAAAGTCCTTGACTAGTGTCAACACTACTTAGCAACAACTAAAACATCAACATTCTTCTCATACTAAATCCAAAACACAGCACTATACCAACTACTAGGAAGAAAATTAACTCTATCCCAGCAGAAACCAGGACAGAAGGGTAAGTAATTTTTTGTAACATGTACATCAACTTGATACAGGTTCAATATTTCTTAACAATATTTTCTCTATTTTCAAACTGTACTGATCCAATATCTTTGAAGAGGTTTAGTGTACAAACATAAAAGTTACATATAAAATAATAATGTATTTAAAGAGTTATTTAAAACTTTAAGATGAATTCTCTCCTTCAAGCTATGATCTGAATCAGAAAACAAAGAATCTTGCTAGATATTTGCAAATATGCTCTGCTTACCTTTTTAACTATTAGAGAGACATGCTGATTCTACAACCTGCAAAAAGAGGAAACACAGTTAGTATTTTTCTCTTTTACAAATTTAAATGCATTACAGATGGCAGCTCCTGACCTTAAAAGGGACAAATTTCTGACTCTGTAAGAATAAGTAGTTCATATTGCATATACATAGTCACAGAGCCAACTGCCTTGTAACCCCAGCAAAGGGAGGGGGAAGAACAATTCTGAACGTTCCTGATTGGGGGGAGGGGGGGGGCAGGGAACACAAAAAACCCCCCAAGACTGAAGCTGCTTAGTACTTGGGGCCAGGAGAAATATCCCAGAGGTACAAGCAGCTACTTAGCAGAACCCAGTCTGCAATCTCTGCACCTTATAGCAGAAAGGGTCAGCAAAAAATTTGGCCAATAAAGGCTTAAAACTAAAATCAGCTTCTGTGTTACCACAGCCAGCTTATCCTGCAAGCAAAGCTAAAGTTATTGTCTTGTTAGAATTTTTTTTAAATTTAGATCTTAAATTTTATTTGTAGTGGTTGATTTTAATCCATAGAAATGACACCTCAAACTACAACCCCCTTTTCAAACATCAGTTCCTTGATACTACTGGCATCAGCCTGCATTCTCCTGAAGTGCCTGCAAAACTGGAAAACCCCTCAACTACCAGCAGTGGTGTAGGAAAGAAATGGCAGGTGTAGGGTAAGAAGGATACAGAATAACGGGAAGGACTAAGGCTACAAGGCGTTTTCTTTTATTTCCATAAATACATATAAACTACACAGCTGTTCAGTAGGAACAGATGGTTTTATTTTTACAGACAGCCTCCTAGTTATGAGAAAATATTTATGTGACTTTATCGATGTGAAGATTCACTATTCCAAAATGGTTCAGCAAGTGACAGAACCTATTTCCAAAGCACCAGAGTACTTCAGTCAAGTGGCTACGTTCTGCAAAAACAGACACGCAGTCCAGCAGTTGATCAGAGTGGGGACACCACCTGTACCTGTAAAGGATTTTGATATTTGCACCTTGAAAAGACAAAAATTCTCTGCTGTTACACTGCCCACAAGAGGGTGCTGGCACCCTACAAAAACTTTCACTAAATTGAAGTTATACAGCATGCACAGCACAGCTATGGACAATAAAAACTGATGGATGCATATATCGTATCTTAAACTGTTTTGGTCAAGTTAGACAAGAAAGGATCTGACACAATATTTTAAAGTCCATATACTAGAAGGTTGCATTAATTCAATCTTGGTTTTTTTTTCAAAGACATTTCAATTTCCCAACGCTTCATGGTGGCGTTTTCCAATAATCCAGAAAATTATGCCAAAAATATAGTGGTCTTAGCCTGAAGTAGTAAAAATGCCTAGAAAGCTCAACGTAGTGTCAACTGAAGTCAGCTTCCCATGCTGCAGTGGACTACACTCAAGCCCACCAAAGGGGGATACAGTCTTTACAGCATGATGAGTTTTACCATTTCCTTTCATATTTTCCCAACCTAGTATACCCATATCCACAACAAAAACTCTTCCAAACCCTTGGAATATGAGCTATAAATTATGTGCAACGTGAAATTCCAGTACCTGTGGCAACATGACCAAAAAAAAATTTTTTTTTAAATGAGTTTTTGATAATTCTCGTTCTACATGAGCATTGCTTTACTTAATTATAATTAATCCTGAGACAACACACCACTAGCAATTTTTAACTAAGTTTTTACATTAGTAGAACCTCGAGTTGTTTTAGAAATTGTATTTCTTATATGCCATATTACCCCAGTCAGTAATTCCCTGAGTTTCAAACAAACTAAACAAACACAGTTCATGAGACTTGGGACTTATAAGTTTACCACTAAGTGCAAAAAATCCTTATATATTGACAGCTGCCGACAGTTTTACAGGGTAAGAACCAGCCCGCAGGCACGACACGTAAGGAACAGTTTTACAGTACTACTTAAAAACGTATCTCTGGTGAAAATCCAAACGTTTCTTTTCCAACTCTTAGTTTTCTAGCCGGCAAACGGCAGCAGCCCAAGCCCGTACCGAAGGAGGCGAGGGGCAGCTGGCAGGACGGGTGCTGCTCCGGCAGGGCACGGCCGCGCTGGCACCACCGCGCCTTTGCCCACCCCCAGGACACTGCCTTCATCTGCTCGCCACCAGGGAAAAAAAATGCTTATTTTAATTTTTTGGTTTAAAAAAAAAAAAAAAAAAGCACTTATGTTTTAACCTCATCCAAACGGGGCACGCCATGCCCTTTGCGCGGGGTGTTTGCGGCGGGCAGAGCCACGAGCGCAGACACCTGCTCGGGGCTCCAAGGGCGCTCGCTCAGCCGAGGATCGCTCTGCCCGGAGGTTTTGCAGCTCCTGCGCCAACCTCAGCAGAAGAGAAGTCCCCTGCGAGGCAGCCTCCAGCCCAGAGCCTGCGGTCCGGCACCAACCCCCTCCGCCGGCCAGCACGGTCTGACGAAGCCAGCTTCGCTGCTGGAGGGCTGCGAGCAGTCAACGGGGGCGGAGGAAAAATGTGAGACTTGTAACACCTTAAGCCAGTAAAGAYGCTAAATGGGAAAGAAAGGGAAATACCACTATGTTATCAAAAGCAGGAACAAACCTCTCATCTTCTAGGCATCCTACCTGGCTCTGCCTGGTGGCAGATGGATACCTCAGGGCTTGCTCAAGTCATAACGTGCTTCCCCACCACCTTTTGCAGAGAGACCGGTGTTTGCCTGCTAGAGGGGCTCCTCCAGGAGCCCAGCACCTCCCTGCAGCATCTCCACATCATTACTTCCCCCCCCCCAAAAAATAAAAAAAGTCAGTAAACCAATTATGAATGTCAGGAAACAGGCCCCGAAGACAGACGTGCACATCACCTTGTTGGCATTTGCTTCGCTCGTGACACTACAATTGTCATTTTAATATGGGTTTATCCTCCTACCACAGACAGGAGTAAAATAAAGTAAAATAAAACAAGCCTTAGGAGAGTTGTTCTTTTTCATTGCACGGCTGGAATAAAAACTGAAAAGCAAAACAAATGGAAATCAAGCGACTTCCAAACAGCTTCATTTCTAAAAATGACTAGTGAGTTTATTCACCCAAAAAAGTTCGGAAACACACCCCACGTGATTTCTCCCGAGGCAGCAAAGGATACTTGAAACCCATTTGAAGAACACGTCATGCTGGACATTTAGGACTTTCTGGAAATACCAACTTTTTAAAACTCAACAGAAAACATTTCAAGGCCGTGAGAATCGAACCAGAGATATAGATAACTAACTTCATTACATAGACTCCATCTCACATGTATAAAACAGCATCTCTAGTTTCTCAGAGGTAATCCACTGGCCCTTTGAAAACTTCCTTAGGAGAAAGGCACTGAGAAGTGCATCCAGCTAAAATCTTGAGGTCTTCCTTGGTCAACAAATAGTCCTAAAATCTTTGAGAAAGGAGAAAGATTTCAGGGCTCTGCTTAAGCAATGAAGATCTCCTTCCTTGAAGGCAACGAGGGCCTCCTTGGCTTGGTGGGGGTCCTGCGACTCCCACTACAGCTATCACTGCCACCTTGCCTGAACAACACCCTGCCCCGTTCCAGGAGCCATCAGCCCACCCCAGGCCCATCTCCTCCAGCCCAGAGGAGCAGAAGCACACCACCAGGCAGGGACCCATGTCATGAGGTCAGAGAATGGGACGCCCTGTCCAGGCTCCTCCTTGGGGGGCCGCAGCCCCAGGTCCCAGGCGTGACACCAGCGGAGGAGTCAAGGGGAGCAGGCACCCTTGCATTGGGCACAGGCGCAAACACGTCCGTGTTTCCCTCAGGTACTGACAGTGATTTTCCAGTGTAATTTAAATTTGCAAGATGCTAGATGCATTGATTCAGTTCTGTAAGATTTTGGGGAAAAAAGTATGGTCAATCACAGAGGCCTCCAAAACACCCACCCACAAGGGACAGGAGGTCCCACCTCGGGACACAAACCTGCAAGGTCCACCCAAACACAAGGTAACTATCTGGAGGCACTCACCACCAGCTGCGTGGACAGCACAAAAAATGCTAATTCCAATCTTTATGTATTTACTTTCCCATTTATTTTACTTTTCCAGTGTTGAAAAACACAGGCAAGCTGCCGAGGCATCTCAGCTGCACACGTCCACATGACAAAAACCACAGGTATGTTAAATCCGGCATCATCTGCCCTTCCAATTTCAACGCTGGCTCAGGAAATAGCAGCGCTTCGAGGTGGAAAGCCAACTGCCCTGCTCAGCTCATTTTTGCTCAGCTTACATCCTGACACAGATTGCGTCAAGACGTTTCACAGAGAGGTCAAACAACAAACTCAAAAGATGGTGCATTTTTCATGCAGACACAGCCACGGTTTTTGCTAACCGATTTGCACTCTCCCTAGGCACCAGAGGAGCTAGGTTTTTTATTAATTAATTAACACAGACTTGCTTCAGCCTCTCAAMCCCAGATTAAGGAAAGCAGCTGGAAGAAACCTTTACTCCAGCCTGAACCATCCACCTTTCCTCTGCTGGGACACAGGCGAGTGCCAACGCACTCCAGCTGCAAAGCAAATGCAGCTGATGACGATTTTTTGGTGGTTGTATTTGATTTCTAGAATTCGTCCCTCCGGGTACTTTTCTATACCATCTTCTTCTCCTTCAACTAGGAGCCTTTCCCGCTTGCAGCTGCCACCACCCGTTTCCAATGGGAAGGGTGCCTCCAGTTTCAGACCAGCTGTGAACAGCTACCAGGGTCCCACTCTTCCTCTTCTCCCGTTCTCCCAGGGAACACGGGGAAGAGATGCCTTCACGGCAGATTTTGCTCCTGACCCCAAAAAACTCTAGAGTTAGCCTTCAATAGAAGACATGACACATCTTTTCATACACAAAGGGGACGAGTCTCTGCCGTAAACTATAAACTCAGTTCAACAGCACAACTACAGAATGGGGTTTTCCTCTGGAAATGTTTTTTTCCATCTAAATATGAAGAAACAATTTGACATCTATGATGGTACCTACCTTAACTTATCAGACTGAATTAATGAAACAATAGCCCAAATCCAAACCACGATCCCTATATCCCTTTTGAATTGCTAATTTAAAATTCTAAAATAAATTAGGAGAGACTAGCAACTGATCATCATAATGAAAAAAAATAGTTTAGGAAAAAAGGATATACATACTGCAACTGGAAAAAGCAGTAAGTGCAGTTTATACACAATACAAAGCTGTCAAATGTGTCTCCTTCCCTTGGCATAAAAGAAAGTCTTTTTTTGAACTTATGTATAGAAAGTATTTGTAAGACACTGCAACCAAGTTCACTGACACCTCAAAAGCTATAGGAATTCAGCAGCTATTAGGCAACAGGAATCAGGTTAGTATCCATAGGAAAAAAAGTATGCTACTCCATGAAGTAATATCCAAGCTGTTACTGCTTTTGCTGCAGGTATCAAATAAGATTATGTTTATCACTTATTCTGGAATGTTCAAAGATTCAAACCTGTTCAGGAACAAATACAGACGTAAATTATTTTTTCAAACATTCTCTCACCAAAAAATGGTTTCACGTTTTCACATAATATCAGCAAGGAACTTTTAATTTCTGATTTTTAATTTTGTGATCCCCTACGGTTGAAAAATTATATTAACAAGGTGTTGATGTACTGGTTATTTATGACAGCCTAAAGCCTCAATATAAAATTTCAATACTGAAGCAACACTATTTCAAAATCAAAGATTTTAATGCCACTCTACCCTTCTACAGGATGACGACATCCCATGTGTAAGAGCAGCTACCTTAGAAGAGAATGCAACTGAAGCCAAAGGAATTATTCACATGAGCAAAATTACCATAAATGTCTTCAGGGAAATCTAGGCTTTAACCTTGTTTATCATGATTTCACTATAGCTAATGTTTAAACATTTACATTACTATTTAGCTGTTTTAAACATTAGTCAAACTGAAACAGTACAACAGTGCAATCTTGAGACTAAGTAGCAACTTTTGAAAGACAATTCTTAAATTCCTTCGAAAGTAATATCTCTGTTCCGAATTAGTACTTTTTAGACAACAGCTACAAGAAAAAGATTAGTCTGGACTACAGACAGACTGTGGACGAGATTTTAGGCTAGAGGACAGGCGGGGACAGGACAACCCCCCCGTCCCAGCCGCACCGACCCATTCTGGTGCTGGAAGATGCCCCACTAAGACACGGACGTTCCTGCACCGACTGAGAAAGCTGCTGAAAGCTGCCGTCTCTGCTACAGTGAGCAACTGGGGGTTTCTGCTTAACACATCCTGAAAAAGATACCCGTAAGATGGTATTTTTTGCATCCTCCTGCACCCTTGTTCTACATAGGTTCAGCATACACTAGAGGACGGCAAATCTTTCTTCATTTGAACAGCAGCGATATTTTTAAGACTTCAGAACAAGGCAAGCTGATTATTTTTGTTCTTACTTCCTCCCTAGGGCAAATGTAAGATGCACGTGAGCTACACAGACATTTTGTACCTTAACATTAGACTTCAGAAAAATGCCTCAGAAATCAACGTTTAGTAAAAAGATGCAAAATATTTATCACTCAGTTTAACAGTGTTCAAAACCATGAGATTATGTCCTGCATTAAGGACATACTAATATCTCCTCTAGCCTTTACCATGGGAAGTCACTCCCCACAGCCCTTAAATATTAAATACTGCTTCAGGACCTCCAAAACAACGCACCTTATTCACAGACTTCTACTTTTAAACAGAGGACGGGATGACCGAGCCGCTGCCAGGCAGAAAAGCAAACGGCTGCCGTCAGCTGCTTCCAGCCACCCGACGTACCAAGCGGCTGCTGATGAAGCTGGGAGACAGACCAGCGGTTGGCACAGGAGGGGTGAAGGATGCCCACCCCACGCAGCGCCTGGTAACGAGACGCACCTCGCCAGCAACTCCCAGACCACTTCTGCAGCCTGAAGAACCAACGCGATTTATCACCGGATTTAAAAGCAGAGCGTTGAGTGAGACTAGGGTCACCTATCTACACCTGACAGAGGGCAAGTGACATGAAGGAGATTAAAAGCCCCTCGTCTCAACAAGATCCAAGGGGCACAGGCGTACCCACACACACAAATGGCTGCGGGAAAAAACACCTCATGCGGCCCAGCCACATAATTTCATTAATTTTATCAGTGAGAAGATTAGAAGGCAACTTGATCACAGTTTATAGCGCTTATATAAAGATAAAACAGCAGAAGAGGGTGCTGCAACTTCAGTAAAAAGAGTACACCAAGATAAAATGTACAGGCTGGAAACAGGGTTTAACCCCGATATTGTTTGTGCACATTTCGAGCTTAGCCTTTGATATGAATCATGATGCTGACCATTCTCCATCAGCCCGCAGCTCGCCAGCAGCTTCCCCGGCCGGGGGAAACGGCAGGAAACTGCATCCGCTGGGCGCAAAAACCCAGGAAGCACAAACTAAACCAGGGAAACAAGAATCACGGATTGCACGCGTGTACCAAAAGCCAGGGCACCCAACGGCAGCAGCGAGTACCCTGCTGTCCCAGCAATCGCCTACGCAAGCAGTCAGGTTGAGGTCACTGCCAGAGCGTGCTTTATTATTATTATTATTTTTTAAATAAATGTTATGCATTTAACATGGGAGGATTTCAGAGCTCTCTAATCCTTTGGCTTTAACTCGCACATTACAGGAACTCCATGCACAGGGAAGTTAAAAGACCGTGGAAGAAACCTGAATCACGCTGTTTTCCTGAACAAAGGACCAGGGCGTGATTAGCTGGAAATCACATTTCCAGGTCAGTTGTTTTCTCGCTGCTTCCCTGTTTATGCATATATACCCATTTTGTGCTCTGGGCAGAGCTGAGGACTGCCGGAGAGCGATGCAGGGACAGGAGAGGGGCTAAGCTCCAAGGGAGCTGGGAAGGGGGAGAGTTGCCAAAGGCTGCACAGAGCCGTAACTTTTGCCCTTCTCTTGCACAGGGGATCACTCACATACTGGTGTGCACAGCTCTCCCACACCGTCCCAGTCCGGCTGCCGCTGTTTTCACAGCCCAACCTTGGGGCTGGACCACGAGCAAGGACGCTGCCTACCTGCGGGCAGCCGGTGGCCCTTGCCCTGCCGCACAAGGCGAGGAAAGGGGGATCACGCAAACTGCCTTAATGCAGCGGGGAGCCAAAAAACCAGCGCCTGCATCTTAAATTGGGTTTTTTTCCCCCCAGAGGCCTGCTCTCAGGCTGTCGCAGCATGCAGGGAGAGCGCACGGCAGCAGCCTCGGCAAGCCGAACTCGAAGCACCCCGTGTTTGTAATTCAAGTCCCGCCGACAGTCTGCATTTCCATGGTGGCCACTTCCAGGATTTTTGCGTTCATGTCTCATCACTGCAATGCTTCTGGAAGAACCAGCAGCTGGACTTCTAAGAATACGAAAGTGTTACCTTTCGCTTCTAAAAACACTTCTGCTTTTCCCCCGCTACAAATATGAGCAGATTTGAAGAACTTCAAGATAACTCTTGAGAGGGCTTGACTCCCAGTCAGTCTTCTGAGTTTCTGGAAGCCTTCCTTGGGACCTGGCAGTTGCAGCTGGCTATCGGGGATCTCGTTAACACAAGACTGACTCAAACTGTCCCTTCCAGAGTAGTTCCTTGTGTTATTCAAAATTAAATATCTGTATGTTAAAAAAAAAACCAACCACCCACCAACGACACTTATGGTGTAAAATCTGACTTCCATCACCACGCTGGTGTGTGGGCAGAGTGTTTGCTATCACAGAACATTAGACATTTTACAGCCACGTTGTGCAGAAACGGTACTTACCACCTTCTTACTCAAGAAATTGTAATACATCCCCGAATTTGACAAGACCTGCAAGGGAAACGCCAGGTAGAGTTTGGATAGGGCCGGAGGAGAGCTAGAGAGAGGGAGGATGCTGGTATGACCCAGGCACAGGTCAGGATGGCACATCCAGAACAGACCCTTGGCTTGCATTACTTGCATACAGGAAAAGGTTTGAAAAGTCTTGTATACTGTGATTCTCAACCACAGCTGAGGGCAAATGGACCGAAAGTTGTGAGTGTATCAAGAAGGGGACTCGCAACTATAGAAGTCAATTTTGATGCATTACCCCCATAGGCTGAGCTGGCAGTAGGTAACTCATATGCTCATTTTCATTAGTCTTTCTGAGTTCAGATAAAGTTCGACAAATACATTTTCAGATAATACAACATCTCTTGCTGAGTATTAAAAGTTGCTCCTGATAGCCAAAGGAAATGAGGCTTATGAGAGCAGAAATACTTATGCCTACTTTATCTACTAACTAAATTATACAAAGTGGCCCCAAAGAATCTCCTAGCAAGACAAAGCTGAAATTACATATATTTAAGAGGCAGAGAATTAATCAGTCAGTGGTGAAAGTTCCAGTAACAGAAAAATTTTTTCTTAGCTTTTGTGTGTTTGAAAACTTCCATTAAAAAAACATTTTAAATACTAGGGCTGAAAAAATTTGGTTAAAGGACTGTAATCTTGAATAGAAACACAGACGTTCAAAAGGCAGCGAACTTAAATAATTCACTTCAATGGTCCATATGAAATACAAAACGCTTCTCCCAACTTACACCCAAAAACCCACCTTGCCCTGTGCTTGTGAGCTGTTGAGCCGATGTCCGGCACTGCGCGGCTTCCCAGAGCATGGGGATCCCCATACTGCTTGTGCCTTTTTCCAGGAGCATCCCAACCAGGTCGGCTCTACCCAGCTGCAACGCCTGCTACAGCTGCGCCCTGCCTCGAGCTGCTGCAGCTCCCGGTGCAGCCACAGCCAGGCTGGCACGCAGCCGGCACTTGCTGAGTTGGCAGATGCGGCGATGCAGTGCCCTTACCCATCGGACTGTGCCTTCCCTGACCGGTGGAGCAAAAGCTGGCTTATATTTCAAACTACCAATAGTCAGGTCATTCCAACAAAAACAGAGGGAAACATAAAATACAGTGTTTAAGATTGAACGCAAAGCTCAGCACACGCTGAAGCTGAAGTTACGATTCACGGCTAGCAGATTTTGTGTCTACAACATTTAGAAAAAACCCCAAATACAGGATCCAGATGATCCCAAAAATCAGAACAATGAAATGGCAGGGCATGAAGATAAGTATTTCTCCATAAGAGCTGCGTGATTTGCTTCTCCAAAGTACCAGTCTCTTATAACCTCATGGGAACTCTGGGATTGACTCTYCCCTTGATTAACAGAGAAGAATATTACTTCTCTGACTTAACTACCCCAGGTCACAGCAAATGCCATTTTCCACTGTAAACAGGTTCCTAGCTAGCTAATCTCTTGGTTCTTAGGCCAAAAGCTGCCCCCTTCCATTTATTTTTTTGCGGGGTGGTTTCTCCATTCTTTGTGCCTTTGTAGACACAAGTCCTTTCCAAATTCATTAGTTTTCCTTGAAAGCAGGGGTTAGAGTTACTTAAATGGTGGTTGCTCACAAAACTATACTATGGTAGTAACAGCTACTAGTAGTCATATTAGAAAAGAGGGGTGAAGAAATTTCGGTCTTAAAAAAAAGGGACAAAAATAAGCCACATGGATTTTTACCCCCATGAGCTAATCAAATCTAAGTCTTAATAATGAGCGAGAGAAATGGTATTTCCGTTACACATACTGAGCTTCACATATTATTTTTAATATAATTTAGAGTAATTAAAACATCTTGGTGGGGTTTTTTTGTTGTTCCCACATCAGTTCCTCAACTTCAGTACTCCCATGTTTACTTTCATCTGTGCTGCTGCCAATATCCGTATTCCCGAGGTACTGTAAAGTCTATACTGCTGCTGCCACCGTTTGCTGGGATGGGACTTCATTTTGAATCCACGAAAGCGTCTTCCTGATTCATAAGCACTGCAGCCTTATAACTGTGATAACTGGGAAAGCTGGACAAATATTTACAGTGGAAGATGCAAAAATTATTTTTAGAAGAAAAAAAACYCACTTTGAATGGGCATTAATTCCTCTATATATTAGTTGAGCCAACTGTTGAGTAAGGCTGGCCAAAAACAAAGCCTTGCTGAGCAAGAGCAGAAGGAGAAGCTTCAGAGAGGACCACATACCCCATGGGACCCAGCAGCCAAACTGTGCATTTGCATTTACTAGAGATCTCAAGTGCATCAGTGAAGCACCGGTTAGAAGCAGGCGTAGTGCCCTTGCCTAGATTTTCAAATGGCTTTTGCCAGTGTCACCCTCTCAAGAAACTGCACATTTTTCTTAACAGTCACCATCATCAGTCAGATGGGGAAGGGACAGAGCTGGAGTTAATACCACTCGTATCAATAAAAATAAATCAATACGGTATTTGACAGAATACCATAATAATTAACTAGTTCTGCAGAGATGATGGCGACTTCCAGAGTGAGAGGGCTTAATAAGATAGAGGACAGAGTTCTGCCAGAGGGGACATTTTGTTGGGAAAAATTTACCAATACAAGAGAATTATTTATATCAGGAATTTATCATTGCACGAGGCATGGCAAAAGTGCATAGAGGACCCTGCCCATCTTTGGCATCTCTTGCAAATCAATATCATTTCAAAGCAGAAAGCAAATAGGGGAGAACTACAGGGTGATAGGCGGCACAGGGAGTTCGAGAGAAGTCTCCCAAGAGCTGCTCAGTCTAAGAGAACAAATCAGAGTATGACTGTGCCAAACACAGGGGGAGAGGAAAAAAGGGAAGCAATTATCTGTCCTGGAAGGCAGCGCTGTACAGAACCAAATGAGGCTTTTTGTATGAATGCAAGAAATAATCGATGCTTTTCAGGCAGAATTGATACGTGCCGCAAATGACGGCAGAGCAAGGACTACACTGGATTATCCAGGAGCGCCTTCATTTTCCTACAGCCTTTCAGAAAGCATTTCCAGGTGGCCCCAGGAGGAGGAGGAGAGCTGCCAGCATCCCACGCGTGCCGTGGGAGGGCAGCAGCTGAGCGGCACCCAGCCCCGAGCCCCCACGGAAGGAAGGATGGAAAAGCTGAGAGAAGCCAGCCTTCACCTGGGGCACAACGGGCAGCTCCCTGTGATTTTGCTGGAAATCAGAGCGCCGTGCCTCTTTTTTCCCCTTGCTTGGTTGCATTTCCACTCCAGACTACGCTGCACCTGCTTCTGGAACAGGGTGGAAATTCCCCATTCCCCTGGCACACCGACACAGGGGAGCAAATAACGCAAGATGTACAATTTGCTTCAGGTTCACTACAACAGAACTACAGAGTGAAAGAGCCATTTAATGCAATCAAGACTACCTAAGCCATCTCAGCCACTGAAGAAAGGAGTACATCAGTTCATATGTGAAGAAACCACGTTATTGAGTGGAATTTAGATTATGCTACTTCAGTGCCCTTTTATTGTACCTAAATTATTTTTAGACTGAAATGTTTATTCTGGACAAATACTGAACATAAAAAATTATACATACACATGTATTTCATATATACATGCATATACTGCACACATTTTCTGTAAAGAGGAAGCTATTCATTCAGAAATACAGGGACTTAACTGTTCTCTAAACAATGAACTAAACAAGAAACCAAGACTCTGTGAGGTGAAAACCTCTAATAAGAATGCCAGCAGCCTCTTAACGCAGATCCAAAAGTCATTTATTCAAAACTATCCCACCGCACATACATTAAAATAGTATTCGCTACCAATGCTGCCAGAACGACGTACACCTGAAGTCCAGCAAACTGTTGGAGCAAGAGGAGTTCGTATGCGTTTTAAGTACCAGTGGATGCAAAAATACACATTTATACTCACTTTCCCAGACTTCTGCACATCTAGGGGCTCCTGCTGTTTTCAGACCGCTCAGAGGGCTGTGCTGTTCCCATGTTTCACGGGACAATCACCATATCAGAGGGACCTGTACAGGTCTCAGAACCATCATCATCAACCTGCCCCAATGCTCTGCAGGCAAAGAGCCGGTTATGGGTATGGTTAAGACTTACACAAGATGATGGTTACGGCTCAACAGTAAGAGCAGCAAATACTTTACAGTGGCAGTGCAGTATTCCATTTTAAGCAATTCACTCACATTTGGTCAGGACAGTCCACTGTCTAATTGTTCTTCTGGGTCTCCTAATCAGAACAAGCCTGCAGCTAAATGGACAGGGTTAGTGCTCCATACCTCTTCGCAGGCAAAGAGACTACCCTGTCCTGATTAATACGCTTGTTTTACAATTTATGTCCCATTTGGATTATAGCAATGTACCGAACCTGGGCAAGAAACCACTAGAAGAAGGCAAGGAAGGTATGCAAGCCAGGGAGCAGCACGAATACCAAAGCCAAAACATTAGCTAATGCTGAGGAGCTATGTTACACTGAAAGCTACCAGGAGAACAATTCCTTTCCCTACTTTCGACCACTGCGCTATAAAAGCTATGACCTTCAAAATATTGGCTTTCTTTCCTTTAGGATTCAAAGCAGCCTGTTTCATCCAAGCAGTCCTATAGATCAGGTGATACTCTGGCAAGAGAATAACACTCAATAGCCATATTCCTCAACGGAGCTTTGATTGCAAGAATCAAATGTTGTATTTCTAGTCTCTTCCACATTCACTTAAAGCAATCAAAAGCAGCTATTTAGAAATGTTCTCACAGCTATCAGGGAAGCTTGCTTAAGACTGGAAAGGCAACTTTCTTTTAAAGTAAACCTCTTGAACAAGTTACTGAGGAAAGAACAGATGGAAAGCAGAACAAAGGACAACTCTGAACTTGAAGTAGGCTTATGCTGAAAGAGCCAGCAAGGACATCACTGATGCCGAGAGAAGCTGCATATGTTCACAACAGGGCTAGCAAAACCGGCCTCAGAAGTATCATAGTTCACCTTCGACTGAGATCCCACCTGCTGACTGTTAAACCAGATTGAACCCTGCATGAAAAGCAGGCAGTTTTGCCTACGAAAAAATGCACGAGGAGGCCAAAGGAAATGGAAAATGAACAGTGGAGTTGGGAATACTGTCTAACAGCGCTGAGCATTACCTGGGCTACAAAAAAGCTAGCTGTCATGATCTGGAATGCAATGATGGGAGAAAGGGGGGCTGAGAAAAACATATGGAGTTCTAGGAACGCTAGCTATATTTATTCAAGCTATATTATATTTACTCTGTCTCCAGGAAACGTGACCATGGCCTAGCGTTCCAAGTTTATATTTCTAGGGTGCTGAAGCTTCAGCAGAGCGAGGAGCGGGTCCGCCGAATACAGCGACGGCACAAACTTTGCACCTTTGGCAAACTGGGGTGAGCAGCCTACGTCCAAAGCAAGACACCCCCCGCCCTGCTCCCACGCGACAGATCCAACGCTGGAATACGCTGAAGTCAGCAGGTCGGAGCGAGGCCTCTGTGCCGGCGGCACCATTCCCCACCGGCCGCTGCCGCCGGCAGCGCGGCGGAGCGACGGGGCGGCGCTCGGCCCCGCTCGGCCCCGCTCGGCCCCGCTCGGCCCCGCTCGGCCCCGCTCGGCCCCGCTCGGCACCACGGAGAGCTCCCTCCCGCCCAAAGCCGCCCACGCCCGTCACGGCAGCAGCATCGCCCGTGGGGCTGCGGGACAACCCTCCCACCGCGTCCCCTCCCCCCCCACTGCTCGGCAGAGCTTCAGAGCCGAGCAGACCGACAGATGTCAATCACCCCCTTGGTCTTTTCAAGTCGATCAACTCCCCTCAAAGGGAAAATAGGAAGTTTGCCCTGCCACAGTCGTTTTACTTTCAAAGCAGGAAAAAAAAACCCACACGTTTCACAGACTGTATCTAAGGAATTTGTACGCAGAAGAATTATTCTCCACAGCACCGAAGAACACAAATGGGGATGGCACGGTACAAGAAGAATGATGCTATCTCCCAAAAATATAAATAAATTATCATCTTGGCAATAAACACGAGCCAAAGCCTGAAAGAACTATTTTACTTCCAGGCAAGTTCATTCATAGATCTTGCTAATAGTGAACCTGGTTCCTTTATGAACTCAGGAGCAGCAGGAGGAAAAGCATATAAGAAGATTATGTTAATACTATATTTAAGCATATGTAAGGACAGTGAATGAAATACTGATTATTCACTCACTTGATTCAAAAAAAACAACCACTTACTAAGAATTGCTTTCAGGGGATAAGAGAAGAGAAACTAGGCTGCACCAGAAAAAAACAGACAGAGCTACAGTAGTAGTTGCTATCCCTCATTACCCACATTCATCAGCGCTGAGGTCTACGGAAATCAACTTTGGTACAAAAGCATCAATGGGGAYGAACCACCCAAAGGCTTTCAGCCTACTGTTCCCTTTGCACAGGCGGGAAGTATTTCCAACTCGTTATCACCACCATGGAAAACAGCAGAGCTGGGTTTAATGCAACTTCCCTGATTTTTGCAAAGAGGTTCAAAGACACAGGAAAAATCAGGCTTCACTACGATGGAAAGACGTGACAGTCCTCATGAAATAGAGGGGAGGCTACCGGGCTCGAGCCCCCACCGGTCCAAGCATGTAAGGTAGGTTACGGAGTTGAGAGAGGATTTTCTGCACTTTCTGGAAAGCTCTTTAGCCGGGGAGACTTTGCCCCTTCGCCCGTACTTTGTCAAAAGCGCAGGCACACGCGTTCCCAACCAGACCTCCACGCTTTTGCTCGAGTCAGCTGTACTTTTCTGKTTTACATTCTTAAGAGCTGCTAACTCAGCGAAGGGTCCCAATTTAGCTTCTGATTAATCAAAGGCTGCACGCTCATTAGCGATTGAGGCACAACCCAATCACAAACTTACAGGCAGCGGATGTGCCCCTATAGCTCACCTCTGCGCTCGCCGTCCTACCTCGCTCCTCCACGTGAGCTGAAGCACAGAGGTGGAGACAAGCAGGAGATTGTCAAAAGCACGTTCCCGATGCAAATTAAAACGCTAGCGTACACACCCAACACACGACTGCCAGGATCACTGGTTCGAGTCAAGCATCAATTTCCAGCTCCACTTTGTTATCGAAACACAGTATCACACAACGTCAAACTGCAGAATACCGCTTGGTGCTGGTAAGCGGCCGGAGATAAAAAGCATCTGTAAAAATACAACTACAAGAATGTCTGTATAATACACGTTAAATCCCAGGAAAGCACATCTGCTCTCAGCACTTGAATGACGACTTCGCTGGCTGTAAGAGTACTTCTAGCCAAAAGAGGGGCTGTAGGTCCAGAGAAGACATCAAAGCCAACGCTGCTGAGAAAATGGAAGTGTAGTGCCACACGGCTGCTCTGAAAAGCTCAAGGAGAAATAAAAAAAAGGGAACATGTTTTAGCTGGAACAGATGACTCCAGTTTAACGTGGAATATGACCGTAATTCACAGTTGCCTGTGGCTCCCCACCTTCGAAACGGCACCCAGACTTTGTGCAGACTCCCCAGGCAACAGGTCCAAGGGGCTGCAAACCTACATGGAGTCAGTCCCCAAAAGGGGACGGTCAACCAGATTAAAAGTTTCAGCTACCAAAACTGCCAAAATTTAAGAGAGGAAACAACGTTATTTCTCATACAGATTAAGAAGCTTCCACCAAGGGGATCTCTCCCTTGCTAAAACCCATTGCTAATTTCCGTAGTGTGGAAAACACATAAACCACCCGTGCTACAAAGTTCTTTCCAGGGTGTAAGCTTGACCAAAGGCGCTCAGTATTAAAAAAGTGGGTAAGCACCTGACAAGAGAAGTTCCTCCTCCTTTGGTCTCCCAATGTGAGCTACATGTGTGTGTCAAGAGCAAGCATTAAGACTTGGACAGCAGAGGAGGGATATAAACCCGGTTCCCCCACGGAGCTGACTTTATTACAGGTTTCTCACAAATGAAGCGCAGTTCAGCCATCGGCTTATGTTCATTCTTCTCATTTTTCAGAGTCTTAAATATACCAGTACCTTTAGATGTGAAAAGCATGGCAAGCCTAAGGACAAAAGCGGCATTGAAACGTGTTATCTTAGTCTGGTTTTGATCAGTATACATTTTTTCCTTACTATCCTCCTAATAGCATCCAGGGTGGACCACACCAAGGCTCCATCATCTTGAGGGCTCTACTCTTCCCTCAGCAGCTGCTGCAAGAACAGGGCAAGCCTGTAGAGATATTTTCCTTCAACACTCTCCCAAGTCCCCAGTAATTTCCGCGGCACAAATTTCCTAATTTACAGTCCACACCTTGGTGTTTATATCATCCCTAGCTGAAGCCTTCTGCTAGGGCTGTCCACATTTATTTTCCGGCTAATCTGCATGCACGTGCAAACTTTATTAAAGAAAACATAGGGCTGATCATGCTTTTGAATTAAAGATCCTACAATGCTCTTACTGGGAGTCATATAAAGTCTTTTGTATTATCATGATCATTATTAAGTACTCAGTACCTGTGCTCAATATTTGAGGTGAAAAATAAAAACACATTTTGATTCAGAATGGGCTTTTTAAACAAAGTTTTATAAAATCTGCATTTAAAGTAAGAAGTCAAAGATATTTTTTTCCCTCTAATAGTTTCCCAGCAGACTGTGCCCAAATATTAGAGTATAATTAAGCAAGGAAAAAGGCAGTGGAAGTTTAAACTTGAAGACCTATTTGCTAATAAAGATGAGGAGCTGAGTAAATCAACCTAAATAAAAATCAACCTCATTTTACATGCACTGAATGCTTTCAGTGGAAGCCCTTCAGAATGGAAGAGGCAGGTACTAATTATCTCTGCAAATCTCAAAACTTAAACAGATTAAATGGGGAAAAAAATACTTCTAGTTGAGGCTGCCTCACAATCCCTATGTAAAAGCTTCACGTGCTACATCTGACAAATGAAAGACACTTAATGTTTTCCATACTTGCTTGCTCTCCTTTTGATCAAATTTTAAACAGTTCATCCCTTCCCAGAGTTGATATGACAAAATTAATAGCAGAAAGGAGGAAAGAGAGCCATTGGGAAATTAAGAGTGCTAGCACACGTTGAGTTTGGAACAATGATAAATTGGCATCAGCATAGTCCTCAAGCCTAATATTACCAAAGGCCCATCACAAAATTGTTTATGCGACTTAAAGTATTACAGAAACAAAAGCAACAGACAGCAAGGTAATCAGAGAGTACACCCTGACACGCAGCGCCAAACTCATCACCAAATGAGGAAGACTTCTACTTTCCTTTAAACTCAAACTATGGTATATTCCTCCCACATTTTCTCTGAAAGAGAATACTCAGGATACTCGGCATCTTACACGCAAGATACGGGTCCAAGAGCTCCATTCTGTTATAATCTCTTTAAACTAAAAAATAAATTAAAAAAAAAAAAAGATTTTCCTGTTTCAGTATGCCTCACAAAGGAAAAGCCTCAGAACCCAAAATGGAAAAGAACATCAGCATAAATATCTTAAATTCGTACGGGTGCAAACAGGAAAAACACCCTTCAATCCCCCAAGCAGACCTTCCTTTTACATCTCTGCCAAAAGCACTCTGCACAGTGGTTACGTGGCACCTATAAAAGGACATTTTCCTGGACAACTGCAAAAGCCTTTACAGTAAAATTTAAAATCTTCACTCACCTCCCTCCCCCTTCAGCCCTAAGGGCAGGGTGAAGGATGGTACCCAAAACCTTTTGTTTTCTTCTATCACCTATGACAAGGCAAGATTGCTCCTCAGATCACTCCTCACCACTTTCACAGAGGAGAATAAGGATACTCAGCTTCTACTGGAACTACTTATGAAACTCGCTTTCCTGTTTGTCCCCCTACCACGAAGATCCTCTGATGTCTAATAATATATTTGCACTCAGTCAACAGCTTTTCTTCCAGCGGAGCACTAATCTGGGAATTTCCTCCATGCAGATTCTTGTCCTCACACAACTTCCCGGCACCTACCTTTGACATCGCTACCCCCTCGTCAAATTTGATGGACTTTTCAATGTGTTGACCAATTTCATTCAGGGGCACTGACACTGTGATTACTTATGCAATGGGAAATCGAGCTCAGAAACGTACAGGGGTGGCAGGAGTTCCTGATAAAAACATTTGTGCATGAGGCAATCCTGATGTAAAAGCACGGACAGCATCCTCACTTTAAGAGACAGAAACACAGAGAGGCCTAACCCTACAGCATCAGGGACGAAATTTCTCCCCAGGGAAAACAAAGCACCATTCCTCTTCAAGCACATAAATAAAAAAAATGTAAAAATAAAATAAAATAAAATAAAAAAAACAATACAACCCACAAAGATATAAAGCCGTAACACCGTGCTATCAAGTACAAAGGAAAGAAGCTTCTGGCCTCTGAGCTCCCTGGCACTTCCACAGATGCTCAGTATGGCATATAAAAGCTCACTAACGACCAACTTCCACCAAGACGCACATAATTACCGAAAGCGTTCCCAGGTCCCTCTAACCAAGAGATACCCACAGAGGGCACTTCTGCAGTCAGGTTATTCCCTGGCGCTGTGGGCAGCGGGCTGGACGTGCATCTGAGGGGACAGCACTGAGTCACAGCCCTCGGCAGCCAGCACTGACTCAGCCCCGCGCTCCCCGCCAGCAAAGGAGGCTCAAGGTAACCCGCGCAGCTTTTCTGGAGGTGCCGAATTCCCCGTGCACGGGGACGGACAAACGCTGCGGCTGACCTGCAGGCAGAGAACATAAAAATGATCCCAATTGCCTTTGCAACCAGATACCCTTGAGAGGACGGCTGTGCAGGGCATCACTGCGAGACAAGCTTGGCTCCCAGAGTAGTATCAGTTACGTGGGTTTCTTTTTTTTTTTAAAATTATTTTTTAAATGCACAGATGTGCTGCTGCTTTGGTCAGCTACAGACCCTGATGCTCACAGCTGGCTCCCGCCAGCTCCCAGAGCCTGCTGACRGCCTCTTCAAGGGTTCAAATTGCAAAAACAAATATTTCTCATACCTACCATATAAAACACATTCACTAAAAGGATTGAAAAAATGCACTCTGTTGTTAAAGGAAAGAGCAAGAACCAGACACATTGTATGCAAACAGGAAAGAAACTCGCTTTAAAATGTCATTTCATTTGCTTACATAATCAATTCGCCAAGCTTTTTTTTTTTGGTCACGCAACTATAAAGGTATTTCCTTTAAAACCAAGGTACATAAATAACAGCTTCTACTGATAAATACAGCCTAAAACCACAGTTTTAATCTTTGGTACTTAAACTTGAACTGAAATCTATAGCAGGGCAGCTGGACGGCCTGAGTTCCAAAGGCGCCAAGCACTTACTGGTTTCAGAAGTTGCAGAAACAGCAAGTGCTATGCGTCTCTCTTCATCAGACCACGTCCTTAGACGTTCAAACAAAGATCCTCACCTAACATGTCAGGGTCCTACGCCCTCTGAACTGACTTCAAACGCAAGAGGCACCGACCTGACAAGCCACACTCACTGCTAGCACCTGGAGACAGCCTATTTCAGCCTCGCCTAAAATCATCCGGGCACTGAGAAGCACTAACGTGCTCATTCAGGCCCTGCAGCCGGTGGAACGTTCCTCACCAGTGGCACAGCCACCACTGCCATCCCCAAAACTTCCTCAAGTCACAGATGACATCCCAAAAACGTCGATGCCAAGTTCTGTAGAGAGCATGTTGTACTTCTGGTCTGTTCCACGGCTCTCCAACACGAGTGTTTGCCATCACCCCGTTTAACAGGGACCCTTCATTCCCACGCAGGATCTCTGACCAGGCGACCGCGAACAACGGAAGGCACCAGTGCAGGGTACACCRAGCGCAGAGATGAGTTTGCTGGAGAGCAGCAGAACCTGACCTGGTTGCAGTCCCAAACTGCGATGATGCCCTGTCCGAGCTAATAAGCCCAGCCATTTAGAAGGTTTTACTCACGTAAGTCAAAACACAGTTGGCTTTTAAAAGAGAAAAAAAGTCTCATTTGCTTGTAATAAACAAGGTAAACATACTCCACTCTTACGTGCTCATAGCAAGAGGCCTGCTGCTGAAGGCTTGCAGCACCGCATTTCCATTCCTGAACCACATACAGCCCACAAAAGGGTACTAAACTTTCATCAGAGCAGATAAATCTGAATAAGCCGGGAGGGGGCAAATATAAAAATGGCCTGAGGTCCGCRAGCGCAGCATGAGCAAAGCTATGAGAGACCTCCAAACACTAAGCACAATGTCCTCCACGGTACCTCCTCAGAAAACAAGTCTTCATAAAGCCAACTCTCCTCCTGTTGTAACAGCTGGGCTGCTCTCCCTTGAGCTGAGGAGCCGCTGCTTTCACACTCAAGCCACCTCAGAGAAGCCTCGGCCAGCACGCTGGCTGCTGAAAAGAAACATTAAAATGCACATGTGCATGAGGGGTCAGGGCCACAGCTCATCTGTTACGCTCTGATAAATCGTACGGCAAAATGTGAGAAAATTCCTCACACAATCCTTTTTCTTAATTACCGAAAGCAAGCATTGCGCATTCATGCAGCCGTGCCTCGGCAAACTTGGGGAAGGCATCCTGGGAGGCCAGGCTCGCGAAGCCGAGCGCTGTGACAAAGAGGGCAAGCTCACCAGCGCAACCGTGATCACGCCTGAGCTGCTCTCTCCTCTTCGCACAAAAACCGTGGACTTACCAGCATAGACAAACGCTAGCCAACGGAGCTCTGCACTTAATTATCTGAGGACAGCGCCTCAAAGCAAAAGCGATGCACAGTCACCTGTCAAAGCTAACGCATTTCTGCAAAYGTGGCAGCACACAGAGCAAGAATTTCGTGGAAAAGACAGGACTGCTCGACCTTGGGCTGCCAGAGGAGTGGGGTGACGGCAAGGGTTACTGAGCTTTTCCTCTGGTCATTGCACGACTACACGCTGTAAGGGCCAAGAACCACATTATTCGCTGCAGAAAAAAAAAGTCAGACAGAGGATTTGGCAAAACCCCCAAAAGCATCTATCTTAGACATCCTAAAAGTAACAAGACAAGACCGTTTATACTACGAGACTCATTACACAGGAGGCCTGCCTATTTTTAGAGGTAGATATCACTACAAYTGAGTGTTAGATAAACCCAAACAATTATTTTAAAAGGCTATTCCATCACTAATTATTCTAAACCTCTTCTGCACTCTGTGGCTTGGCCTGCTGCCACTCTCAAGCATAACAGCTCAGAGAACGATGCTACGACTTCAGTCGCGCGACGCTCAAACAGTGGTGACAGATAACTCACAGAGCAAGCAGCATGTCCTTACGAGTCCAATGGCCGGGGTGAGCTCGTCACCGCTTCTGCATGCCAAAAAAAAAAAAAAAAACCAAAACAAAACAGAGGCCGTAATCTTGTTTACGCTACAAAAAACAGGAAGTTTTAATTTACCACCGAAAAAGATTCCCCGAGGAATAAATCTGCTACAAACAGTGGCGAAAGCCCTTGAGCAGCAGCACCACGTTCAGAGCCCCAGGACCCAAATGCGATACGGCACAATGTAGAAACATCAACTGCGGTTTGCTGCTGCTTGAAAGAATGTACTGAGGATGAAAAAAAAAAAAAAAAAGAGGTTAGGCTCCTGCACACAGACGTATCTGCCCAAAGAACTAAATAAAAGCCCAGGCTGAGCATGTTTCTAAGGACCAGTCTGGCTGCTGTTGGCTACGTCGCTCGTCGATATATTTTGAGGTTTCACCAGACCGAGCCCAGAGTCCCGACTGCTTCGCAGCCTCCTCCCCAGCCAAGCGCCACCAGTGCTCCCTCACCCCGAGTTTTGAGAGACAGAAGGTGCAGACGTGGGCAGAAAGYGAGGCTGGAGCAGGCCAGCAGCCGCCCCTCGGCCACGGGCCAGCCAGGCACCCTTCGGGGGAGCCCAACGCGCCTCAATTTCTAAAAACGCACGTGAACATTTTTTAAGCAAACCAAGACTTTTTGCACAGTAACAGATATTGCAACCACAGTTTTGTTCCAACCAAATCCAGGAGGAACCACGAAACCCAAACCCACCAAGGGGCCAAAGCAACAGATGGCACGCTAATAAAAAAAAAAGGGCTTCTCGGGTATTTTAACCAGCCAGGAAAGAGAAACGCTGCGAGGTGAACCCGGATTTCACGCCCGAGCTCCCCTYGCAAGGACGTGCCCGCCTTCCCCGCTGCAGAGGGCGGGCAGCGGGTGCCGCGGGGAGGCGGCCAGCCCCGGCTCCCCCGGAGGGAGCACGCCGGTCCCGGGTGGCCGGGCGGCAGCCGGGGGACGGGGAGGGGGAGGGCGGCCGGGCCACCGCGCTCACGTTCCCCCGCCAGCAGCGGGCTGCCGGGCGGCAGAGCACCGGAGAGCAGGTAGCCCGGTCCCCGCGGCTGCCGCGTCCCCGGGAGGCAGGAGAAGACGCCGGGCTCGGCGGCCGGCCCCGCCGGGTGGCTCCCCCGGGGCGGGCGACCGGGGCCAAACTTCCCGCCGCACCGCCACCCCCTCAAAATGGCTTCGCCGCCGCCGCCGCGGCCCCTGGCCGGGTAAGGCCGCCCGGGGGCCCGCC